>CM066962.1:5522940-5872969 GCA_033971965.1 Cucurbita ficifolia | reverse complement strand
AGACCAAGGTCATGATGCTAACATAAAGGATAGGTTCCCTAACATGATTGGCATGTGTTTTTGCATTTTTCCTGGACCCCCAATTAGTATGGTTAACAGCCCGGAAGTAAATTTATTAAAAGACTCAACGCCACGGGGCTATTTTTTTTCAAAGTAAGGGTAAAGACACCTGTGTGTAAGGATGACAGTGTCGCTATGGGAAGAACCATGGAATCAAATCTAGGATAGTTGTACTTATGTGTTTCCCATATTGTTGTAGACTTTTTAGGTTACATTAGAGAACTTTTGTTTTAAATTGAAATGGATTTTTTACGAAAATTTAAGGTTTTTTTTAATAATATCCGTTTATAAAATAAAATTGTTTTAAATGAAATTTTTTCATACATTATAGATATATTATGCATGTAGTCAACAACCTTGAGTTTAATTGAAAATTAGATCGCATTAATAAGTAACTAAAAAAAAAAAAAAAAAAGAACAAAAAGACTCTAAAACTGTTACCACACTTATCAAAGTAATAAATAAGGCCCCCCCAATTGATAGCTATTTTTGTCGTGTTTTGTTTTAAAACATTACACTTGATTTTTTTTTTTTTTTACAATGCTTTAGCGAGCGAGTTTTGTACTTTCCCTTTAAAATTTTGGTTAGCAAAAGGAAAACACTTTGAAAAAAAAAAACTAATATAAGGGAAGAGTAGTTGGACTATGTGTTGCATAGTTAAATTTTTTTTAATTAAAACCAAACACATCAAAAACAACACATACTATTAAACGCCTAAATGATCCGATTTTTCAAGAAAGAAAATGGAAGAATCTAAAGAAAGAATTTATTTAACTATTAAAACAAAACTTAAGTAGTTTTTATTTTTTTTTTTTAAAGGTAAATGGTCTAACTACCGATGATTGAAAATGATAATAAATATTTCGATAAGTTTAATTATGCACATATCTGCTAACATAGTAACATCGTATTTATATTACTAATCCTATTTTTAAAGTTTTGGCCACTCAGATATAAATTTTCACATAGGGGTATGAGAATAGAGAATATGCACGAATGGGGTAGGTTAGACCTACAAACATGAGCAACCGTTCCTTAATATTGTGTAGGGCATCTCATTTTGGCAAGGAAGACATAAGACCTTACAATGGCATCCTATTAGAAAAGCATGTTGTACAACATCCCCCTAGATGAGGAAAACATATATATCGTGATACACAACGTAGTGGGAAATAATGAGTCACTTAGGGCTAGTAGAGTAGTACCTAGCAAACTTAAAGGATCATGGGTAGGGGGTGTGTAAGGCATTAGCTTAACTTGTACGTAGTCCTCGGGTATGTCTTTGTGCGTGATAATATAAGTAACCCTAGGTATACATGAAAACTCGTAACACACCCTATTCATGATACATGTATGGTCCTAAAGTAAACATGATCATATCATAAGCATAAAGCATTCATAATAATACATAAAGAATCATAAAGCTAACAAGACCAACAAAGTTACTCAAGTTCTTAAAGTTTATGGTCATTAGTCATTTGGAGTATTTAAAATTTCACCCATGATCCAATGGTCTTGAAATATCACTAGTCCTTTGAGAGTCATGAATTCGAGTAATATATCAAGTTTCATTGATTGTGGTTTGGGTCATATACCGAGGGTTGACATCCTAGGGGCATTTTAGTTATTTTTACCATATGTCTAGTTCAATCCCTTTACTTAGTTTAATGACCTTTGAAGTTAATATATTATATTCATGCTTAAATTAAAATTTCATGTGGGACGGAGTTTGTTTAATTATCCTCTTTAAAACTGGTTTATTCAGAGCACAAAATCCGATTTAAGCCCTTCATTCACAGTTCTTGACTAAATTCTTCCATAATCCTTTAAATATTATGTAACTTAAGGTTTTTATGAATTTTAAAGTGATTCCTACAAGTATATCTCGAGAAAAGTCCAAAGTGGCTACTTACCTCTTAGTTGATGTTTGAAGCCTTAGTTTTCATGCTTTTGGTTCCAAAATTTCTCCAAATTTTTTTTGTAGATTCCTCAAAGAGTATTGTTTCTTGAATTATCAAGAAATTCATGAGAACAAATATAAAAGGGGGTTAAATTGAAGAAAACCTAACGTAATATATGTACTTCACACCTAACTATCTACTGAGCCATCAATACTGAGCTCATATCGGAGGATTTTTCGTAGTGGTGCTGGGTTGGGGTTTCTATAGCTACCTGTTTGCGTCACCTTTTTTTAGGTGAAATAGGTCACTAGCTTGTCGTCGAATTGCTCTTCCGATCGAAAAATAGTAACTTACTTGCTTTCACACCCCCCTTGCGTTACAATAATAAATGTACCTGTCATGTCACCCTTCGGAAGCGGAGACAGTAACTAACTTTGCTCCCCCCACTAGGCAACAACAAACTAAAACTACGTCAGTAACGTACCCTCTATGACTCAATGTAACTCACTAAGGGTGACAACTCGGCTATATATACCCCACATAGACCTTAACCCCTTTCTTGGCTAGTTCATGAATAGGGGAAGGGGTTGCACCCGAAGGGTGACAACTCGATTTCACCTATTTTTAGGGTCTATGTGTTAGGAATCACGGATCGGTATGATATTGTCTATTTTAAGAATTAGCTCTCATGGTTTTGCTTTTGGCTTCCCCAAAAAGGCCTCATCAAGGGGTCTCAAAGATAACTTCTCTCTTGATTACCACACTGATGTGGAATCAAACCAATGGAATGCTCTGATATCAAATGACAAGGAATCAGTCCAAGGGAAAAACTTTGATACCAAATGATATGGAACCAATCCAAGGGAAATGTCTGATACCAAATGATATGGAATCAATCAAAGGGAAAGCTCTGATACCAAAATGATATGGAATCACTACAACGGGAAATAAAATTTGGATTACCTTGTTGATTGAATATCTCAAGGAAAGAACACTTGTTTGAGATTTGAATCACTGCACAGCAAGCAAGATCGATCATGTCTAGCTTGAATGATTCTTGTTGATCAAATATCTCAAGACAAAAAATACTTGTTTTGATATTTGAATCACTCCACAAGCAAGATTGATCATGTCTAGCTTGAATGATTCTTGTTGATCAAATATCTCAAGGCAAGAACACTTGTTTTTTGAGATTCGAATCACTCCACATGCAAAAATTGATCATGTCAAGCTTGAATGATTGTACATGCAAACCTAAACTACATAGAATTGCATGATGAATGGCAAAAAAGAAACTTAGTCATTGGCTAACGGAAAGCATAAATGTTTCTTTTTACTACATTTTTCCAAGTCTATCTTTAAAAAGATAACATACATAGCTTTATATAGCATCAAAATAAAACTCTTGACCTTACTTGAGTCATTTCAAGAGTTCGTAAACATTCATACATTATGACTTCTTTAATTAGCCACTATGTATACTTTATGGTCATAATTATCCACTATGTAAATAAGCCTTAAAAATACATTAAAGAAACACTATAACTCTAAATTATGATTCACCCAAAAATTTATAACAATGAAAAACCGGATTCTTCTTCAATGTGACATAAATTGAAACATTTTTTTTTTGGTAATTTTTGACAACATTTTCTTCACATTTTCAATAAAGTATATTGTAAGATTGATGTCTCTTGGTTCATATCACACACCCTCGTCTTGTGGCATGGTGGGGTTTGCCTCCGTGCAGACCTTGGTGATGGAGGGCCCATCACATCGCCTGCGAGCTCCCTCCCATGCCTTCTCTAGCGCAGTAGGTACTTGGTCACGACCGACTCCTTCCCCACTAGGATGGGCTTCTTCATACCCGAGAACACCGCGGACTTCCGGGGGCTCTGAGGTGCCCGTGTCGTCATCCGGGTCCAACCCTATGATCATCTTCTTCGCATTCAGGGGGATGTCAGGTGAGATCTTGATGTGATTCTTCCAGGCCTTGTAGGCCATGTAGGGAGTAGGCTTGAGTAGTATGTTTCACACGGGCTCACTATTCAGTAGGATGTGGTTCGCGAAGGGCTTCTTCTCCCCATGGGCGAGCGTGGATACATTCAGGGCGCACAGACATCTTGCCCTTATTGAATAAACATTAAATGTTATTTTCTTTAGTGAGTTTTAAATTCAGAAGCTAGTGGAAAAGTGAAAGGCAAAGAAGTCTTGTAGATGAAAGGCGAAGAGTTGTTGGAGAGGAGATAATGACGTTTTTATGACTATAATTAGTTTTTATTATTTCAGTTTTACAAGAGCATGTGAATGCTTATAAATAGATTGTTCTTTCGTGAAAGAGAAAAAGACATAAAAACAGAGAAGTAATAGAAAAAATATTTTTAAAAAATAGAGTGTGTTGTCTCTCCACTCATAGAAGAAAAATAGTGTGACTGAGATTGTAAGGACCGGGCAGACCCGATGACTCTAAAAAGACGGGTAAAATTTTTCACAAAATAAAACAAAAGAATTTAAAACATTATATTTAAATTATATCAAAATAAAGTTTATACAAAGTATTTTAAAACACGACACATTAGCTAAAACACTAGTTAAGGAACGACACAAAAGGGTTGAAGGACGACGGGTTGAGGTTTGTCTATGGCACTTGCTCCAGAGTCCGCTCCCGACCTCGATCAGCTCCTGATTTCCTGAAAAAAAAAATGGAGAATAAGGAATGAGTACAAGACTCAGTAAAGCAGCCTACTTGTAAGCTCTTAATCGTGTCCTTGATATGCTAGGTTACCACACTTGTAGGCTCTTAATCGTGTCCTTGATATGTTTAGGTTACCACACTTTTTGTTTTCTTGTTCTTGTTCTCTTCGTAAGTTCTTGTTATGTTTCTTAATTCGTTCTCCAAGGCACTCCCCTTAGGGCTTACGGTACTAGACATAAACTTGTCAAACCCGTGTCCGAGGCTTCTTGTGTTTCCAAGCGACACAATCTTAAGACTTACGCTCAAGGCTTCATACGTTCCAAGTAGCGTAGTCTAAGCCATAAGCATGATGTACCGTGAGAGGAGGTCTTAGGAGGTTCATGATTCATGGCTAGGATAACTTACTCTTTTCTTGCTCCATCGCGGCCATAGGTTACTCCCCATGATAGACCATAAAGGTCACGTGCTCGATGCATGCATGAACATGGCATAGACCATAAAGGTCACATGATTTGGCATAGACCATATAGGTCACATAATCTAACATAGACCATATAGGTCGCTGATCAGTGCATACATGAACATGGCATCCTGCAAATCATAACATGGCGCAGGGCATCTCATCTAGGTGAGGGGAATGAGGTCAAACATGACATCCTGCAAAGGAAACACGGTGCAGGGCATCCCACCTAGAAGAGGAAAAAAAGGCTTCCTTAGAAATCACTGCGTGGTGGGAGTTATGGGCCACAATTGGACATGCTTAGAGTATTACCTAACATTTTAGAATTTTCATGTCTAAGGACTTTGGTCCTCATCTTTGAGTGGTACCTAGCATTCTTCTTATCTTGGTAGTTGTAAAGCTTGTTCTTGATTCTTAATCATGTAGGTTTCTAAGGTTCTTATTTTCTTGAGGCGTAAGTTGCTCTACACATTCATAATCATATGAACCAATCTTAGTGTGAGTTGTTCTAGAAAGGTCATAGATTCCTAGGACATAGATTCCTAGGGAGTTCTTTAGAGGGTTCTAGAAGAGTCTTGAATCTTGACATATTTTCTTTGGGCATTTTCTTAAGTTCCATCTTGGCTTATGTTCCAAACTTGCTCCAACCAACTTGAAATCTTAAGCTTATCCTCGTGTCATATAAAATAGACCTTATAGGACATGGTTGGTGATTTGGAGCATACTTAGACCTTGAGCTAGGATATGAATTCTTGTTTCGTTTTCAGGAACTAACCCTTAGAGGTTGTCATGTCATACATCATGTTTTGTTCCTAAAAACTCTTTCAAAGTAACCCTTAGTTTTCTCCCCATGAGTGCATAGGTGACATTATCATAAACATGACATCCTGCTGGCATATTGTGTTGCAGAGCATCTCATTTAGGTGAGGAAAATAATGAGTCCATCATGACAACCTGCTCAAGGTACATATAGCAGGGCATCTCACCTAAAGAGGAATAGGGATCTCGTGGTACACTTCGTGATGGGAGATAATAGTTACCCCGGGGGCATGGATCCTAGCAAACTTATTTAGTATGCCATTTGCATTAACCTAGGTGTGTCCTTGTGATCTTGGGGATCCTAGGTTTATGCATAACCTCTTGGGTCAGGCTTGAAACTTAAAAGTTCTTCTTAGGAGTAGCCTGACGTGACCTTGTGCACGTAGAATCTTACTAGCGACCAAGGGTACTCGTGGGGAATCTCTTATTTCATGTTACCTCATTAGTCATCCTAGGAGGTAAAGTCATGTGGATCGTGATGTACGTTTTTCCCCATATCTTGGTTTCGCTATCTAACGTTTCCCAATGACTCCCAAACTTCATTAACTTATACAACATCCTGAGATAAGGATTCATACAACATTTCAAAATGTTGGGAGGTCATTTAGGGCTTAACCCGTAGGTAGTCTTCCTTAGGGGCATTATGGTCATTTTAACCATAATTCTTAGTTTTTTTCTACCTAAAATATTCCAATGGCTTCCAAACCTCAGCACATCATCAAACATCATAAAATAAGATCAACTATATAGTTTCATAATATTTGGAGGTCATCTTGGTCATGAACTGTAGGTAGATATCCTTAGGGGTATTATGGTCATTTTTTTTCCGTTTCTTGGTTTACCTTCTTATCCTTATCCAATGACTACCAAATTTCATACATAATCTTAACATGATATATTATACTCAGCATTAAAATTTCATAGGCATCAGAGCTCATTTTACTGAGTTATCTTAACGTTCCTTAAATCCCGAGCAAATTTGGTCTATTTAGGGTCTTCACTCACGGTTCTTAGGATTTTTCTTTCATATATCCATGTGTCATACTTGGTTTAGGGTTCATATGAAAATCCAAGCGATTCCTACAAGTATTTCTTAAGAAAAGTCCAAGGTGGCTACTTACCTCATTGTCGACGTTCGGGACCTCCGTTCTTGAGGTTCCGATATCCAAATTACTTCAAATTTCCTTCCATAGATTCCTTATTGTGTCTAATTTTTTGGAACTATAAGGTTTATCATGAGAACCAGTTCAAAAGGGGGATAAAAAAAATGAGAAGAAAACACCTAGGGAAGGTCAGATTTTGGGCTGACTTGGCCGGTTCAACTGAACCAGCCACGTCATCGTCTTCTTCCCCTGGACAGGAAGAAGACGCGCGCATCCTTTGCGCCACCATCTGAAAGTGGCCTTCCACAGCTCCGATCTAGCTGTTTATCCCCTCAATTTCTTCATGAAACTTAAATATAGTATCACAAGGAAGAGCTTGGGATTGGTTTCATACCTCTTCTTGTATTTTAGCCTAAGATATTCGCCTCCAAAGTTCGTCCAAAATCATTTTCCTCGACGGAGCTAAAACAGAGGATTTCTTATTGGGCAGCCGATTCTAGGGGTTTTCAAGGTCGGATTTCTTCATTAAACCTCTTCCATATCCTTTCCTCAAGCTATAGGAATTGGTTTGGAGGAACATCTTTGAGTGTGGGTCCTTAATTTCGAGAAATCATTTTCGGTATGCGACTCACCCGAAACGTCAGATTTTCGATCTCTTGGGTATCTTGTTCTACGACGTTTTTTCAGCTCTCGATTTCTTCATAAAACTTGTGGGTAATCTTGTTTAGAAACTATAGGGATAAGTTTGAGAGGAAATGGTGGAGAATGGCTCTCGAATTTGGAAGAAACCCGAGAGTAGGAGACCCACAATCTAAACGCTCATAACTCTCGAATGGGTGCTCAACCTTACTCGAGTCTTGTTCCATATTGTTTCCCCTACTTCAGACTTTATAGGCGGAGCTTACACTGACATTGAAAGCTCCAGAATCGTTGTGAATTGACGGCTGAATTTTTCTGAAAGATCCACCGAAAATATCTACTCCGTTAGAGCCTCACCGACTTTGGTTTTTGCATAATAGCCGTTGGATGTGATGATTTGTCCATCTTCTAGATCATATCCAATTTTGGGGAAGATCCAACGGCTGATATTTAGTTTCGAGAGATTTTGCTCAGATTGCCACGGTAGATGCTTTGATTCTGATCAGAGGGGGCATTTTCGTAATTATATATTCTTCCAAGGGTATTTTGGTAATTTGCCACTTTCTGAATATTTTAATATTATTTTTCCTGAAAATTCCATAATTTTTTTAAAACTTCTTCATCCCTTTTTTTTGGTCATTTTTCCAGTATCTTGAAATTCGTTCTAGATAAGGAATTAAAAATCCGGAAAGATCCTTGATAATTGGAAAAAATGATCTTTTTGTCCTTTTTCGCTTTCTTTTCCTTTCCAATCCTTTTTCCAAATGCCTTAACTCATTTAGATTACTTGTTAGAATATAGGATGACTTACTTGAGACCCTCGAATATAGGATGACTTACTTGAGACCCTCGTCCTTGTTTAATCCTTTAATTTCTCCCATTTTTATCCTTTGGGTCTTACATGGGCAACTTATTCTCGTTGGATCTAATTCCCTTCATTTTTTGGTGTTACAAAGATTTTTTTTTTTGCTTTTTACAATTTGGTATCAGAGCCAATGGCGAATGTGACGGGTCAAATGCTGCTACCAAGACTAAAGAAGATAAACTACGAGAATTGAAGCATTAAAATGAAAGCTCTTCTCGGTTCTCAAGATGCATGGGAGGTGATCGAAGAGGGTTTCGAAGAACCAAAAGATACCATGGGTCATATGGCGCCACAAAACAAGGCATTGGAAGGTGCAATCAAAGGATAAGGCGACACTATACATGTTGTTCCGAGCCGTTGACGAGTCGGGCTTTGAGAAGATTGCCAGTGCAACTACTTCAAAAGAAGCGTGAGACATTTTAGGAAAATTGTTCATAGGAGCCGACCGAGTCAAGCAAGTGCGTCTTCAAACTCTTCATGGCTAGTTGGTGAGCATGAAGATGAAGGAGTCAAAAAATGTTTTGCAAGTCGATGTAGAAAACAAGGCATCGCTGTGGCATCTCCACTTTGGTCACCTACATCATGGCGGCCTAAAAGAGTTAGCGAAGACGAATATGGTGCATGGGCTACCCAACATGGACTACAAAGAATTTTTTTGTGAAAGAATGCGTGCTCAGCAAGCTTGCGAGAACCTCGTTTCAAAAGAAGGCTAAATTTTGGGCTCAAAAACAACCTCTCGAGTTGATTCATACAGACATATGTGGACCAATTACCCCCGAGTCTTTCAGCGGTAAAAGGTATTTCATTTCCTTTATCGATAATTACTCACAAAAAAACTTGGGTTTATTTTCTGAAAGAAAAATCTGAGGCATTCGAGGTGTTCAAAAAGTTCAAAGTGATGGTGGAGAAGGCAACTGGTAGGCACATCAAAGTTGTACGATCTGATAGAGGTGGTGAGTATATTTCAACGAATTTCATGGAGTATTGCGAGGAGCAAGACATAAGGCAATTTCTAACCGCACCGTACACTCATCAACAAAATGGTGTGGCCCGAGAGAAAAAACTAGACCATTTTCAACATGGTTCGGTCAATGCTCAAAAGCAAAAAGGATGCCAAATGAATTTTAAGCAGAGGCCGTGCAATGCGCCAACTATGTGCAAAATCGATGTCCACATATGAAGTTAGATGATCAAAACACCACAAGAGGCATGGAGCGGACAAAAGTCTACAATGTAAAAGGAAAAAAAAATCTCAGTCACACTATTTTTCTTTCGTGAGTGGAGAGACAAAACACTCTAACTTTATAAAAAAAAAAAAAAAACTCTTATATTATTTCACTATTTTATGCCTTTTTCTCTACATCTTCACAACAGAAAGAACAACCTATTTAAGAATTCTCATGCTCTTCTAAAACTAAAATAATAAAAGCTAATAAAAAGCCACTATTTCCTATAACCACTCTTGATCTTTCATCTACAAACTCTTGGCCTTTCATTTTTTCCACTAACTTCAACTCTCTTTTCCTGTAACAACTCTTGTTCTTTCATCTAACTGGTCTTTCACTTTTCCACTAACTTCTGAATTTAAAATCCACTTAACAAAGACAACATTTAATGTTTATTTAACAAAAACTCTCCCATAAACTTAAATACTTATACCATCCGTCATGCCAATCATCTTCTTGTATTTGTCGAAAAGTACTTTCGGTAGCGGTTTTCTAAAAATGTCCGCAACTTGATCCTGACTTGTCACATGCAGCAATTCCACACTTCCTTCACATGATCTTGATAAAGTGAAAACGAACGTCAATGTGTTTGCTTCTTTCACGGTTCACTGGGTTCTTTTCCAACTCAATTGCTGATTTGTTGTCAACTTGAATCACGGTTGCACCTAGTTGCTTTAGCTTCATCTTGCTCAACAAATTTCTAAGCCATATCGCGTGACATACACACTAAGATGCTGCCACATATTCAACTTCACACATCGAGAGCGTCACGATCGATTGTTTCTTTGAAAGCCAAGTAAATGTTGTGTTGCCCATAAAGAATACATAACCCCATGTACTTTTTTTATCGTCTATGTCTCCGCTCCAATCGTTGTCAGAGTAACCAACCAACTTGTAATCTTCTGCTTTCTAGTAAAATAACCCAAGTGACACCGTTCCTTGGATGTACCGTAGGACTCGCTTTTAAACGCCTTCCAATGTGAATAAATCGGCTCCTCCATGAACCGACTTATAATGCCGACACTTAAAGAGGTGGTGCGAGACAAGAAGTGGCAAACTGCCATGGATGAGGAGATTAAAACGATTGATCGCAACAATACATGGGAGTTTAACAGAATTACCGGAAGGAAGCCAACCCATTGGTGCGAAGTGGGTGTTCAAGAAAAAGATGAATGCTCAAGGCAAGATAAAGCGGTACAAGGCTCGACTTCTTGCGAAGGGATACAAGAAAAAGGCGAGAATCGACTATGATGAAGTGTTTGCTCCCGTTGCAAAAAAAAATGGAGACAATTTGATTGCTCATTTCCCAAGCGGCTCAATTCAAATGGCCGATTTTTCAAATGGATGTCAAGTCTGCATTCTTGAATGGTGTGCTTGAAGAAGAAGTCTACATCGAACAAACCACCCAGGTACATGAAAGTTGGAGAAGAGAAGAATGTACTAAATTTGAAGAAGGCGCTTTACGGGTTGAAGCAAGCACCGCGAGCATGGAATACTCGTATCGATACATATTTCAAGGAGAACGGGTACAAGCAATGTCCCTACGAGCATTCACTTTACACAAAGAATAGTGGAGGTAATGTGATATTTATTGCTCTTTATGTCGATGACCTCATTTTTTTGGGTAACAATGATGAAATGATAGATGAGTTTAAGAGCACAATAACACGAGAATTTGAGATGACAGATTTGGGCTTGTTGAAGTTTTTTCCTTGGTTTGGAGGTTAAACAAGGAGAAACGGTATTTTTATATCATAGGAGACATATGCAAAAGAGATTTTGAAGAAGTATAAGATGACAAATTGCAACCCGGTATCAATACCAATGGAACAGGTGCAAAACTCTCAAAGTACAATGAAGGAGAACGAGTAGATGCAAATAGGTACCGGAGTTTGGTAGGAAGCCTTCCCTATCTTACATGAACAAGGTCATATCTTTCATTAAGTGTCGGCATTATAAGTCGGTTCATGGAGGAGCCGATTTTATTCACATTGGAAGGTGTTGAAGCGAGTCCTACGGTACATCCATGAAACGGTGTCACTTGGGTTGTTCTAGTCGAAACCAGAAGATTACAAGTTGGTTGATTACTCTGACAACGATTGGTGCGGAGAAATAGACGAACGGAAAGTACATCGGGTTATGTATTATTTATAGGCAACACAGCATTTACTTGGCTTTCAAAGAAATAACCGATCGTGATGCTCTTGACGTGTGAAGCTGAATATGTGGCAGCATCTTGGTGTGTATGTCACGCGATGACTTAGAAATTTGTTGAGCAAGATGAAGCTAAAGCAACTAGGTGCAACCGTGATTCAAGTTGACAACAAATCAACAATTGAGTTGGCAAAGGACCCAGTGAACCATGAAAGAAGCAAACACATTGACGTTCGTTTTCACTTTATCCGAGATCATGTGAAGGAAGGAAGTGTGGAATTGCTGCATGTGGCAATTCAGAATCAAGTTGCTGATATTTTTACAAAATCATTACTGAAAGTACTTTTCGACAAATACAAAAAGATGATTGGCATGACGGATGGTAGAAACATTTAAGTTTATGGGGGAGTTTTGTGGAATAAGCATTAAATGATATTTTCTTTAATGGGTTTTAAATTTAAAAGACAGTTGAAAAGTGAAAGGCCAGGAAGTCTTGCAGACTAAAGGCCAAGAGTTTGTGAGTTTTTATTATTTAAGTTTTAAAAGAGTATATGAATGCTTGTTATTTTCTATTGTGAGGCAGTAGAGAAAACGACAAAACTGAGAAGTAATGGAAAAGTTTTTTTTTAAAAAAAATAGTGTTTTTCTTTTTTTTTTTCTTTATTTAACTGACGTTGCTTCTCATCTCAGATAAAAGACATGTGAAGGTGAATTATTTTTTTTTTGTAGACAACTTTAGGCATCCACATAATTTTAGTCGGACGATCAATTTTAGTGGGTTATTAACACGTCAGCATAATTTTAGTTGGTTATTAACACATCAGCATAATTTTAGTGGGTTATTAACACGTCAGCATAATTTTAGTTGGTGGCCCAAGGGAAGTGGGAAGTTTAGTTGGCTACTTAGGCCATTTTTAGCGTAGATTTTTTTATTTAAATATGACAATTTGATAGAAAAAAAAATTTAATCAAGAACATCTTCCAAGATTTTTCTTACTACTCTCACCAGCGGCGATACCAGGGGGTTGAAGGTCCTCTTCATCGGCTACGAACTCGGGAGTAAGGCATACAAGCTCTATGATCCAGGAGGCGGGGGGGGGGGGGGGGTGAGCTCACGTGTCGCGCGAAATCGTCTTCAACGAGAACACCTTCTAGCGGTGGAACGACGTGATCGAGGTGGACCAAAATCTAGATCAATTCACGATGGAGTACCTCGTCACCGAGCTGGGAGAAGGAGCGTAGTGTCACGGTCCTATATTTTTTACCGTGCAGCGTCGTGATCCTGACACGCTCACGACTAGCCTTAGGGGGAATTAAGCCCCATATATATTTTTTGCCTCGGCTTTGTGGCTTTGTCGGACCGTAGGCGAGGTTTGTCTTCACCAATCGAACATCGCTTGTGCGGAATCTAAGCTTGTCCAACCAACACGCCACCTGCGCGTGCATGTTCAATCGTCTGACACACAACCAACTTCCCTCTACACTAGGCCAAGTCATTCGGCTCGACCTTTTCTCTATTTGGGGCCAAGGTCTCTCAATGCACCATCGCGTCTCATCTTTTTCATCTCGATCTCCATCGACATGGCCCATATGTCTTGACGCCATCCCCGAGTCTCAGGGTGTCGTCGGCCATCACGACTCACTTCGTCATGCCATCAAGAACGGGCCCGCGTGTCACTCATCTAATCGGGACTTCCCGCACATCCATCCATCGGGGTTCTATCGAGGCATTGACCCTCCCGTGCCCATGCCATGTCATTTACGGATACCGTGCAGGATAGCGGGTGTATGTAACAACCTCCAACACGCGGGCTAGGGCGCAATACCGGCCACTCGTGTCGTTCGATACTGTCCTTGAAAAACCTATTTTAAAGGAAGTCGTCCGAGACACTCGTCTCGACACGCTCGCCTACACTATGACACACGTATGTGCCACAGGGTAGCTCACTTAGGCCACAGGCCCAGGGGGTGGTGGAGAGCTAAAACCATGGTACCCCTATAGTACATTTTGAGCCATTTTAAATCTTTCAGGCATAGACATGATTTTGGTGAACGGTCATACGGTGTCGTGCATTGTCCGTCCGATGTCCGATTGACATCAAACTTGGCGAGCATTCATATTTTATATGGACGGACTTAAACTCCCGAACCGCATGACCGAATTTCTTCCAGAACTCCGACTTTCATGGTTAAGGCCCAGGACCCTACCCGGCCCTTCAACAAGCCTATCTTTGCCCCTCTTGTCTATCTGATGTCTCTGTCTTGCTTATGTCTCAACTAGTCTTCAATGCCCACTCTGTGTGGTGTGTTAGATGAAGCATCATCCTCTTCGATCACATCATGGCACTCGTCTAGGCCCTCGCGTGGCTGGATGGCACCAGTTTAGGGTCGCCGCTTCTCCTGTCGTAACGTGAGGGTCACAACCTACTCTCTTCATAGTTAGGTTGTGACACGCAGCACCGGGCACTGTCACTGCCGCCAGTAGCTGCACCGGGCACACCTACGCCAACACCGACCGCAACTCCTGCTACGCCCCCCCTAAACAAGTGGAGTTCGCAAGGTTAGTTATTACTATTATAGAGAATATATCCCGCCAAATACATGTTTGCAAAATCCTCTAAAATCAACCTATTCTTAAATTAATAAAAATTTATTATAATTCTATTTTTTTAATCTCGACGAGTGAATAATAATAGGTTATTATGATTTTGAGAAAGTCGCTATGGTGAAATCGGTAGACACGCTGTTCTTAGGAAGTAGTGCTAGAGCATCTCGGTTAAAGTCTTAGTAGCGGCATGCCGTTTCATTTTATAACCTTATTAATCACTCCAAAGGGTGAAAAAGAGAGAAGAGTCAGCTTATATTGATAACCTTATTAGTCACTCCAAAGGGGTAAAAAGAGAAGAGTCAGCTTACAAAATCTATGGGATGAAACCTTGAAGTCGAATTATTCTCCATACAAAAAAAACAAAAAAAGTTAAAAATCTTGTTTCTTCTTCAGGTCTCGAACATTATGGCTTAATGGCTTCTCTTCATCTACCGCACCAACATCTGAAGATTCCCTACTAACTTCATATGTCTTTCATTTCTTAATTATTTATGTTGGTTGGTTTTTTCCCCTCACCTATTCTACATATTGGCCTAAGCCTAAAAGTGACATCATTTTTTCATTTCATTGGTCCTTATTTCTTATTTCAGCATATCTATTTAGGTCTAATCTATTAGTTTTTTCTTTTTTCTACTTATACTTTTTTTTTTCATAAGAATCAGCATATTTTCATATTTAGGATTTACATATACAACATATATCACAGGCAAGAGTGATTTTTTTTATATTATTTATTTCAATATTGCGAGACAAAAGATTAGATTACAAAATTTGAAAAAAAAAAAGGATTGAGTATGGTCCCGATAGGAACAAGAAATTTTTAGGAACATTATAATAAGAGCTGTTTGGCAATTTTTTTTTTTTTTTTTGCATAAACCGCGTGTGCATTTAATCATGTAAATTATGATGACTTATGATTTAATTTAAGATGTGTGGATATTGATGTTTTATTTATTTATTTATTTGATAAATTTTATAAATTAATCCATTATACTATATTTAGAAAGTAGTCATACATTTCACCCAACTAAATGAATGATCAATAAGTATTTACTTTTTCATATAGCCTTGTTTTAGTTTGAACAAATGTGTGACTATATCTAATATAGCCTTGTTTTCTCTTCTTACATCACAATTTTATAAAATTGTATAATGCTTAGGGTTGGAAATCAATTCCACTTTCTATCAACTAATTTTAATTCACAATGTTCTCGTACTATTCATATAATCTGATCATAATGTTTTGATAGATTTATCAAAATGGATTTCAACTTTAGTCTCATTTTTCTTGAACTTTTCAAAAAAAAAAAAAAAATATATAGAGTAAGTTACATTTGGTAAGGATACTTATATATTGAATAATCATCAATAAGATTGATAAAATATTAACAATATTCTTTGACTTTTGCATTCATGAGATCATTTGGGTCAGAATGCATAAGTCTAAAAAGCTCTTTGATCTTGCAGCCTTATTCAATAAAAGCTCAATGATTATCTAACATGAAAAGCGAGATCTATAGACATGTAAAGTAATTAATTCCAACTTTTAGAGAATTACCTTTTACTAGTCTTTTTCATTTTATTTAATTTGATGTTAATCAAATTAACTGCCAAAGATAAGTATCATCTTTGAGAGAAAACAATTTGTCTTTTTATTTTTTTTGATTCTCTAATCATGAATATCTCAATATTTCGTAGTATAGTAAGTGTTAACATTTTAACATAAATTAATTGTACTTCATATGAGCGGAACATATTTTTCAAACAATTTTGAAAATATAAACTTTAATAGTTCAAAGTAATTCATACTCTATGAACTACTCAGTTGAGAAATTGAATTTCTTTCATGGTTACTAAAAAACACCATGTTCAGCATTTAGTAACAATTTTTAGTTAACGACATCTTAATGTCTCCCACTATACTAACTGAGATTGATTTTTTAGTGCCAACATGTAGAATCATCAAGTATTTTCCAAGAATTACATATAGATGTAATGGAAAACAAATCTTGATAGTAGATCTTATATCAACTATCAAGTGGTGTCGCCTAGTCTCCACAAAAATATCTAGTAAATCAAATTTACTTTCATCTAGATTTTTCTTTCATAGAGTAATTTTGATCACTATAACTGTATGGCTAATTAGGAAGGGTTTCCTATCAATAGCTTCGGTCGTACGATTTTTCTTGAATTTTATAATACTTAATTTGGAGATCATTTAGACAATTATCTAAATTTAGCTTCTATTGACTTAAACATTTTGTCATTTTCTTATCTTTTAGTCATGACATCCAACATGTCAACTAGAAGATATGAACAAAGCTTTTTCATCCCCTTTGATTCACCAATCATATGCTCTTCGAATAATTCGATTCACATTGACAATAGGTCTCGAGAACATTTCTCAATAAAGACATATATATATATATATATATATATATATATATATATATATATATATATATATATACTACTATAGTGCTAATATACTAATATTATTTTTTTCAAGTATTAATATTTTCTCAATCTGACCCTATCAATAGTGAAAATTAAACGATGGAGAGAACTTGAACATAATATTTGAAATATATAAAATATTATTTAATTACAAATCATTACGTATCCATTCCATTTCAAACAATTTTATAAAAATGAACTCTATAAATCATTTCTAATGTTATGGTACTTTAGTGATTTAGAACAAGTGTTCCTTCACTAAACTGAGACGATCTCAACCAAAACATTATACCAGAATAACTCTTATTCTTATAATATTTAGTTACCATTAGTTCGGTCAAGAACATCATTAACAACCTTGATGATCTCTTCATAAATGTAAACCCATCATTTTAGATCTTGTAATTTTTTATCCCAACAAGTGACGCCATAGGGTAGGTCAAGTATTGGAAATAAAATTACTATTTTGTCCTTCTCAAGAGTTCACCCTGATATTCACCCATGCAAACACCTTTGGTAGGGGGACGGTCCCAAAAAAGCCGCCACAAGGCCTTACATAGATCTCACGTTCTGAACCAATGATGGAGACCATGGGATATGTTGACACATTTCCTTCTCTCATTTACTATAAATACTTTCTCAAGATTCACCTTGATATTGACTCATGCAAACACCTTTTGGTAGGAGGAGGACGGTTCAAAAGTGGCCACGAGGTCCACATGAATCTCACAGTGTGAATCAATAATAGAGAACGTAGGATATCATGACATGTGTCCTTAATATCTTTATATCCATAGACGTCCTTCTCTCACTAAATATTTTAAAATAGGGTTTTCTATTACTCATACAAATTAGACTAATCTCATTTATCTAAGTTTCCAATTTACCATTTCATAACCCTTAGGTTGGTTAGATTGCTTTTAATGTGAATTGCCAAGTTTTTAAACTATTAAAAAAACTAATCACAATATGAGTCTACTTAATGAAATTAAATAAAATTTGACTAATTCAACTCCCACGTGGATTCCCACGTAGGTATTCCATTTGTGTCAGCTTAAATACCTCAGCCTAGCCACAACCTTCCTTAGACAGAGTTCCCTTATAGTCAATTTTTATTTATCATTCATTAATCTTTCATTAACTATTAATTACTAGATTATTGAACATAGGTGAATTAAACGGTTTTTAATCTTATTAAAAACTAAATAATCTTAAAATTCTAGCATTTTAAACCCTTTAAAATCAAATTTAATAGATTATTCAAAATTTTAATCCTATTAAAACATACCCTAATCAAATTAGGTCAATATCATGCCTTCAATTTAATAAATAAATATCCTAATTTAATTTTTCAATCTATTTTCGAGCATAATAATTATACTCAATTGTATATGGAAAATACACTAATTAGGAAATCATCTTAATTCTATTAGGAAACAACCTAACCCAAAATTTTCCAAATATAACGTTTATATTCAAAAAATAATTAAAATGCATGATTATGCTTAACCTATAGTGAAATTTTAACTTAAATGACATTCCTTAGGATCGGACTTATAGACAAACACAAGACAAATTGAAAAAAATTTGGAACAATTCCAAATGTAGTAAAATATAATTCGATCCATGGATCAGAGAACTTTTTCGTTGATAGAAACAACGATCAAAGATCGGACTGATAGACAAAAACACCATACTAAACAAATTGAAAATTTTTTGAATAATTCCAAATGTAGTAAAACGAAGGTTTCAAAAACCCGAATGTACAAATGAACGACACTACCGTCTCTTTTTAATTTACAATAAACATAACCCATAAGGGTATACATTTGTCTAACAAATCCATAAATCACATCCATATGCCAAAAACAATCAATTTTGCAAATCAAATTACACACATCATATATCACATATATGATTTGAAATACAATACCCACCATACTACTTTTTAATTCAAAATAAAAATCAATAGGCTATGATACCAATTGAAGAGAATGAACTCCCAATTGAAGAGAATGAACTCTTCATCCACGTAGCTGAAGCATTGGGAACCATTTTGATTTTATTATGAATTGGGAACCGACTCTCCATCCACATAGCTGAAGCATTGGGAACCATTTGCTGAAACATTGGGAAATTTTATTATGAATTGGGAACCATTTTCTGCTTCAGGCTTGAAACATTATTATGGTTTAATGACTTCTCTTCATCTACAACAACATTTGAAAAACTTTATTTATGTTGGTTTTTCCGCTTACCCTATTCTGCATATTGGCTTCGTACTTGTAATAAGAGTTGCTTGGCAATTTTTTTTCTTCTCATACATTAGTTTTTCTTAAATTAGAAATGTATCGCCATGGGTGCTATATGCATGTAATCATGTAAATTATGATGATTTAAATTTAAGGTAAGTGAATATTGATGTTTTATTTATTTATATTTATTTTGCAAATTTTATAAATTAATCCATTATATTATATTTAGGAAGTAGTCATATATTTCACCCAACTAAATGAATGTTTACTTTCACATATTACAACAAATTTTGTTTTATTTTAACAAAATTTGGTAATATAAATAGATACATAAAAGAATAGTATGAATCTCCACCGTCCATGATCATGCCTTCAATCCACTACACTTAGCTCCACCAAACCCAATTCTCTTATTGCTAAGATCGTACTCCACCCACATATTCTGCTGATGAACGTTCCCGATTATATTACTCTCAGTCACAAGTCTATCGGAGCGTCCGATCCCCACGCACTTCACCCCTTTCTCCACTTCGGTCAATAACCCTTCCCCTTTCCCGGCCAATATCTCCACCCCATTCTCAAACTGGAACCACATGTCGCCAATCCTCCGACCCACCACCGCGGCCACTGCGCCGTCGAAACACATGTCGGCGACGGCGGCGTATTCATACCCTTTCTTCATCATGGGCCCCACCAATCTCACCATCTCTGCTCTAACCTTGCTGTAAGCCTCATCTACCAAATACGTGAACTCCGAGCCGGAGTCGATCATGGTCTGACCGGCCCCAGATGGGTCCGGTTTGAAAACGGCTGGCGAGATGTTGAGTTTGTTGTTGCCTATTCTTATCCCCTTCATTGGGAGGGTGTAGGCCAACTTGTCAAGATTCGGGGAGCGTCGACTTTTGGGGAAAGTCAACATGTTGACGTATTTGAATTTACCGGAATTCGGGTTGTCTCCAAGGTAGAACAAGCCGGTTAGATCCGACCCGCTTCGATCCGGAACGCAATACGAAAACTTGGATATTTTGGCCTGGGAGATGAAGGAGAGGCGTCCAGTATTCATTCCCAACATACCCCTGTTTTGGGTGGAGGCCGTAGCGCAGCCGAGAAGGAGGGAGCGGGTAGTTAAGGAGTTAGAGAAGGTGAATTTTTCAGTGACGAGATTACCCTCGGCCAAGCTCCCATCCGCGTAGAAGTAGGAGTAGTGGCAGTGGCGAGTTGGGTCACAAGAAGTAGGCAGGGTAAAATCGGGAATTCGGGGTCTGCACAGAGTGTTGTCACAGGGAAGGAAAGAGAAAGAGGAGGAGAGATAAGGGTCAAACCAATTAATTATGGGCTTCACTGATTTTCTCCTTACTTTGCCGTGGCATTGAATCCAAGACAGTTGGCTGCCGGTGTCTAGGACCATCTCCATCTGCTGCGGCGGCGATCCAATGGGAACAGACACCACAAGGGCGTTGGAGTATTGGAAGGGGAGCTTCGCGGAGCCATGGGATTTGGTTTTGGAGGAGAGGGAAAGGGAGGGTTCTTGGGAGGAGAGAGATTGGGAGGTCAGAGGGAAGGAGAGAGAGAGGGAGTTTGATGGGGAGAATAAGAGAGAGAATAGGGAGAGAAGGAGGAGAGAGAGAGGCATGATTATGGGTTTATGGTGGTGGTTTTGACGTTGGATATGACACACCATCCAAATACACCGAAACAAATAAAATAAATAAATAAAAAGCAACAACTAAAAAAGAACTCTTTTCTATTCTCTTTGTTGTTGTCTCGATGTATTTTGATAGTGGGTCATATCCAACGTGCTTTTGGATGGAGCTGGTGTTGGGATTATATAGAGACTAAAAATGGAAGAGAGAGAGATTGCATAATTAAATGTACCGTACAGAATTCAAAAATCCTATTTCAAGAAAGTATTATCAACCCGTTTTAGTTTTAGTTTGAACAAATGTGTGGTACAAATTTGAGCTCTAGCCGAGAATAAAATGATATGTTTTTAGTTTGCCTATATATGTGATAGAATTTGAATATGTAATTAAATGAATTGAATTAATTTCATAGTGATAAACCGAATATCATTGTAGATTTAACCTCCATGAGTAAGATCTAAAAAAAGCATAAAGCATTCTTAATAATATATAAAGAATCACAAAGTTAACCAGACCAACTCAAGTTCTTAAAGTTCATGGTCACACTAGTCATTTGGGGCATTTTAGTAATTTTACATCCATGAATTCAAGTAATATATCAAGTTTCACTAGATGTAGTTTGGGTCATAAACCAAGGGTTCACATCTTAGAGGCATTTTAGTTATTTTTACCATCTGTCTGATTCAGTCCCTTAGACCTTTGAAATTAATATATCATATTCATGCTTAAATTAAAATTCCATGTGCAATGGAGTTTCTTTAGTTATCCTCTTTAAAACTGGTTTCTTTAGAGCATAAAGGCCGACTAAATTCTTCTATAATCCTTTAAATAATTAAAAAAATTTAAACCAATTGGTCCAAAATAGCTACTTACTATTAGTGGATGTTTGAAGCCTTAGTCATCAAGCTTTTGGTTCCGAAATTGTTACAAATTTTCATAGATTTCTCAACGAGTCTTGTATCTTGAACTATCAAGAAATTCATGAGAACAAATATAAAAGGGGTTAAATTGAAGAAAATCAAGGTTGGATCATGATTTGGGCTGACATGGCCGGTTCAATTGTGCCAGCCACGTATTCGTCTTCTTTCTCAGAAAGGAAGAAGTCTCACACGTCGTTGCTTCCGTCGCCTTAAAAATGAAGCGCCACAGCTTCATACAAAGATCCTTTGGGCTCAATTTCTTTATGGGACTTGTAGATGGTACATAAGGAAGAGAATGAGACTAATTTCTTACCTTGTCATGGACTAAAGTCTAAGTTATCCTCCTCCAAAGTTGGCTACAACTATGTGTTCTTGCCCGAGCAAAACTACGATAACTTTTTATTAGTCAAAATAATTCATACCTTCTCATACCATGATTCCTTTAATCAAATTTATCTTTCCTCCCTTTAAAGCTAAATAATTTGTTTTGGAGGGATGAATTTGTGTGGTCTTAATTTTGGAGTCAAAATCCACAGCTTGTAGGTCAATATAGAAACCCTCCCGTAGGTCAATATAGAAACCCTCCCGACACTGATCCTGGTCGTTTTGACCAACCACGGAGGAAGGGGAAGCAAGGGTAGCACCAATATGACTTGAGAATCTAGTATCTAAGGAATTTTTGAAAGCATGATCCGATGGTGTTTGATGGGAAGTCTAACCAAGCATTACTAAGGTTTGGGTGGAATCCATGGACACTATCATGGAATACATGAATTGCCCTAAAAACCAAAAAAAGTAAATTGTTCCTCTTACCTACTCAAATGAGATACCCATTCTTTATGAAAGATCGCAATAAGAGCCTTAAGGGTGGATGGTGAACTAATTAGTTGCCACCAAATGAAACATGCCTTCTATAACAAATACCATTAAGTTGTGAGCAAATATAGAAATCAAGCTGCCTTCCTACACCTAAAGTAGGAAAACAAGAATATAGAGGAATACAATCTAGAGAAGTAGGAAAACAAGAATATAGAGGAATACAATCTAGAGTTCATCAGATTGTCTCGGTTTGTCCCCAACATGGTGGACACAACAAAGAGGACACAATGATTCATTATGGGTGTCAGGAGTGAGATTCAAGGGACAATGGAAGCAACAGCGCCCATAGGTTACGTAGGTGCTCTCTTGCTACTTGCATGATGGATGCCCACATTCCATAGGCATCGAAGGACTCAGGAGGCCCAGGATAGTTCCAGCAGTCGAAGGAAGTTCAATATTCCTTCACAGGATACATGAGGGACCCCTGTAGAGCTAACATAGATGCTTGCTTTGGTTGTGGAAAGAGTGACCACAAGGTAGCTGCATGCACTAACCTCGAGTTAAAGCAGGATATGGGAATAGCAAGAGCGACCACGAGAAAAAAAGTTGAAGATGCAGACACCATGTTGACAGATACTTTACTAGTGCTTAGATACCTTGCTCATGTACTCTTCGATTCTAGATTTACAAATTCGTTTACTTTTGATACTTTCGTAAGATATGCACGATTAGGACAAGTGCCTTTAGAGTACAAATTATCTGTGTCTACACCAACATGAGACTTCTTAATGGTAGATGAATGAGTTTAAGCTATAAGGTCGTTGTGTCTTAAAGACCCCTAGATATATTGTTGATTATATTATTAATGAACAACTTTAACGTTATTTTTTATACGGACTGATTGGTTGAGAACCATGCAATCAACATTTGTAAAGCCCAAAAAATTATATTTAGACTGCGATCGAATAAAGATTCAAATTCTGAAGAGTGAATTTCCAAAGTGCACCCGAAATGATCTCTACTTATAAAGTAAAAAAAAAAAAAATGGTAAGTCATGAGCCTTGTGGGCTAGTGTGACTGACATATGAGACCTTAGAGGTAATGTAGCCTTTGTGTCTGTAGTGCATGAATTTGAAGATGCACTAGACATGCTACTAGGAATACGACTAATTAGAGAGATTGACTTTGAAATTTAACTTTAGCGATGAACAACCCCAATCTAAAAAATAGCCTCCAGGGTGGCCTCGACTAAGTTGAATGAAATAAAGGAACGGTTGTAAGAGTTTTTGAATCATGAGTTTATAAGACCAAGTTTATCATCCTGGAGAGCCCTACTATTGTTTTTCAAGAAGAAGGATCAACTACCGAAAATTGAACAAAATGATAATGAAGAACATGTACTTGCTACCTCACATTGATAACCCGTTTGATTAGTTTCGATTTTATAGTGATGATATTTTAAGATTAAGTAATGCCTCTACAAAATTTATGGACCTAATGAATAGGGTATTTACAGATTTTCTTGACATATTTTATGATAGTATTCATTTATGACATACTAGTTTACTTGAAAACTGATGGGGAACATGAGATACACCTAAGACAAGTGCTATCGATGTTAAGAGCACACAAGCTCTATGCGATGTTTTCCAAGGGTGAGTTATTATTGCAAGAAGTGACTTTCTTGGACCATGTTGTGTGAGGGCATGGTATCTTAGTGGATTCAGTTAACCTTGAGACATTGATGAACTCGCCTCACCAAATTCGGTTGCAGAAATTAGAATTTTTCTAGGGTTAGCTGGATATTACCGAAATCCAAGACTTCTCCAAGATCACTACAGCCCTCACTCAGTTGACAAGGAAGAGAAAATTCTGCTTAGAATGAGGCCGGTAAGCAGAGTTGAACTTAAATATCAAATTTTAATGGCACATGTGCTCATATTACTTAACGGTTCAAGAAACTTTGTGGCTTATAGTTACCCATCATGTAAAGGACTAGGTTGTGTTCTAATGCAAATGGCAAGGTGATGGCCTATGCCTCGACACAATTGACGCAATATGAGTGTAATTATCCAACTCATGATCTAGTTGACACTCTAGGACACATATCAATCGTCCAAAGCAAAGCATGTCATAAACAAGTTTCCAAACCCTTTGGCATGCATCTAAGGACACTTATAACATACATCATGCTCAATCTGCTCAATATAAGGAATAAAATCAATCTAGGCATGTTGAAAAACTCATAACCATGGTAAGAATATCAGAGTTCTCAAACATGCAAGCGTAAACTATAAAGCTCTCAACTATGCTAAATCGTAAACCAGTACATGTTTCTAAGTTTAGTTATATTGAAACTAGGTCAATTATGTTTCTAGATATGATTTCTAATCATATGCCGCTTTTCCTAATCGATTCCTACAAGTACTATTCGATGTTTATTCTATATGGCTACTTACTTGTTTTCGTGTATTTAGGTGCTAGGTTTAAAGTCTTCCTGAAGATGCTTTTCTTCTAAATTTCTAGCGTACAGTGCAAATTGTTTCTAGTTTTTGTAACTACAAACAATTTTAAGAGAACAAGTCTAAGCAGGAGTGAACCAGTTTGAATAGTGGTAAATGTCATCAAATTTAATGCTAAACCTCTTAACCTATGTTTGGGGATCACTTTTGACCACCTTTCTAATAACTATTTCTTCTTCAAATCTCTTAGGTAGGTCTCAAATTGAATCTATTTTCTGGATTATAAAAAATCATTATGATAACCGATCTCAAAATAGCTGAACCAATCTAAATAGTACTCAGAGGTGAAGAAAACAAAGTTAAGGTGATGTGGTTGTCTCATAAACTGCCCATCATCATCTCTAAACTTAAGACGTTGAAAAAAGGCAGTTGATTTTCTTCCTCTAAATAATCGTTTATTTTTCAGCGATTCAACGAATATTTCTACATGAGTTCTTCACAAAATTTATAGTCCTACATATCACACTTCATTTAAGACAAATTCCACTTAAATTAATTCGTAATCGTGCAAGTGATAGGGGTCAAAATTTGGTACTCAACGTTGTACTTATAAAAAATTCTAGGTTGTTTCTTGCTCTTGGTTTAGCTAACCGAGAGCTTATCTTCTCTCAATTCCTTGAGCAAAATTGTTTACATTTTCCCCTAAAGCAAATGGTATGAGACCACCGACAAGACTTGTATAATAGAGGTTGAATTTCATAATCAAAATTCTAAAATTTTAAACTCCAAAGCTTATCAATAGACAACCTATGTTTTTTGCAACTTTCAACCTTCGTTTCCTTCATCAAAGTTATTTTTCTTCTTGCCATGAATCTGTACAGACAATTCTTAAAGGATTAGCTTAAACGTGAGAAAGAAATTTCTCCATTTTTAGAAACTTTTACCGAAACTTCAAGTCGTGTTCTCTATCCCATTCCTCTAGCTTAAGTGGAGTATAAGAAAGACTTTTGGTGATGGAAGTGTGGCCTAACAGTACCGGTATCGTCCTGCCCAATAACCACAACCTCTAGGTTTGCTTCGGCGAAAAAACTCAGTTTCCTCTCAACTTTAGACGTCCATAACTTACGTTGAAGTCATGAACCGGTAAGATACGAATTCCAATCTCTTGCATGACAATCCATCTTTACGTTTCATAAAGGAATCGAGGGAAGAAACACCTTATAATGAGCTGGCAGAGCCCGTTTTTCATATGAAGGAGCAGTGGCACGCGTGTCTTTTTCCACTACCGGAGGAAAAAGTCGATGATGTTGCTGGTTGAACTCAATTGATCACATTAGCCTAATTTTCTATCATTTCTTAGTGTTTTGTAAAATTGGACCCCTTTGTCGCCGTTTCTCACAAAATTCTCAATGTTTCCAGAAACTAGACTCAGTAAGGAAGCTACCAAAGAAAATTTGGAGGAAATCAGGTGCCGAAAGCATAAGAAACAAGGCCTCGAACACCACACAAGAATTAAGTAGCCATCTTGTACTTTTCTTAAGAAATGCTTGTAGGAATGATGTATTTATGAACCTTAAATTAGATATGAATTAAAGAAACATGAAAGAAAAGCACCTAGAATTGTGAGCTAAGGTCTTGAATCGACCAAATTGCTCGAGATTTGAGTAACGTTAAATTGACCCACTAAACGAACTTCGTTATCTATCAATTTTTATTTTGAGCATATTATAACATGAAGAGGTTGTATATGAAATTTGATTGTTATTAGACAAGATTAATTAGTTAAACCAAGAAATTTTTTAAAATGAACATAATACCCATCATGAAAAGTTACCTCGTTTTATGACTTTTAATACACCCATCTAACATGAGACTTCTTACATGATCTTATAGTAACGTTATCGAGATAGTCGTAGGTTTTCACATTCATGGGACCATCCTAGGCTGCCCTTTAACTTTGACCTAAATTAAAAACCATTAAGTTTTAAGCCTACCCCATAGTATTATGTACAAGTCTAGGTTCACCAACAATCCACGTGTCAAGAATGTACCTAGAATGATTTGAATAGCATGATAAATAAGTTGCCAAGATCCATGCCCAAAGCCCAAAAATAGCCATTATCTCCCATCACGAGGTGTACTACGAGGCCGCTATTTCTGTTTATGGGGATTGTATCATGAGCATAATGTTATGAAGGGTCTCCCCTTTCCCTCACATAGAAGAGATGTCCTACACCACGATTCACTAGCAGGATGATACGATCATGATAGCACCACTCATATGTTTACAGGGAGAGAACTAAAAGTTTCTTTAAGGAAAGTTTTTCAGAATCAGTATATGACATTTATCAAAATGAGCTCTAAGTGTTATGCCCCTGAAAACTCAATAAGAAATGATTTTCTAGCTTCAGGTCGCGATTAAGAGCCTACATATATGCTACTTACTGAATTCTTACTCACTCCACACTTATCTTTTTTTTTTTCACGCAACTAGGAACTAGTCGTGGATGGGAGCGGACTTTGAAGCATAGATTAACCTTCGTCTTTAGCTAAATATATTTTGAGTTGTTCTTTTGAATTTGCTTCTTATTTTGAGTTTGAAATGAGTTTGTATGATCGCTACTTTAATATATCATTAGTATAAACTTTGGGTCTTTATATGTACTATCAGAGCAAAGGTTTTTCTATGGGTCATCTTCAAAGACGATCCTTCACGGCCAAATCCAGCTTCCTTTATGGCGGAATCAGTCAAATCCATGACGTGGGTCTTTATATCTGGAAACATCGATCTTGGTGTTCTTAAATATCAAAATTTCCTTTAGGTCGGAATAAGCCAAATCCAACTTCAAAACTTCGGATGTTCCAATCAGCCACGATATTCACTTTGTTCCAATCAAATTAAATGGGACAAATTACCAATCTTGGAGTATACCATCTATGCATAGACCAAGAAGTGATCGGCCGGATATTCATTTGTTCCAATCAAATTAAATGGGACAAATTACCCATCCTGGAGTAAATCATTGCAGTCTATTGTGCAGTTTTGCATCTTTAGGTGAAATTCAATTATTTCTTGGAAGTCTAAAAAGCAAACCAATGTGTAGAGATCATCAACAAATACTTGATTTTGCATCTTCACGTTAAATTCAATTATTTCTTGGAAGTCTAAAAAGTAAACCAATGTGTCCAGATCATCACTAGAAGCCGAGTATCGAGCATTTGACAGATGTTTTCACTAAACATTTTAGGAGACAACAATTTGATTTTCGTAAAGACAAGTTGGGTGTTATTGACCTACACTCTCCAACGTGAGACACTCTCCAAGTTGGGTGTTATTGACCAACACTCTTCAGCGTGAAACACTCTCCAAGTTAGTGTTATTGACCTATACTCTTCGACGTGAAACACTCTCCAAGTTGGGTGTTATTCACCTACATTCTCCATCGTGAGGGGAGTATTGTAATATATTTTATATAGAATCAGTTAGATTTTCCCTTATTTCTAGGATTTAGTGATAGCATTATCTATTTCCATCATGAGGGGAGTATTGTAATATATTTTATATAGAATCATTAGAATTTCCCTTATTTCTAGGATTTAGGGATAGCATTATCTATTTAAACTAGACTTTCAATCCCACTTATGTTTCTCATTCTTAACATGAGACTTGTAGCTATTTAAACTGTACTTTCAATCCCACCTATGTTTCTCATTGTATTATGTTTTCTCATGGTATTATGTTTTCTCATTCTTAACATGGTATTATGTTTCTCATTCTTAACATGTATCAGAGCTCCTCAGTCTTAACATATGTTATTGTATCATCCAACATAGAATCTCATTCTTTACATGGTATTATCATTCTTAACATGGTATTATGTTTCTCATTCTTAACTGTCAATTTTCTAAGCCTTTTTAGCTATCATATTCTCTTAGGATCTCTCTCATTGAGACGTGGTCGGTTCATTCATGTACCCCTCATTTACTCGAGTGTCACATCTATTCATGAAAGTTGGTAAGACTTGCATCATACGTATATGTCATGATTTAAAGTTTTTGGAATCTCATGCATTTTGTGTGTCACGTGCATAGGATACTTATCTCTTATGATGAGTATGGATGCATTATATTCGGATAATATGTATGTCATGTTATTATGCGCGCTTCTTCACATGCATTTTGCGTGTACGCGTATGTGCGCCTGTGTTGAGAAGTAATGCACATCCAATTGGTCTAGACTGGAAAGTGAGACCAAGACCATGATAAATGCACATCCAATTGGTATAGACGGGAAAGTGAGACCAAGACCATGATGATAATTAAATGATAGGTCCCAACATCATTGCAGGTGTTTTCATTTCGTGGCCCCACTAGTGGGGTTAGAAAGTGAGTATTGTTAAATACCCAAGCCACATACTACGACAAGGAACCCATGTACAGATGACGAAGTTGCTATAAAAGCCATGAAATTGAAACTAGGATAGTTGCATTTATGTTTACATTGTAGCCCTTAGTTCACTTTGATCTTTTTGTTATTTTGTTTCATTGATGGTTACACTAATTGAAAGGGATTTACGAGCGGTAAATCCATGACATCAGTTATGAAATGTTTTAAATGATTTTTTCCACCCATTCTAGATATGTTTTAAATGAATTTTTTCACCCATTCTAGTTATGTTTTAAATGTAGTGGCAACCTTGATTTTAATAGAAAATGAGGGTCGTTACAGTTACGTATTATTACCTTGATTTTAATAGAAAATGAGGGTTCATCGATTCAACGAATATTTCTACATGAGTTCTTCACAAAATTTATAGTCCTACATATCACACTTCATTTAAGACAAATTCCACTTAAATTGATTCGTAATCGAGTAAGTTATAGGGGTCAAAATTTGGTACTCAACATTGTACTTATCAAAAATTCTAGGTTGTTTCTTGCTCTTGATTTAGCTAACCGAGAGCTTATCTTCTCTCAATTCCCCTAAAGCAAATGGTATGAGACCCACGACAAGACTTGTATAATAGAGGTTGAATTTGATAATCAAAATTCTAAAATTTTAAACTCCAAAGCTTATCAATAGACAACCTATGGGTTCTTTGTTTTTTGCGACTTTCAACCTTCGTTTCCTTCATCAAAGTTGTTTTTCTTCTTGCCATGAATCTGTACAGACAATTCTTAAAGGATTAGCTTAAACGTGAGAAAGAAATTTCTCGATTTTTAGAAACTTTTGCCGAAACTTCAAGTCGTGTTCTCTATCCCATTCCTCTAGTTTAAGTGGAGTATAAGAAAGACTTTTGGTGATGGAAGTGTGGCCTAACAATACCAGAATCGTCCTGCCCAATAACCACAACCTCTAGGTTTGCTTCGGTGAAAAACTCAGTTTCCTCTCAACTTTGAACGTCCATAACTTACGTTGAAGTCATGAACCGGTAAGATACGAATTCCAATCTCTTGCATGACAATCCCTCTTTACGTTTCATAAAGGAATCGAGGGGAGAAACACCTTATAATGAGCTGGCAGAGCCCGTTTTTCAGATGAAGGAGCAGTGGCACGCGTGTCTTCTTCCTCTGCCGGAGGAAAAAGTCGATGATGTTGCTGGTTGAACTCAATTGATCACGTTAGCCTAATTTTCTGTCCTTCCTTAGTTTTTTGTAAAATTGGACCCCTTTGTGGCCGTTTCTCACAAAATTCTCAATGTTTCCAGAAACTAGACTCACTAAGGAAGCTACCAAATAAAATTTGGACGAAATCAGGTGCCGAAAGCATAAGAAACAAGGCCTCGAACACCACACAAGAGTTAAGTAGCCATCTTGTACTTTTCTTAAGAAATGCTTGTAGGAATGATATTTATGAACCTTAAATTAGATATGAATTAAAGAAACATGAAAGAAAAGCACCTAGAATTGTGAGCTAAGGTCTTGAATCGACCAAATTGTTCGAGATTTGAGTAACGTTATATTGACCCACTAAACGAACTTCGTTATCTATCAATTTTTATTTTGAGCATATTATGACATGAAGAGATTGTATATGAAATTTGATTGTTATTAGACAAGATTAATTAGTTAAACCAAGAATTTTTTTTAAATGAACATAATACCCATCATGAAAATTTACCTCGTTTTATGACTTTTAATACACCTATCTAACATGAGACTTCTTACATGATCTTAAAGTAACGTTATCGAGATAGTCGTAAGTTTTCACGTTCACGAGACCATCCTAGGTTGTCCTTTAACTTTGACCTAAATTAAAAACCATTAAGTTTTAAGCCTACCCCATGGTATTATGTACAAGTCTAGGTTCACCGACAATCCATGTGTCAAGAATGTACCTAGAATGATTTGAATAGCATGATATATAAGTTGCCAAGATCCATGCCAAAAAATAGCCATTATCTCCCATCACGAGGTGTACTACGAGGCCCCTATTCCTTTTTATGGGGATTGTATCATGAGCATAATGTTATGAAGGGTCTCCCCTTTCCCTCACCTAGAAGAGATGTCCTACACCACAATTCACTAGCAGGATGACACAATCATGATAGCACCACTCATATGTTTACAGGGAGAGAACTAAAAGTTTCTTTAAGAAAAGTTTTTCAGAATCTGTATATGACATTTATCAAGATGAGCTCTAAGTGTTATGCTCCTGAAAATTCAATAAGAAATGATTTCCTAGCTGAAGGTCGCGATTAAGAGCCTACATATAGGCTACTTACTGAATTCTTACTCACTCCACGCTTATTATTTTTTTTCACGTAACTAAGAGCTAGTCGTGGATGGGAGCGGACTTTGGAGCATAGATTAACCTTCGTCTTTAGCTAAGTATATTTTGAGTTGTTCTTTTGAATTTGCTTCTTATTTTGAGTTTGAAATGAGCTTATATGATTGCTACTTTAATATATCATTAGTATATATATGAACTTATGTTTTTTTTAATAGTTAAAATAAACTTTGGTGTGGTATCAGAGCAAAGGTTTTTCTATGGGTCATCTTCAAAGACGATCCTTCACGGCCAAATCTAGCTTCCTTTACGGCGGAATCAGCCAAATCCATGACGTGGGTCTTTATATCTTGGAACATCGATCTTGGTGTTCTTAAATATCTTAATTTCCTTTAGGGCGGAATAATCCAAATCCAACTTCAAAACTTCGGATGTTCCAATCAGCCACGATATTAACTTTGTTCCAATCAAATTAAATGGGACAAATTACCAATCTTGGAGTATATCATCTATGCATAGACCAAGAAGTGATCGGGAGGATATTCATTTGTTCCAATCAAATTAAATGGGACAAATTACCCATCCTAGAGTAAATCATGGCAGTCTATTGCGCGATTTTGCATCTTTGGGTGAAATTCAATTATTTCTTGGAAGTCTAAAAAGCAAACTAATGTGTAGAGATCATCAACAAATACTTGATTTTGCATCTTCACGTTAAATTCAATTATTTCTTGGAAGTCTAAAAAGTAAACCAATGTGTCCAGATCATCACCAGAAGCCGAGTATCGAGCATTTGACAGATGTTTTCACTAAACATTTTAGGAGACAACAATTTGATTTTCGTAAAGACAAGTTGGGTGTTATTGACCTACACTCTCTAAAGTGAGACACTCTCCAAGTTGGGTGTTATTGACAACACTCTCCATTGTGAAACACTCTCCAAGTTGGATGTTATTCACCTATACTCTTCCACGTGAAACACTCTCCAAGTTGGGTGTTATTCACCTACATTCTACATTCTCCAACTTGAGGGAGTATTGTAATATTATTTTATATAGAATTAGTTAGATTTTCCCTTATTTCTAGGATTTAGTGATAGCTTTATCTATTTAAACTGGACTTTCAATCCTACCTTCTCCAACTTGAGGGGAGTATTGAGGGGAGTATTGTAATATTATTTTATATAGAATTAGTTAGATTTTCCCTTATTTCTAGGATTTAATGATAGCTTTATCTATTTAAATTAGACTTTGAATCCCACTTATTTCTCATTCTTAACATGTAACTTGTATCTATTTAAATTGGACTTTGAATCCCACTGATGTTTCTCATTCTTATCATGGTATTATGTTTTCTCATTCTTAACATGGTATTATGTTTCTCATTCTTAACATGTATCAGAGCTCCTCAGTCTTAACATATGCTATTGTATCATCCAACATAGAATCTCATTCTTAACATGGTATTATCATTCTTTACATAGTATTATCATTCTTAACATGGTATTATGTTTCTCATTCTTAACATGTATCAAAGCTAACATATGCTATTGTTGGAGTAAAGTACACTTGAGTTCCTATGATTAAGCAACCGAAAAAGAAAGTGCATCTAGTTGGTATAGACAGCAACTTTCAGGTAGTGACTTTCAATTTTCTAAGCCTTTTTAGCTATCCTATTCTCTCAGGATCCCTCTCATTGAGACATGGTCGGTTCATTCATGTACCCCCCATTTACTCGAGTGTCACAACTATTCATGCAAGTTGATAAGACTTGCATCATACGGATATGTCATGATTTAAAGTTTTGGGAACCTCATGCATTTTGTGTGTCACGTGCATCAGAATACTTCTCTCTTATGATGAGTATGGATGCATTATATTAGGATAATATGTATGTCATGTTATTATGCGTGCTTCATAACATGCATTTTGTGTGTACGCGTATGTGCGCCGGTGTTGAGAAGTAATGCACATCCAATTGGTTATGACTGGAAAGTGAGACAAAGACCATAATGATAATTAAATGATAGGTCCCAACATCATTGCAGGTGTTTTCATTTCGTGGCCCCACTAGTGGGGTTAGGAAGTGAGTATTGTTAAATATCCAAGCCACATACTACTTTTTAGTAAAGACAAGGAACCCATGTACATATGACGAAGTCGCTATAAAAGCCATGAAACTGAAACTAGGATAGCCCTTAGTTCACTTTGACCTTTTTGTTATTTTGTTTTTTATTGATGGTTACATTAATTGAAAGGGATTTGCGGGCGTAAATCCATGACATCATTTATGAAATGTTTTAAATGAATTTTCACACATTCGAGATATGTTTTAAATGAATTTTTTCACCAATTCGAGATATGTTTTAGATGAATTTTTTCACCCATTCTAGATATGTTAGATATGTAGTGGCAACCTTGATTTTAAGAGAAAATGAGGGTCGTTACCGTGACGTATTATTACCTTGATTTTAATAGAAAATGAGGACAATTACGTATTATTATATTTTTATAGGTTAGACACCTCGTTCTAGTAAAAAAAAAAAAAAATTATTTTTTTAAGAGGAAATAGATTGGCTTAAGGGTTTTTTTTTTTTTTTTTTTTAAAAGTTGTCCAAAGTAATTAAAACTAAACAAATGACCCGAACCTTTAAATAATAATAATTTCATATTATAACAAATTTTGTTTTATTTTAACAAAATTTGGTAATATAAATAGATACATAAAAGAATAGTATGAATCTCCACCGTCCATGATCATGCCTTCAATCCACTACACTTAGCTCCACCAAACCCAATTCTCTTATTGCTAAGATCGTACTCCACCCACATATTCTGCTGATGAACGTTCCCGATTATATTACTCTCAGTCACAAGTCTATCGGAGCGTCCGATCCCCACGCACTTCACCCCTTTCTCCACTTCGGTCAATAACCCTTCCCCTTTCCCGGCCAATATCTCCACCCCATTCTCAAACTGGAACCACATGTCGCCAATCCTCCGACCCACCACCGCGGCCACTGCGCCGTCGAAACACATGTCGGCGACGGCGGCGTATTCATACCCTTTCTTCATCATGGGCCCCACCAATCTCACCATCTCTGCTCTAACCTTGCTGTAAGCCTCATCTACCAAATACGTGAAATCCGAGCCGGAGTCGATCATGGTCTGACCGGCCCCAGATGGGTCCGGTTTGAAAACGGCTGGCGAGATGTTGAGTTTGTTGTTGCCTATTCTTATCCCCTTCATTGGGAGGGTGTAGGCCAACTTGTCAAGATTCGGGGAGCGTCGACTTTTGGGGAAAGTCAACATGTTGACGTATTTGAATTTACCGGAATTCGGGTTGTCTCCAAGGTAGAACAAGCCGGTTAGATCCGACCCGCTTCGATCCGGAACGCAATACGAAAACTTGGATATTTTGGCCTGGGAGATGAAGGAGAGGCGTCCAGTATTCATTCCCAACATACCCCTGTTTTGGGTGGAGGCCGTAGCGCAGCCGAGAAGGAGGGAGCGGGTAGTTAAGGAATTAGAGAAGGTGAATTTTTCAGTGACGAGATTACCCTCGGCCAAGCTCCCATCCGCGTAGAAGTAGGAGTAGTGGCAGTGGCGAGTTGGGTCACAAGAAGTAGGCAGGGTAAAATCGGGAATTCGGGGTCTGCACAGAGTGTTGTCACAGGGAAGGAAAGAGAAAGAGGAGGAGAGATAAGGGTCAAACCAATTAATTATGGGCTTCACTGATTTTCTCCTTACTTTGCCGTGGCATTGAATCCAAGACAGTTGGCTGCCGGTGTCTAGGACCATCTCCATCTGCTGCGGCGGCGATCCAATGGGAACAGACACCACAAGGGCGTTGGAGTATTGGAAGGGGAGCTTCGCGGAGCCATGGGATTTGGTTTTGGAGGAGAGGGAAAGGGAGGGTTCTTGGGAGGAGAGAGATTGGGAGGTCAGAGGGAAGGAGAGAGAGAGGGAGTTTGATGGGGAGAATAAGAGAGAGAATAGGGAGAGAAGGAGGAGAGAGAGAGGCATGATTATGGGTTTATGGTGGTGGTTTTGACGTTGGATATGACACACCATCCAAATACACCGAAACAAATAAAATAAATAAATAAAAAGCAACAACTAAAAAAGAACTCTTTTCTATTCTCTTTGTTGTTGTCTCGATGTATTTTGATAGTGGGTCATATCCAACGTGCTTTTGGATGAAGCTGGTGTTGAGATTATATAGAGACTAAAAATGGAAGAGAGAGAGATTGCATAATTAAATGTACGGTAGAGAATTCAAAAATCCTATTTCAAGAAAGTATTATCAACCCGTTTTAGTTTTAGTTTGAACAAATGTGTGGTACAAATTTGAGCTCTAGCCGAGAATAAAATGATTTGTTTTTAGTTTGCCTATATATGTGATAGAATTTGAATATGTAATTAAATGAATTGAATTAATTTCATAGTGATAAATGGAATATCATTGTAGATTTAACCTCCATGAGTAAGATCTTTATGACATAAAGCATTCTTAATAATATATAAAGAATTACAAAGTTAACCAGACCAACTAAATTATTCAAGTTCTTAAAATTCATGATCACATTAGTCATTTGGACATTTTAATAATTTTTCACCCAATGAATTCAAGTAATATATCAAATTTCACTAGAGGTAGTTTGGGTCATAAATAAGGGTTCACATCTTAGAAGCATTTTAGTTATTTTTACTATGTGTCTTGATTCAATCCCTTAGACCTTTGAAATTAATATATCATATTCATGCTTAAATTAAAATTTCATGTGCGACGGAGTTTGTTTAGTTATCCTCTTTAAAACGGGTTTCTTTAGAGCATAAAGCTCGACTAAATTCTTCCATAATCCTTTAAATAATTAAAAAAATTTAAACGGATTCCTGCCCGTAAATCTTTACAAAAGTCCAAAATAGCTACTTACTGTTAGTTGATGTTTGAAGCCTTAGTCATCAAGCTTTTGATTCCAAAATTGTTACAAATTTTCATAGATTTCTCAACGAGTCTTGTTTCTTGAACTATTAAGAAATTCATGAGAACAAATATAAAAGGGGTTAAATTGAAGAAAACCAAGGTTGGATCATGATTTGAGCTGACATGGCCAGTACAATTGTGTCAGCCACGTCTTCGTCTTCTTTCTCAGAAAGGAAGAAGTTTCACGCGTCAATTTCTTTATGGGACTTGTAGATGGTACATCAAGGAATAAAATGAGACTGATTTCTTACCTTGTCATGGACTAAAGCGTAAGTTATCCTCCTCTAAAGTTGGCTAAAACTATGTGTTCTTGTCCGAGCAAAACTACGATAACTTTTTATTAGTCAAAATAATTCATACCTTCTCATACCATGATTCCTTTCATCAAATTTCTCTTTCCTCCCTCTAAAGTTAAATAATTAGTTTTGGAGGGATGAATTTGTGTGGCCTTAATTTTGGAGTCAAATTCCACGACTTGTAGGTCAGTATAGAAACCCTCCTGTAGGTCAATATAGAAACCCTCCCGACACTGATCCTGGTCGTTTCGACCAACCACGGAGGAAGGAGAAGCAAGGATAGCACCAATATGACTTGAAAATCTAGTATCTAAGGAATTTTTGAAAGCATGATCCGATGATGTTTGATGGGAAGTCTACTAACCCAAGCATTGCTAAGGTTTGGGTGGAATCCATGGACACTACATTGGGTACATGTATTATCCTAAAACCCAAAAGAAAGTAAATTGTTCCGTTTACCTACTCAAATGAGATATTCATTCTTTAGGAAAGATAGCTATAAGAGACATAAGGGTGGATGGTGAGCTAATTAGTTGCCACCAAATGAAACGGGCCTTCTAATAACAAATACCATCAAGTTGTGAGCAAATATAGAAATCAAACTGCCTTCCTACACCTGAAGTAAGAAAACCAAAATGTAGAGGAATACGGTATAGAGTTCACCAGATTATCTCGGTTTGTCACCAAAATAGTGGACACAACGAAAAGGAGACAATGATTCATTATTGGTGTCAGGAGTGAGATTCAAGGGACAATGGAAGCAATAGTGCCCATAGGTCACGTAGGTGCTCTCTTGCTACTAGCATGATGGATGCCCACATTCCATAGGCATCGAAGGACTCATGAGGCTAGGATAGTTCCTGCCGTCGAAGGAAGTTCAAGAGGCCTTCATAGGATACATGGGGGACCCCGTAGAGCTAACATAGATGCATGCTTTGGTTATGGAAAGAGTGACCACAAGGTAGTTGAATGCACTAACCTCGAGTTAAAGCAGGATAGGGGAATAGCAAGAGCGACCACGAGAAAGAAAGTTGAAGATGCAGACATCATGTTGACAGATACTTTACTAGTGCTTAGATACCTTGTTCATGTACTCTTTGATTCTAGATTTACAAATTCGTTTACTTTTGGTACTTTCGTAAGACATGCACGATTAGGACTAGTTCCTTTAGGGTACAAATTATATGTGTCTACACCAACTGGAAATATATTAATGGTAGATGAATGAGTTTAAGTCTATAAGGTAGTTGTGTCTTAAAGCCCTTAGATCTATTGTTGATTATATTATAAATGAACAACTTTAACGTTATTTTTTATATGGACTTGATATGGACTGATTGGTTGAGAACCATGCAATCAATGATAGTAAAGCCCACAAAGTTATATTTAGACGGCATGTCGGACAAAGATTCAAATTCTGGAGAGTAAATTTCAAATTATGGAGAGTAAATTTCCAAAGTGCACTCAAGATGATCTCCACTTATAAGGTAAAAAGAAATATGGTAAGTCATGAGTCTTGGGCCTTGTGGGCTAGTGTGACCTCTGGACCTATTGTGCATGAATTTGAAGATGTGCTCTAGACATGCTACTAGGACTACAACTAATAGAGAGATTGACTTTGAAATTCTCAAAAATAGTTTATAGGGTGGCCTCGACTAAGTTGAATGAAATCAAGGAACGGTTGTAAGAATTTTTGAATCATGAGTTTATAAGACCAAGTTTATCATTCTGAAGAAGGATCAACTATCGAAAATTCAACAAAATGATAATTAAGAATAAGTACTTGCTACCTCATATTGATGACCCGTTTGATTAGTTTCGATTTTGTAGTGATATTTTTTGGATTAAGTAATGCATCTACGACATTTATGGACTTGATGAATAGGGTATTTAAAAATTTTCTTGACATATTTTGTGATAGTATTCATTTATGACATACTAGTTTACTCGAAAACTGATGGGGAACATGAGATACACCTAAGACAAGTGCTATCGATGTTAAGAGCACATAAGCTCTATGCGATGTTTTCCAAGTGTGATTTATGGTTGCAAGAAGTGACTTTCTTCGGCCATGTTGTGTGAGGGCATGGTATCTCGGTGGATCAAGTTAACCTCGAGACATTGATGAATTCGCCTCACCTCAGTTGCAGAAATTAGAATTTTTCTAAGGTTAGCTGGATATTACCGAAGTTTCATCAAAGACTTCTCCAAGATCACTACAGCCCTCACTCATTTGACCAGGAAGAAAAAACTCTACTTGGAATGAGGCTTGTAAGTAGAGTTTAACTTCAATATCAAATTTTAATGGCACATGTGCTCATATTACTCAACGGTTCAAGAAACTTTGTGGTTTATAGTGATGCATCAGGTAAAGGACTAGGTTGTGTTCTAATGCAAATAGCAAGGTGATGGCCTATACCTCGACACAATTGAAGGAATACGAGTGTAATTATCCAACTCATGATCTAGAGTTAGTAACAATTTTATTCGCTCTACAGATTTGGCGACACTACCTATACGATGAGAATATACAAGTCTTTACCAATCACAAGAGCCTGGAATATTTGTTCATGTAGACATAATTAAATATGAGATAGAGACGATGGTTAAAGTTGTTCAAAGACTACGACATCAAGATTTTATGTCACCCAAAGAAGACTAATGTCGTAGAAAATGCTCTAAGCAGGAAGATCGCTCATTCTTTAGCGCTGATCAATAGATAAATGGAGTTGCAAGTGAAATTGAGAAGGTAAGTATCGAGGTGTCATGGGGCGACTAGCCCAACTTAGAGCCCAACTAGACTTGAGAAGGCAAATTATGGATGCCAGTATCGAGGTGTCATGGGGCGACTAGCCCAACTTAGAGCCCAACTAGACTTGAGAAGGCAAATTATGGATGCCTAGAGGAATGACCCTCATTAACATGATCCACCAATAAGACGAAGAAAAGAGAGTCAGGGGTTTGCTATTTCTTCGGATGACAAATTTTTATGGCACAGGCGATTGTGCATCTCCGATGATGACAGAGTCAAGGGGATCTTTTTGACTTCATGAGGTTGTGCATACTTGTAATTTATATTTTAAATGTTATTAGGATCTTTTGTATTCATGGAAATTTGAGACAATTATCTATATGGATGCATGGAAATTGTAGGGATTATCCATTTCTATGCATAAAGAGTACATTAGGACATACGACAACCACTATCTGTGTTCATGAAAATTACATTGAACTACGAGATATGGCCTCACGGACAGTTACCTATAAGATGCATAGGAATTGTACCATGTTTTCGTGATATGACCTCGTGGCAATCACCTATTTATGTGCATAGGAATTGTACCACAGTGTTGTGACTTTTACTTATGTTAACTTCTCATTTTCATTTGTGTGCATGTAAGTTGACTAATTTTGAATGGTTAATTAATTTCTTAGATTTCCAATACCTTGCTCTCAAGGCACACATTTCGAACACCAACAAAAGAGTTACTTATTGAATATTTTTAATATTTCTAACTCTATTTGTTTTTTTTTGGAACTTTAAAATAACATCAGCATGCGTGTGGTAATGACTTTAGAGTTTTTATTTATGTATGGTAATAATTGTGAATATCATATCTCATATGCTACAATTTTGAGTTGTTTGAATTACAAATGGTGAGGTGGACTAATATGGAAGAGTTATAAATAGAAATATGGTAACATTTCTCGTTTTTAAAAAACAGGGAGATTTAAGACACTTAAAAACTACAACATACAGAAGTAAACGTACACATGATGTACACATATATTATCTCAAATATATATATATATATGTATAGAGTATATTATCATAAATAAGAGTTTGAGTCCACCCTAAAATCTTTCCACTCACTTTCTTTACCCCTAAATCTCTATACTTTAATCAACTCCCTCCATTGTCATATTTTATCATAGGTAATAGACTCGAATCTCAACTATTTTATCATAGGTAATAGACTCGAATCTCAACTCGTTGTAATGTGAACCATCATGATGAAATAGGTCATATAAAAAAATGATATTTTTTAATTTTTAAATACAAGACATAAAACAAATAAAGTAATACATTAAATTACAAGAAGTTAAATACATACATTTGCGGGCGTGTTATTTTAAATATACAGATCGGTTACAATTGGAAACGGGTATAAAAGACATATACAAATAAATATAAGACTCAAAAGACTTAGGTCAACGAGGTCCCCTCCATAGCCACATGACCCAGCACGCCCCCAAAGTGACCAATGATCTATTACTCACCTGAAAACATGAAATGTAGTAAGATTGAGTATAAAAATACTCCGTACGCAACCAACTTATAGCCTCTTGTCAAACTTATTCCTGTACATTGAATCTTAAGCTATGTGCTCATACTACTCCTAGAGTTAGCCAAATTGATGCTCAATACCTGTACTGAACTTTATAGGTCTCTACCTACCAAAGCCCTATACATACCTCCTCTAAGGAGCGCTCTAACCCCTTCGGGTTCATAACTGAAAAGGTTGGGCCTAGGGTAAGTCTAGTAAGCATGGAGGAGCCATTTTGCTCTAACGTAATATACGTACTTCACACCTGACTGTTACTAAGCTCATACCAGAGGATTTTCCATAGTGGTGCTGGGTTATAACTATTTGTTACATCGTCTTTTTAGGTTGAAACAGCCACTGACTTGTTGCCTTGCCCTTCCGAGTGAAGATAATAACTTACTTGTTCGCACCCCATCTTGCGCTAGAACAGTAAATTACCTATCGATCACCATTCTAAACAGAGATAATAACTAACCTGGCTCCACCCATTAGGCACAACTGAAACTACCTCAATAAAATACCCTTTATGACTCTTGTAACTCACTAAGGGTAAAAACTCGACTATATATACTACATAGACCCGAACCACCCTTGGCTAGTTCACGAATAAGGGTTGCACCCTAATCATCTCTACAAGTTTTATGGTCAACCCAAAGGAGATAGTAGGACCTGTAGCTACGTTATAGTACCTTAGTAACGTAAAATAGTTGTTCATAATCAATAACCAACTTATTGACACTCTAGGACACATATCAATCGTCCAAAGCAAAACAGGTCATAAACGAGTTTCCAAACCCTCTGGCATGCATCTAAGGACACTCATAACATACATCATGCCTAACATGTTCAATATAAGGAATAAAATCAACCTAGGCATGTTGAAAAACGCATAAACTTAGTAAGAATATCAAAGTTCTCAAACATGCAAGCGAAAACTATAAAGCTCTAAGCTATGCTAAACCGTAAACCATACACGTTTCTAAGTTTAGCTATTATGAAACTAGGTCAATTAGGTTTCTAGATATGATTTCTAATCATATTCCGCTTGTACTAATCGACTCCTACAACTACTATTCGACGTTTGTTCCATATGGGTGCTAGTTACTTGTTTTGGTGTGTTTAAGTGCTAGGTTTAAAGTATTCTGGAAGATGCTTTTCTTCCAAATTTTTAGGGTAGGGTGAAAATTGTGTCTAGTTTTTGTAACTACAAATTTTTTTAAGAGAATCAGTCTGAATAGTGGTAAAGGTCATCAAATTTAGTGCTTAACCACTTAACCTATGTTCGGGGATCACTTTTTACGACTTTTCTACAGTTATTTCTTCTTCAAATCTCTTAGGTAGGTCCTTAGTTAAGATGATGTGGCTGTCTCATAGACTGCCCATCATCTTCTCTAAACTTAAGACCTCGAAACAAGTCAGCATGATTTTCTTCTTTTAAATAATCGTTTGTTTTGCGTGATTTTCTTCTTTTAAATAATCGTTTGTTTTCCAGCGATTCAATGAATATTTCTACGTGAGTTATTCAAAAAATTTATAGTCCTACATATCACACTTCATTTAAGACAAATTCTGACTTAAATTGATTTATAACCTAGCAAGTTATAGGAGTCAAAATTGGGTACTCAACGTTGTACTTATCCAAAATTCTAGGTTGTTTCTTGCTCATGTTTTAGTTCATTGAGAGTTTATCTTCGTTTTCCAGCGATTCAATGAATATTTCTACATGAGTTATTCAAAAAAATTATAGTCCTACATATCACACTTCATTTAAGACAAATTCTGACTTAAATTGATTTATAACCTAGCAAGTTATAAGAGTCAAAATTGGGTACTCAACGTCGTACTTATCCAAAATTCTAGATTGTTTCTTGCTCATGTTTTAGTTCATTGAGAGTTTATCTTCTCTCCATTCCTTCAGCAAATTTGTTTATATTTTTCCATAAAGCTAATGGTATGAGACCCATGACACGACTTGTATAATAGAGGTTGAATTTCATAATCAAAATTCTAAAATTTTAAACTCAAAAGCTTACTGATAGAAAACCTATAGGTTCTTTGCTTCTGGCGACTTTCATCCTTCGTTTCCTTCATCAAAGTTGTTTTTCTTCTTGCCATGAATCTGTACAGACAATTCTTAAAGGATTAATTTAAACGTGAGAAAGAAATTTCTCGATTTTCAAAAACTTTGGCCGAAACGTCAAGTCGTATTCTCAATCCCATTCCTCTAGCTTAAGTGAAGTATAAGAAAGACTTTTGGTGATGGAAGTGTGGCCTAAAAGTACCGATATCGTCCTGTAACACAACCTCCAGGTTTGCTTCGACGAAAAACTCAGTTTCCTCTCAACTTTGGACATCCATAACTTAAGTTGAAGTAACGAACTGGTAAGATACGAATCCCAATCTCTTCCATGACACTCCATCTTTACGTTTCATAAAGGAATCGAGGGGAGAAACACCTTAGAATGAGCTGGGAGAGCCTGTTTTCAGACGGAGGAGCAGTGGAATGCGTGTCTTCTTCCTCTGCGGGAGGAAAAAGACGATGATGTGGCAGGTTGAACTCAATTGACCACGTTTGCTTAATTTTCTGTCCCTCAGTTTTTCATATAATTGGACCCCTTTGTGATTTTTCTCACAAAATTCTCCATGGTTCCAGAAACTAGACTCTTTAAGGAAGCTACCAAATAAAATTTAGAGGAAATCGGGTGCCTGAAGCATAAGAAACGAGGTCTCGAACACCGCACAAGAGGTAAGTAGCCATCTTGTACTTTTCTTAAGAAATGCTTGTAGGAATCACTTGTATATACGTATGAACCTTAAATTAGATATGAATTAAGGAAACATGAAGGAAAAGCACCTAGAATCGTGAGTTAAGGTCTTGAATCGACAAAATTGCTCGAAATTTAAGTAACGATAAATTGACCCACTAAATGAACTCCGTTGTCTATCAATTTTTATTTTGAGCATAATATGACATGATGAGGTTGTATATGAAATTTGATGGTTATTAGACAAGATTAAATAGTTAAACGAAGAAATTTTGTAAAATGACCATAATACCCATCATGCAAATTTACCTCGTTTTATGACTTTTAATACACCTATGTAACATGAGACTTCTTACATGATCTTATAGTAACGTTATCGAGATACTAGTAAGTTTTCACATTCATGGGACCATGGTAGGCTGCCCTTTAACTTTGACCTAAATAAATAACTATTAAGTTTTAAGCCTACCCCATGGTATTATGTACAAGTCTACGTTCACCAACAATCCATGTGTCAAGAATGTACCTAGGATTATTTGAATAGCATGATAAATACGTTGTTAAGATCCATGCCCAAAAATAACCATTATCTCCCATCACGAGGTGTACTACGAGGCCCCTATTCCTCTTTATGGGGATTGTATCATGAGCATAATGTTACGAAGGGCCTCCCCTTCCCTCACCTAGAAAAGATGCCCTACACCATGATTCACTAGCAGGATGACACGATCATGATAGCACCACTCATGTGTTTATAGGGAGAGAACTAAAAGTTTCTTTAAGGAAAGTTTTTTCAGAATCAGTATATGACATATATCAAGATGAGCTCTAAGTGTCACGTCTCTGAAAACACAATAAGAAATTATATCCTAGCTTAAGGTCGCGATTAAGAGTCTACAAGTAGGCTACTTACTGAATTTTTACTCACTCCACGCTTATCATTTTTTTCACGTAACTAGGAGCTAGTCGTGGATGGGAGCAGACTTTGGAGCATAGATTAACCTTCGTCTTTAGCTAAGTATATTTTGAGTTGTTCTTTTGAGTCTGCTTCTTATTTTGCGTTTGAAATGAGTCGATATGATGGCTACTTTAAAGACAATCCTTCACGGCCAGGTAAGAAAGCCTTTAAAACCTTAGGCATAAGAAAGACCTAAGAATATGAGTTAAGATAAGGTTATAGATTTTCCAGTTTGATGGAAATATAAACATCAACCTAAGATGGAATCTACAAGGGAAGCAATAAGGGAGCAATAAGTGACTTGATGGCACCTAAGAGGAGAGTTGCCCCAAGGCGCAGGAGCCAGGGGCTGGCTTCCGAACACTCTACGGACGGAGCAATAGAAGTAGGAATGACTCAGCCTCCTGACAAGGTCCAACGAATATTTCTACTCGAGTTCTTCAAAAAAATTTTATAATCCTTCATATCACAGTTCATTTAAGATAGATTCTACTTTAATTGATTCATAATCGAGGAAGATTATAAGAGGTCAAAGTAGGGTACTCGACGTTGTACTTATCAACAATTCTAAGTTGTTTCTTGCTCTTGGTCTAGCTGATTTGAAGCTCATCTTCTCTCAATTTCTTCAGCAAAATTGTTCTATATTTTCCCCTGAAGCTAATGGTATAAAACCTATGTCACGACTTGTACGATCGAGATCGAATTTAAAAATAGAAATTCTAAAATTTTAAACTCGAAAGTTTACCTATAGTCAACCTTTCTAAAATTTTAAACTCGAAAGTTTACCTATAGTCAACCTATGGGTTCTTTGTTTCCAATGACTTCTAGCCTTTGTTTCCTTCATCAAGCCTTTGTTTCCTTCATCAAGTGATACCATGAAAGTCTACCACAATGCTCAATTCGAAGTATGGAGGGAGTACATAAAGATTCGCTTTTGGAGAGAATGAGCTCGGAGGAAATGAAATTTTGGTTGTTTAGATGTGTTTTGAGCTATCCTAAGTATCATGGTCAACAATACTTGAAATCCACACTTGAAATCCACTGCATAGAACTCCAAACTTGGCCTGGCCAATTTTCCATAAATGAGAATTTTGGTAATTATCTCATATTTATTTCTTTAATTAATTAATTAATACAAGTGACCAAGTGGGTTACCTTTCGTAATTCATCTCAATTTTGAAGCCTTGTCAATTGTTGATTTTTGTTGGGTTAAACGGAAAGATAAGGGTTGTCAAACTACGAGATAAGGGTTAGAACGCACACTACCCTTAACACGTGGTGGAAAGGATAGTGAAAAGATGAATGATACCGTTCATACTACTTTAACTAGGCGTGCTATCTTTGTCGTCCTTGTATATCACAGAGGTCTACTAGGTTCTTAGGTGCATCTAGGTTGTTTGATTTTTTACTATCATTTCCAAGACATTTAGGACTAACTCCTCAGCTAAGCTATACTCTGGGTTCACACAAATCAAAACCTTTAATCTCTGCTCACGATCTTACGTTTTCAGTCTACTGAAAATGTATTGACCTTGGTTGACTTGAAACCACTCTAGCTCTTGTGACCTAGTCTTAACTTGGTTCTCTTGTGCATGCTTTCTAGGGAGATTATCCTCTCGAACATCTAGAGTAGGGTATACATAGTCTAAACATTTGTGCATGTTTATTAGGGAGATATCCTATCGATCAACAAAAGTACTAGAAACATACAAAAAAATATTCATGAAAACAAACAAGAAAAATAGGGAGATAACATCCATCAATTGCTTGGAATATATATCATAATATCTCATCCTCTTTTCTTTCCACAAAAATATTCATGAAAACAAACAAGAAAAATAGGGAGATAACATCCATCAATTGCTTAGAATATATATCATAATATCTCATCCTCTTTTCTAACACAACGGAAAACATATAAAGAAAATTTCATCATAAGTCTCACTATAGGGACATTTTGGTAATTTCTTACATTTTACATAGCTTACTCATCCATATTGCCAAACTCATATTCATCATAAGTCTCTTCCTAGCTTTGTGTAAAGCATGTATCTCATAATCTTATTCTAGGGACATAACGATAATTTTTTATATTGTACATATAATTCATTCTTATCCAAAGTTTCCCTTAAGTAGTCTTAATCATGCATATTCTAACCAGCTAAGACAATAGATGCCTTCATGCTAGCACGTCTAAAACTACCTCAGTAACGTACAATAATAAATTACTTGTTGGTTAGAATATGTCATTACCTATCATGTCGCCCTTCAAAGCGGAGGCAATAACTAACCTTGCTCCCCCACTAGGCACAACTAAAATTACCTCAGTAACGTACCCTCTATGACTTAGGTAACTCACAAAGGGTGACAAATCAACTATATATACCACATAAGACCCTAACCCCTCTTGGCTAGTTCATGAATAGGGGTTGCACCCTAAGGGTGACAAATCGACTATATATACCACATAGACCCTGACACAATATCTAACACTCAAAAGTGTGAATAAATTTGAAATTATTATTACTCAAAGAAGACAATAAAGAGACTACTGAAATAAGAAGTGTTTACTATAGCTGTATTTTACTAACAATAAGACTTCTATTTAAACTGAAATAACTCCTATAAAGACTCAACTGATTTGCACAGAACTACTTACCGTGCAACTAATTTATTTGCAGAAATGAAACTAACAGACTCCTAATAAAAATGAATAACTTGGCTAATTCAAACTAGCAATAAGTTGCACTAAATTCTGACGGTCTCCCTTAGTGCAAGCTTATTTCTCAATAACTCCGAGAGCCTTACGAAAAACTTCAAACTTCACTTTGGCAAGTGCCTTAGTAAATATGTCTGCAACTTGCTTATTAGTATGTATTTTCTGCAATTCAACATCCTGCAATAACACTTTCTCTCGAACAAAATGATAATGAGTTTCAATATGTTTTGAACGAGCATGAAAGACCAGATTTTCAGCAAGTTTTATTGCACTTTCATTATCACAATTAATTTGAATTGGTTGATTGAGGTAGTAACTATTTCTTGAATAAGCCTCCTGAGCCACAACATTCTTGAGTAGCCATTGTAGCAGCTACATATTCTGCTTCACAACTTGACAAAGCAACATCGCTTTGCTTTTTATTGCACCATAAAATTGCAGCAGAGCCTGCTGTAAAATAAAAACCTGTTGTGGAGCGTCTGTCGTTCACGTCACCAGCCCAATCAGCATCCACAAAATCACTCAAGAAAAATGACTTTGATTTCTCATACATTAATCCATAATTTAGAGTGCCCTTGATGTAATAAAGAATCATTTTTACTACAATTAAATGAGTCTCATGTGGTTGATCCATAAATTGAGACACAACTCCTGCAACGTCTGGCCTTGTGATAGTTAATAGAATAAACTACCAACAAGTTGACGAAAGAATGTAACATCTTCTAATGACTTCCCTTCATTTTTAGCTAACTTCAGATTTGGTTCCATAGGAGCAATTTTATCTCTTGAATTCTCTATACAAAACCGCTGCAAATAACTTGTTGCATATCCTTTTTTAGAGAAAAATAACCATCACATTTCTTAATTTCCAAACCCAGATAACAATTAGCTTCACCTAATCTTTTCATTTCAAAACGAATAGACAAGGCAAGGCATCTTGGAGACTACTGATTTCAACAATATCATCACTAGTAATAATCATGTCATCAACATAAAGTAAGAGCAAGGTGCATACAGTTGCTGTTTTCTTAACAAATAAGCTCGGATCAGCACATGAAGACTTAAAACCACAAAACTTAAGATGTTGAGCAATCTTACCAAACCAAGCACGAGGAGCTTGCTTGAGTCTGTACAATGCCTTCGTAAGTCTTCACACATAATCAGGATATTCCTTAGAGATAAATCCTTGTGGCTCCATAAAAATATCACGATCCAACTCTCTGTAAAGGAACACATTTTTCACATCAAGCTGCCATAATTTTCAGCCTTCACTAGCAGCTAAAGAGATGATTGTCCGTAATGTTACCATCCTTGCGACCGGACTAAAAGTCACATTATAGTTTCGACCATATTGCTGAGAGAACCCACGAGCAACAAGACGAGCTTTGTGTCTATCAATTCTACCATCAACTTTTTTCTTCAACTTGTAAACCCACTTACAAGTAATTAAATCGGCATCATGAGGCTTTGGTACAAGCTCTCAGGTGTCATTTTTTTCAAGTGTTGAAATTTCTTCCATCATTACATTTTCCCATTCTGAAATTCCTTTAGCTTCACTGTACAGCTTCAGCTCATTTTCACTTGTATCTCCCATAAAAAAAAAGACAAAACAGAAAATTGATTAATGTCAACTACAAAATGCGACTAATGATCTGATAACTTTTTCTGTCTTTGAGGATTTTTTGTTATGGCAACTTCAATATTTGTAGTGGCTTATGTATTCTCCTCAGCTTGAATGGCCGTCGCAATTGAAAAATCTTTTCTCCCTAATGTAGAATCATAGGAAAGAGTGCAATAGTAGTTGTACTTTTGCTCTCATCTGCATCGTCTTTGTAACTTCAAATTTCATCAAACACCACGTCATGAGATACAATAACCTTTTTTGTTTCCAAATCCATACACCTTCAACCCTTTCTAAGAATATCATAGCAACAAAAAAAAAAAGAAAAAGAAAAAGCATTTCTTGGTCTTTGGGTCAAGTTTAGATCGATTATGTTTTAGTACATGAACATGACAAATAGACCAAAAAATACAAAAATAACTCACATTGGGTTTACGATGGTAAATCAGCTTAAATGGTGATGATTCTGTCCCTGGTCATGGAGACAACTGATTTACAACATGACAAGCTGTTTGAAAAGTTGATGCCCATAACTCTCTTGGAAGACTCCTCGCATGCATCCAAGACAAGTAAACTGATGTAAGATGAGCTAACTTGCACTCAGCCACCCCATTTTGTTGCCGGGTTTCTAGACAAGTCAGTTGACGCTGAATCCCATGTTCCTTAGAGTATACCATAAAATCATTTGAAAGAAATTCCCTTCCATTATCATTGCGCAAGCACTTGATTTTCAATTCAAATTCTTTTTCACAGCATGCTTAAATTGAATAAACTTTGAAAAAGCTTAAATTTTGTGTTCTAAGAAGTATACCCAATTGAAACGAGAGAAATCATCCACAATCACGTAATGAAGGCTGATATAGCTTGTTGTTCGCGTTGGTACCAAAAGATCAGAATGAATCAATTTCAATACTGTTGAACCTCTACTCTTTGAGCTTGGAAAAGGAAGACGATGAGACTTGCCATATTGGCAGCCTAGAAAAATCTCATCATGCTGAATATCTTTAAAAACAGGGGCACCATCAAGAAGTTGTTTTGTGGATATTTTCTACAACAACTGAAAACCCACATGACCCAAACGAGCATGTCAAAGCATTGAGCTTGCATTATGACCAGCTTTCTTGATATATTCATTACTAGCTGATAAAACATACAAAGATTCTTTTCTTTTTCCACAGAACAGGATATCAGCAGCAACATGTTTCACATTAGAAAGAATTTGAACATCTTGACGGTAGCGACTGATCGTGGGAGTGTACGTCGACGATCTCATAATCACTGGAGGCGACATGGAAGTTCTTGAAAAATTCAAGAGGGAGATGTCAACGACCTTCAAGATGAGCGATCTCGACGCGCTCACCTACTACCTCGACATCGAAGTGTAGAAGAGTACTGCTGACATCACCATCTGTCAAAGTGCGTACGTGAAGAAGCTATTGGACACAGCTTGACTGGTGATATTTCAAGACTACAAGGATGCCAATGGAGGCCCGACTCAAACTAAGGAAGGTCGGCATAACGCTGGCGGTCGACACAACTAATTACCCTAGCATCGTCGGGAGTCTGCGCTGTCTGGTAAACACACACCCTGACCTCGCATATTTCGTTCGATACGTGAGTAGATTTATGGAAGCACCAAGGGAGGAGCATCTTGTGGCTGTCAAGAGCATACTGCGCTATGTGGCCGAAACCAGAGACTGGGGTGTGAGATACTGTGCAGGGATAGGAAGGAAGAAGCTTGAGTTGGTCGGCTACAGTGATAGTGACATAGTCGGTGACGTTGATGATCGTAAGAGCACTAGCGAGATGATTTACTTCCTCTCAAACAGCGCGATCTGCTCGCAATCAACTAAACAGAAGGTAGTTGCTCTGTCTTCTTGCGAAACAGAGTCCATCGCCGTTTCGACGGCGGCCACATAGGGGGTCTGGCTCGCGCAACTGATGGAGGGGCTGATCGAAAGAGAAGAAGATCCACCAATGTTGTACGTGGACATTAAGTCTACGATCTCCCTAATCAAAAACCCGTATTTGCACGATCGGAGCAAGCACATAGAGATCAAGTTCCACTACATCCGAGAATGTGTAGATCGGGGGCTTATCAAGATTGACTTCATCCCAACAGAGGAACAACTTGGAGACATCTTCACTAAGTCTCTGGTGCGGGTAAAATTTGAGGAACTACGCTCAAAGATCAGAGTTCAAATAATAAGGTTAACATACCATAGGCTTTAGGACGAGATTGTTAGATAAAAGCCCTATGGTTTTTTTTTTCTTTATTTAGTCTTTCCTTAAATTCAGTTGAATTCTTTTTTGTAGACAACTTTAGGCATCGATCGAGTGGAGTAGCATAATTTTAGTTGATCATTAAGGCCACGTTTGGAGGGGAGTGGTACAAGTTTAGTTGGCCACTTCGGTCATTTTTAGCATAGATTTTTTTATTTAAACAAGGCAAGGTAATGAGAAAGAAACACAATTTTTTCAGCAACATGTTCGAAGTTTTGAGTTCTCTTGTTTTTGTTTTTTCGAGTTAGTTTCTTCCAAGGTTTTCTTCCTACTCTCACCAGCGGCGAGCTGCTAAGTCCAGAAACAACAACCCACTAGGCATAACTAAAACTACCTCAATATTAACGTACCCTCTAAAACTCATGTAACTCACTAAGGGTTACAACCCGACTATATATACCACACTTTCATCTTGAGTACAATGCAATTTACGTTTTAACTTTTCATTTTTAGTGAAATTTAGACTTCGCTTAGAGTTAGAGTTAAAGTTAGAGTTAGAGTTTGAGTTAGAGTTAGAGTTAGAGTGAGTTTGAGTTTGAGGTCGAGAACAGGATGGCACTCAACATGGACATAGACTACACGTCACCGATCATCTCAAACGTGATGCACCGCTAGAGAAGTTACCTGAGTGCATTCCCCCACCCGATGCACCGGGTGCTTGTCGGGGGCAACTCACTTGAACACGTGAGTGATGAGGCTCTCCTAAATGCACCCCCTAGTTGATCGCCCATGCGCAACGCACTGCGGCTCAAGGGGGCTACTAGGTGGTGAGACCGAGGTAGACCGCCTTCTCTAGCCTGATGATCAGGAGGGTGGACAAGGGGAGGAAGTTGGGCGACCACGAGGTGGGGTCAATTTCAGTCCCAGATGCGGAATGGCCAATGCTTGACAACGCAGACATGACCTTCCTACTCCCTAGCCATGAGACCAAAGACAAAGACAAGGTCCCTTACTGTCGGGACAAAGGACCTGGTGGACCTCGTGTTATCGTGCCTCATTATGGGCCTGGCAGTGGTGGACATACTGAAGAGGGACGACATTGCTGGCGGGGCGGAGGAGATGACAACACTCTAGTCGGAGGCATGGGGTGTAGAGGAGAAGGAGATTATGGAGCTTGACGGCTATTCACTGGGCATCGAGGGTGCACTGCAGAGACATGCCATGAAGGTGAACAAGGTTTACCCCACGCTATATGCGCCAATGCATATTAGGTCTGTCATTTCCATGGGGTCTCGGACCTGGACAAGTCTGCTTCTGCCTGACATGGCGCTTGACTGGAGGAGGATGAGGGTGTTCTGTGAGGCAGTTTTCTACCTCACATGCATGGTGGAGGGACACCCCATAAAGAAGATGGCGGGGATCATTGTGTCGGGCAAGAGATCTGGCAGTAGGAAGAACATGATGGTGTTTACGCTTGCACCCAGCAGCTCCTGGTCTGTTAGCCCTGCAACGTTATCAGTGATTCCTATCCCTAGCGGTACCGTAACCAAGAAGCTGGTCGTCCCCACCGACGTGAGGCTTGCCCTGCAGTGCTACGTGGCTAAGGTAAGGCCTGTTTCTGCCCTCCTGGAGAAGGGGAAAAGGCTCGACACTTGGAGAACAATGGTGGTGTCTGCCAACCCCATGAGGGACCAAACTCTCTCGAGCGCATTTTTTGAGATATCTCGTACAATGACACATCGCATGTTCAAGGGCAGGGTGGCCACCACAGGTGTCCGAAACGCGATGTACGAGATCATAGAGAGTGCACCAGTCAGTGTGCATACGAGGGTGGCGCGATTCTTGAGTCTTACGACGTCTAAGAGTAGGGCCCACCTCGACACTGACATGGTCCCCGATACGGTCATCAGAGAGTTGGCATGGCGTTTTAGTGACCTTGGCAGGTACATGAAGGAGAGATTGTCCTAGGAGGCAGAGAGGAGGGGGAGTCCATCGGGGAGTGGTGGAAGAATATTTTGTCTTAGGCCCTAGACGTATATGCGGATTATAGGAACACGGCCCTTGGGTGGCCAACGTTGCGATGTGGCTGGCCTTCAGGGAGTCACTTGATAGATGGAGGAAATTAAAGTCAGCCGTCAATGTCAGATACCTCTTGGCAGCCGAGCAGGACTCCATTGGGGCGGTCACGCTACCAACAAAGAAGGGGTCCATGGAGAGGCTCTTGGCCGCCGCATAGCACTCATGCAGGAGTATTTACCGCGCGTTTGCAGGCTACTACATGGGGGTGTCGGATGTGGGACATGCAGTCGCTAGGGTAGCAGCCGACATGGGGAAGGAACGCACTGCCACGCTCCTGGTAGAGGCGTACATGTGGGCACTGAGGGCTGTTAAAAGCAAAAAAAAATCTCAATCACACTCTTTTTCTTTTGTGAGTGGAGAGACAAAACACTCTATTTTTCTGAATAAATACTTTTCTATTACTTCTTTGTTTTATGTCTTTTTCTCTGCCGCTTCACAATAGAAAGAACAATCTATAAGTATTCACATGCTCTTCTAAAACTAAAATAATAAAAACTAATTATAGCCATCAAAACGCCATTATCTCCTATAATAACTCTTGGCCTTTTATCTACGAGACTTCTTGACCTTTCACTTTTCCACTAGCTTCTGAATTTAAAACCCACTAAAGAAAATAACATTTAATGTTTATTCAACAAAACTCCACCGTAAACTTAAATGCTTCTACAATCCGTCATGCCAATCATCTTCTTGTATTTGTCGAAAATATTTTCGGTAGCGGTGTTGTAAAAATATCCACAACTTGATCCTGACTTGCCACATGCAGCAATTCTACACTTCCTTTCTTCACATGATCTCGAATGAAGTGAAAATGAACGTCAATGTGTTTGCTTCTTTCATGGTTCATTGGATTTTTTGCCAACTCAATTGCTGATTTGTTTTCAACTTGAATCACGGTTGCACCTAGTTTCTTTAGCTTCATCTTGCTCAACAAATTTCTAAGCCATATCACGTGACATACACACCAAGATGCTGCCACATATTCAGCTTCACACGTCAAGAGCGTCACGATCGGTTGTTTCTTTGAAAGCCAAGTAAATGTTGTGTTGCCCATAAAGAATACATAACCCGATGTACTTTTCAGATCGTCTATGTCTCCACACCAATTGCTGTTAGAGTAACCAACCAACTTGTAATCTTCTGCTTTTCAAGTAGAACAATCCAAGTGACACCATTCCTTGGATGTACCATAGGACTCGCTTCAACGCCTTCCAATGTGAATAAATCGGCTCCTCCATGAACCGACTTATAATGCCGACACTTAATTAAAGATATGGCTTTGTGCATGTAAGATAGCGAAGGCTTCCTACCAAACTCCGGTACCTATTTGCATCTACTCGTTCTCCTTCATCGTACTTTGAGAGTTTTGCACTTGGTTCCATTGGTATTGATATTGGCTTGCAATTTGCCATCTTGTACTTCTTCAAAGTCTCTTTTCCATATGTCTCCTGTGATATAAAAATACCCGTCTCTCCTTGTTTAACCTCCAAACATAGGAAAAACTTCAATAAGCCCAAATCTGTCATCTCAAATTCTCATGTCATTGTGCACTTAAACTCTTCTATCATCTCATCATTGTTACCCAAAAAAAATGAGGTCATCGACATAAAGAGCAACAAATATCACATTACCTCCACTTTTCTTTGTGTAAAGTGCATGCTCGTAGGGACATTGCTTGTACCCGTTCTCCTTGAAATATGTATTGATACGAGTATTCTATGCTCGCGGTGCATGCTTCAACCCGTAAAGCGCCTTCTTTAGTACCTTCTTCTCTTCTCTAATTTTCATGTACCCGGGTGGTTGTTCGATGTAGACTTCTTCTTTAAGCACATCATTCAAGAATGCAAACTTGACATCTATTTGAAAAATCGGCCATTTGAATTGAGCCGCTTGGGGAAATGAGCAATTAGATTATCTCAATATTTGCAATGGTAGCAAACACTTCGTCATAGCCGATTCCCGCCTTTTACTTGTATCCCTTTGCAAGAAGTCGCGCCTTGTACCGCTCTATCTTGCCTTGAACATTCATCTTTTTCTTGAACACCCACTTCGCACCAATGGGTTGATTTCCTTCCGGTAATTCTGTTAACTCCCATGTATTGTTGCGATCAATCGCTTTAATCTCCTCATCCATGGCAGTTTGCCACTTCTTGTCTCGCACCGCCTCTTCAAAACTGATATTTTCAGCATCTGCCAGAAGACATACAAGGTGTACCTCATTTGTTGAATCATACAAATCTTGCAAATTTTGCATTTTAGGTTGTCGTGGTTCATCTTCATCATCGAAATTCCTGAGTTTGTTGGTATACTTGTTGGTGCAACGACTGATGATTCTCCAACTTCGATATTAACTTCCGTCGAATTGTTCTAGTCCCATTCACTTGCTTCATTTACTCGCACATCATGACTCACCATCATCTTCTTGCTTTTTGGTTCAAGTAGCTTGTATCCTTTTGTTTTCTCATCATACCCAATAAAAATATACATTTTACTTTTGTCTTCGAGCTTCGTTCTTCATTGATCCGGTACGTGAGAATAAGCCACACTACCGAACACTTTGAGATGAGAAATTGTAGGCTTTTGTCCGCTCCATGCCTCTTGTGGTGTTTAATCATCTAACTTCGCTTGTGGACATCGATTTTGCACATAGTTGGCGCATTGCATGGCCTCTGCCCAAAATTTCTTTGGCATTCTTTTGCTCTTTAAAATTGACCGAACCATGTCGAGAATGATCTAGTTTTTTCTCTCGGCCACACCATTTTGTTGAGGAGTGTACGGTGCGGTTAGAAATTGCCTTATGTCTTACTCCTTGCAATACTCCATGAAAGTCGTTGAAGTATACTCGCCACTTCTATCAGCTTTAATGTGTCTACTAGTTGCCTTCTCCACCATCACTTTGAACTTTTTGAACACCTCAAATGCCTCAGATTTTTCTTTCAGAAAATAAACCGAAGTTTTTTGTGAGTAATCATCGATAAAGGAAATGAAATACCTTTTACCGCTGAAATACTCGGGGGTAATTGGTCCACATTGTTTGTATGAATCAACTCGAGAGGTTGTTTAGTCCAAAATTCAACCTTCTTTTGAAACGAGGTTCTCGCATGCTTGTTGAGCACGCATTCTTCACAAAATTTTCCTTCGCAGTCCATGTTTGGTAGCCCGTGCACCATATTCTTCTTCGCTAACTCTTTTAGGCCGCCATGATGTAGGTTACCAAAGCAGAGATGCCACAGCAATGCCTTGTCTTCTACGTTGACTCCCAAAAAAAATTTTCGTATGCTTCTTAAATTCAGTTTGTACATTCGATTTCTCACTATCTCGACTCGAGCAACCAAACGCCCTTGCCTGTCCTACAAGTATAGCAGCTGGTCTTTTAAGAATATCGAGTAACCTTTCTCTGTAAGTTGCCCCATACTCAATATGTTGGTCTTAAGGTCTAGTATGTAATAAACATCTTGGATTGACCCTATTAAGTCATCCTTTTGCAAGTAATGAACCGTACCTCGGCCTTTGACCTCCACCTTTGAAGCATCTCCAAATGACACATGAACATCTTCAATCTTTTGCATCTTTTTGAATAGGTACTAGTGACCACACATATGGTTGCTTGCCCCTGAGTCGTGGTACCACAGAGTGTCGTTGTTGATGTTGTCTACATTTTAAGCCATCAAGAGAAGACCTTCATTTGTTACATCTTCCAAGGCTAGGTTGGTTGTTTCTTCCACCTTTTTATCGGCTTGACAATCTTTTGTAAAATGCCCCACTTTACCACAATTATAATATTTATCGGAGTTACAATCATTCACATAGTGACCAAATTTGTGACATTTGTAGCACTCAATGTTGGAATAATTTGATTCGCCGCTTCTTCCACGACCGCGTCTTCTTCCACGCCAATTTGCTTGGCTTGACTGTCCCTTCTCCTTATAGTATCCTTCATGACTGCTACCTTTCTGACTCCTTCATCTTCATGCTCTCCAACTCACCATGAAAAGTTTGAAAACGCACTTGCTTGACTCGGTCGGCTCCTTTGAACACTTTTTCTAAAATGTCCCACGCTTCTTTTGAAGTAGTTGCACTAGCAATCTTCTTAAAGTTCGACTCGTCAACAGCTCGGAACAACATGTAAAGTGCCACCTTATCCTTTGGTCGCACCTCTTTCAACGTCTTGTTTTGTGACGTCGTATAACCGTGGTATCTTTTAGTTTTCGAAACCTTCTTTGACCACCTCCCATGCATCTTGAGAACCGAGAAGAGCTTTCATTTGAATACTCCAATTCTCGTAGTTTGTCTTCATTAGTCTCGGTAGCAGCATTTAACCCGTCACATTCACCATTGGCTCTGATACCAAATGGTAAAAAGTAAAAAAAAAATCTCAGTCACACTAGTTTTCTTCTGTGAGTGGAGAGACAAAGCACTTTATTTTTCTGAAAAAATATTTTTCTATTACTTCTCTGTTTTATGTCTTTTTCTCTACTGCTTATAAATAGCTTCAAAATAGAAAGAGCAATCTATTTATAAGCATTCATATACTCTTCTAAAACTAAAATAATAAAAACTAATTATAGCCATAAAAACGTATTATCTCCTATAACGACTCTTGGCCTTTAATTTACAAGACTTCTTGGCCTTTCACTTCTCCACTAGCTTATGAATTTAAAACCCACTAAAGAAAATAACATTTAATGTTTATTCAACAAGGGCAAGATGTCTGCGCGCCCTGAATGTATCCACGCTCGCCCATGGGGAGAAGAAGCCCTCTACGAACCACATCCTACTGAACAGTGAGCCCGTGAACATACTACTCAAGCCTGCTCCCTACATGGCCTATAAGGCCTTGAAGAATCACATCAAGATCTCACCTGACATCCCCCTTAGTGCAAAGAAGAAGATCATAGGGTTGAAGAGGCCTATCCTGGTGGGGAAGGAGTCGGTCGTGACCAGGTACCTCCTGTGCCCCTTCGACCTAGAGGCAGGGCTAGAGAAGGCATAGAGGGAGCTCGCAAGTGACGTGATGGCCTTGTTGGCTTCTGGCAATTGGGAGAAGCGTCGACGAAAAAACAACGGCAGAAGAAAAATAAAGGAGAGAGAGATTTTGCTGAAGACTCGATACGATTTTTTATTTGATTCAGTTGACGGCATTTAAATAACAAATCTAACCTAAAAATGGAAAGAAGTGAAAAGCTAATTTAAAGGCCTTCCACTGGACGTGGACTTCCCACTACTTTCATTGTGTGGGTTGAATAGAAAACACGTTACCTAAAACCTAGGAATGAATTTTTAACCTAGGGATTTACCTAACAATCTCCTCCTAAAGCCCTATGGTATATGTCTACCATATTGTTTGAACTCCGATCTTTGAGCGTAGTTCTTCAAATTTTACCCGCGCCAGGGACTTGGTGAAAATGTCTCCAAGCTGTTCCTCGGTTCGGATGAAATCAATCTTGATGAGCCCTCGATCTGCACATTCTCGGATGTAGTGGAATCTGATTTCTATGTGCTTGCTCCGGTCGTGCAAAACTGGATTTTTTATCAGGGAGATCGTAGCTTTGTTGTCCACGTATAGCATTGGTGGATCACTTTCTCTTCCGATGAGTTCTTCCATTAGTCGCGCAAGCCAGACCCCCTGTGTTGTCGCCGTCGAAGCGGCGATGTATTCTGCTTCGCAGGAAGACAAAGCAACTACCTTTTGTTTTGTTGATTGCCAGCAGATCGCGCCGCCTGAGAGAAAGTAGATCATCCCGCTAGTGCTCTTACGATCATCAACATCACCGGCCATGTCACTATCACTGTAGCCGACCAGCTCAAGCTTCGTCGTTCCTTTCCCTGCGCTGTATCTCACACCCCAGCCTCTGGTGTTCCAGCCACATAGCGCAGGATGCGCTTGACAGCTACAAGATGCTCCTCCCGAGGTGCTTCCATGAATCTACTCACATATCCAACTGAGTAAGCAAGGTCAGGGCGTGTATTTACCAGATAGCGCAGGCTCCCGACAATGCTGCTGTAATTGGTGGCGTCGACTGTCGTTGTAGTGCCGGCCTTCCTTAGCTGAAGTCGGGCCTCCATTGGCGTCCTTGTAGGGTTACTCTCCGCAAGCCCAGTTGTGTCCAGCACCTTTTTCGCGTACGCACTTTGGCAGATGGTGATGCCGGCAGTACTCTGTTGCACTTCGATGCCGAGGTAGTAGCTGAGTATGCCGAGATCGCTCATCTTGAAGTTCTTTGACATCTCCCTCTTGAACCTTTCGAGGACTCCCATGTCGCCTCCAGTGATTATGAGGTCGTCGACGTACACTACCACAATCAGTCGCTGCTCACCATGGCCGTGCGTGTACATGCCATGCTCAGAGGCACAGCGCTTGAACTTCAGTGACAGTAGGGTACTGTCGAGCTTCGCGTTCCAGGCTCGTGGTGCTTGCCGAAGCCCGTAGAGTGCCTTGTGCAGGCGCAGTACCTTACCTGGGTTGTCGTTGTCCAGGAAGCCAGGTGGTTGTCGGACGTATACGGTCTCCTTCAGCTCTCCATTAAGGAAAGCGGACTTCACGTCCATGTGGTGGACCTCCCAAGAGCAATGTGCCGCGATTGCCAGCAAAAGGCGGACGGATTCTAACCTTGCCACTGGCGCAAACACCTCTTCGAAGTCCACTCCTTGCTTCTGGACGTAGCCCTTCGCTACCAAACGGGCCTTGTGCTTCACAACTTCTCCCTTTTCGTTGCGCTTCAGTTTGAAGACCCATTTGAGCCCTATGGCTCGGTGTCCCGGCGGCATATCCTCTAGACTCCACGTTTGGTTCTCGATGATGGATGTCATCTCCTCCTGCATTGCCTTCAGCCAGCACGGGTTTCTTTCTGCTTCGGCGAAGGTGTCCGGTTCATCTGCGCTGATGGCATGTAGTTCGGCCACCTCTTGTTCAAGTTCGCGAGCCGCCAGTCCAGGTGGTTCACCTCCTCCCACTAGGTCGTCCATCCTTCGGTACCTGGCCACCAGATCATCATCGTGATCGACATCCAGCGTCGAATCCGCAGTCCGTGGTGTTGCGAACTCCACTGGTTCAGGAGGTGCAGCTGCTGGCGGCGGGGACCGTTCTTGATGCTGGGCTCCTCCTTCTTCCGGCTCGGTGACGAGGTACTCCACCGTGAATTGATTTGGGTTGTGATCTGCTACGATCACGTCGTTCCACTGCCAGAAGGTGCTTTCGTCGAAGATGACGTCGCGAGACACGTGAGCTCGCCCCCCCGCAGGATCATAGAGTCTGTATGCCTTGCTCCTGGGTTCGTAGCCGATGAAGACGACTTTCAGCCCCCTGGGATCAAGCTTGGCGAGGTGGGGACGTGCTACCTTCATGTATGCAATACAGCCGAACACTCGGAGATGACGTACCGCTGGCTTCTTGTTGAACCAGGCCTCGTGTGGCGTCTTCCCGTCGAGACTTCGCGTTGGCGACCGATTGAGGAGATAGGCGGCCGTCATCACCGCCTCTCCCCAAAATCTCCCGGGCATCCCGGCCGTCATCAGCAATGACCTCGCTGTCCCGACGATGGTCTGATTTCGGCGCTCCACCACTCCGTTCTTTTGGGGGGAGTAGGGCGCCGTTAGTTGCCGTTGCATGCCAAGCTCATCACAGTACTTACCGAAGCTCTCTGAGGTGAATTCTCCACCACGGTCCGTGCGTAGCACTCGCATCTTCTTCCCGCATTCGGCCTCCGCTCGCGCTTGAATGCGCTTAATCGCCTCTGCCGCCTCACTTTTTGCTTGCAGCAGGGTCAGCCACATAAAGCGGCTTTTGTCATCAACCAACAAGAGAAAAAGGTCTTGCCGCCTGGGGGGTCGTGGGCTTGATGGGCCCGCAGATATCGCCGTGCACGAGCTCCAATGGTTCACCGGCGCGGTAGGATGCCTGAGTCGGAAAGGGAGTGCGTCTCTGTTTGCCGATGAGGCACCCGTCGCACAGCTTGTTCACGCCTTTGATTGCCGGCAAACCGTGCACCATCTCCTCCCGGTGTAATTTTTGTAGAGCAGGAAAGTTTAAGTGCCCGTACCTTGCGTGCCACTTCCAAGATACCTCTTTGGTCTTGGCTGAGAGGCTGACGGGTTGCTCTATCTCCAACTCCAGGATATAAAGACGGTTTGTCGTGCGCCGAACTTGCGTGAGCAGTCGTCGTCGCTCATCGCAGATTTTGAGTAGCCCGCGCTCGATGGTAATACAGCAACCGGCCTCATCGAGTTGACCTAGGCTCACAAGATTAGCCTTGAGCCTCGGGATGAAGTAGACACCGGCCAACTTGCGGTGCTCACCTCCCTTGCTGATGAATAGGATGGTGCCGCGCCCTTCGATCTCGACGACGGAGCCGTCGCCGAATTTTACCGTCCCGCGAATCCCCGGGTCGAGCTCGGAGAACGCAGATCTAGCCCCGGTCATATGGTTTGTTGCCCCTGTGTCGAGGACCCATCGCCGGTGCTCATGCTGCTCGTCCCTCTCGCCGATATGAGCGAACACTCGCTCCTCCTTCAGTTGAATTGACTCCTCAGCTGGTGCCTTTGCTACGCCCAGCTGGAGCTCTTCCTCGGGTTCGCCGCTCACCAGAGGAGTAGTTACGCCGTTGTCGATTACCTCCACTTCCATGGATTTGGAATCGAAATTGGGGACTTTGGATAAGATCGATTCACTTACCATGAAAAGAGCTGGCTCGTCCTCTTCGGATTGAGCCACATGGGCCTTCTCGGCCTTCTCCTTGAGCCACATGGGCCTTCTCGGCCTTCTCCTTGGTCCTGAGCTTGCTCCAGCAATTCTTGCTCAGGTGACCTCTCTTCCCACAGTTCGAGAGCTCCTTCCGCAGCTGCTCGATGTTGGATTCTCGCACCCGTTGCACACCAACCCGACGGGATCTAATTCCCTCCCAGGCCGATTGCGCGGTGCGCTTGGTGGAGAGAGACGCCAGCATCTCTGGAGGCACAGACCGTAATATGACGGCAAATGCCAGCCGATCCTCCCGATACTCGATCGTTTCTCCTTCCTCTGGCTCGACAGCGTGCCATAACCCTTGCGCCTGTAGGTTGACTCGCATCAACAAGGCCCACTCATTGTAGTTGGACCTTGTCAACATCGGGTACGGCACGGTGGCAGTTGCCTCCCTGATCACTCGCTCGACGACAACTCGATGTCCTCCATCGTGGCGTCGGCCTCTTTGTGGCGGTGATGGAGATGCCAGCACTTGGCGGCGACGTGGAGGGGTGAGCGAGCCTGCTCGAGATGGACCCCACGATGTGTGTATTTTTGCACTTTGCATTTTCTTCTACTTGAACCTGAGACCTGTGTGTTATTAGGTCGACACTCTAACCACTTGAGCTATTCAACTTGATGTTAATAAAGTTGGCTCCTCCGGAATGATATACCAGTGATGGAATAAACCTGGTTCTGATACCACTTGTTGGCTTCTGGCAATTGGGAGAAGCGTCGACGAAAAAACAACGGCAGAAGAAAAATAAAGGAGAGAGAGATTTTGCTGAAGACTCGATACGATTTTTTATTTGATTCAGTTGACGGCATTTAAATAACAAATCTAACCTAAAAATGGAAAGAAGTGAAAAGCTAATTTAAAGGCCTTCCACTGGACGTGGACTTCCCACTACTTTCATTGTGTGGGTTGAATAGAAAACACGTTACCTAAAACCTAGGAATGAATTTTTAACCTAGGGATTTACCTAACAGGCCTCCACCACCAAGGTCTGCACGGAGGCAAACCCCACCATGCCACAAGACGAGGGTGTGTGATATGAACCAAGAGACATCAATCATACAATATTCTTCATTGAAGATGTGAAGAAAATGTTGTCAAAATTACCAAAAGATGTTTCAATTCATGCCACATTGAAGAAGAATCAAGTTTCATTGTTATAATTTTTTTTGTGAATCATAATTTAGAGTTATAGTTTTTCTTTAATGTATTTTAAGGCTTATTTACATAGTGGATAATTATGACCATAAAGTATACATAGTGGCTAATTAAAGTCATAAAGTATGAATGTTACAAACTCTTGAAATGACTCACGTAAGGTCAAGAGTTTTATTTTGATTCTATATAAAGCTATGTATGTTATCTTTTTAAGATAGACTTGGAAAATGTAGTAAAAGAAACATTTGTGCTTTCCTTTAGTCAATGACTAAGTTTCTATGCAATTCTATGTAATTTAGGTTGCATGTAGAATCATTCAAGCTTGACATGATCAATCTTGCTTGTGGAGTGATTCGAATCTCAAACAAGTATTCTTGCCTTGAGATATTTGATCAACAAGAATCATTCAAGCTAGACATGATCAATCTTGCTTGTGGAGTGATTCGAATATCAAACAAGTATTTTTGTCTTGAGATGTTTGATCAACAAGAATGATTCAAGCTAGACATGATCGATCTTACTTGTGGAGTGATTCAAACCTCAAACAAGTGTTCTTGCGTTGAGATATTCAATCAACAAGGTAATCCAAATCTTACTCCCCTTGTAGTGATTGCATATCATTTGGTATCCGAGCTTTCCCTTGGATTGATTCCATATCATTTGGTATCAGACATTTCTCTTGGATTGATTCCATATCATTTGGTATCAGAGATTTCCCTTGGGCTGATTGCTTGTCATTTGATATCAGAGCTTTCCATTGGTCTGATCCCACATCAGTGTGGTAATCAAGAGAGAAGTTATCTTTGTGACCCTTGATGAGGCCTTTTGGGGAAGCCCAAAGCAAAACCATGAGAGCTTATGCTCAAAGTAGACAATATCATACCATTGTGGAGATCCGTGATTCCTAACACATAGACCCTAAAAATAGGTGAATCGAGTTATCACCCTTAGGGTGCAACCCCTATTCATGAACTAGCCAAGAGGGGTTAGGGTCTATGTGGTATATATATTCGAGTTGTCACCCTTAGTGAGTTAAATTGAGTCACAGAGGGTACGTTACTAACGTAGTTTTAGTTGTCCCAAGTGGGGGAGAAAAGTTAGTTACTATCTCCACTCTGAAGGGTGACATGACAAGTAATTTATTATTGTAACGCAAGAGGGGGTGTGAACAAGTCATTACTATCTTCGATCAGAACAACAATTCGACAGACTAGTGACTATTTCACCTGAAAAGGCGACGCAACAGGTAGTTATAACCCAGCACCACTAGGGGAAATCCTCCGATATGAGCTCAGCAGATAGTTAGGTGTGAAGTACATATATTACGTTAGAGCAAAATGGTTGATCCATAGTTACTAGACTTACCATAGGTCTGACCTTTTCAGTTATGAACTCGAGTGGTTCTGGGTTATAACTAATTTGAAGAAAATTGTGTGGCTTTAGATTTGAATGCATGCCTAGGAGCCGAATGAACCAATTTATTGTTGCCACGTATCAAGTCGAGGACGCGAATACTCTTACGTGGCGCGTGAACTACTATTCGCGCATGGGCAACCCTCTAGCCACATGTGAGGCACTTAAATCATGATCCGACCTTTGTTTTCTTCAATTTAACCCCCTTTTATATTTTTTCTCATGAATTTCTTGATAATTCAAGAAACAATACTCTTTTGAGGAATCTACCAAAGAAAATTTGGAGCAATTTTAGAACCAAAAGCTTGAAAACTGGGGCTTCAAACATCAACTAAGAGGTAAGTAGCCATTTTGGACTTTTCTCGAGATATAATTGTAGGAATCACTTTAAAATTCATAAGAACCTTAAGTTACATAATATTTAAAGGATTGTGGAAGAATTTAGTCAAGAACTGTGAATGAAGGGCTTAAATCGAGTTTTGTGCTCTGAATAAACCAGTTTTAAAGAGGATAACTAAACAAACCCTGTCGCACATGAAATTTTAATTTAAGCATGAATATGATATTTAACTTCAAAGGTCATTAGAGTAGGTTAAGGGACTGAACGAGACATATGGTAAAAATAACTAAAATGCCCCTAGGATGTAACCCTCGCATATGACCCAAACCACAATCAATGAAACTTGATATATTACTTGAATTCATGACCCTCAAAGGACTAGTGATATTTCAAGACTATTGAATCATGGGTGAAAAATTATTAAAATGCTCCAAATGACTATCGACCATGAACTTTAAGAACTTGAGTAACTTTGTTGGTCTTGATAGCTTTATAATTCTTTATGTATTATTATTAATGTTTTTATGCTTATGATATGATCATGTTTACTTTAGGACTATACATGTATCATGAATAGGGTGTGTTACGAGTTTTCATGTATACCTAGGGTTACTTATATTACCATGCACCAAGACATACCCGACGACTACGTACCAAGTTAAGTTAATGCCTTACACACCCCCTACCCATGATCCTTTAAGTTTACTGGGTACTACTCTACTAGCCCTAAGTGACTCATTATCTCCCACTACGTTGTGTATCGTGAAATCTATGTTTTCCTCTTTTAGGTGGGATGTTGTACATCGTGCTTTTCTAGCAGGATGTCATTGTAAGGTCTTATGTTTTCCTTGCCTAGATGAGATGCCCTACACAATATTAAGGAACGACTTTTTATGTTTGTAGGTCTAACCTACCCCATTCGTGCATATTCTCCATTCCCATACCCCTATGTGAAAATCTATATCTGAGTGGCCAAAACCCTAAAAATAGGGTTAGTAATATAAACACGATGTTACTATGTTAGAAGATATGTGCATAATTAAACTTATCGAAACATTTATTATCATTTTAAATATAGTAGCACTACTTTCCCTGTAAAAACAAAATAAAGTGTAATTTTAAAAACAAAACCAGACAAAATATCTAAACATTGAAGCCTTAGTCTACTTGACAGTGTGTAACAGTTTAGTCGTTGTTTTTTTTGAAAGTTACTTAAATGCGATCTAATTTTCTATTAAAATCAAGGTTGCTGCTACATGCATAATATATCTATAACGTATAAAAAAATTCATTTAAAACATTTTATAAACGATATTATAAACTTAAATGTTCGTAAAACCCATTTCAATTCGAAAGTTCTCTGATGTAACCTAAAGTCTACAATATAAACATAAGTACAACTATCCTAGATTCGATTCCATGGTCTTCATAGCGACACCGTCATCCTTACACGGGTGCCTCACCTTTACTTGAAAAAATAGCACATAGCTTGATTATTTAAAAATACTCGTCTGTAACCCTACTATTGGGGTCAGAAAATGCAAACACATGCAATCATGTTAAGACCTATCCTTTCAGTATCAACATGATCTTCGTCTCACTTTCTAGTTCAGGTTGACTGGATGTGTATTACTTCTCTACACACGGTATACACACGTGCACATGGACCCCAAGGTAGACTTGTATACATACCCATGGACAAGGGTTTTGACTAGCACACAATCACTCTGTCAGAAAAGTCACGGAGGAAAAAGAGCGTGCATAATATCATGGTGTACACAATATTGTACGGTATGCATTCGTACTCATCATAAGGAGGAAGTATCCCAACGCACATGACACACAAAATGCATGAGGTCCCCATAACTTTAAACCGTGACATATACGTATGATGTGGATCATACATTCGTTCTTTCGTAAACATAACTTTCATGAATAGCATTCATGGCTAAAAAATTATTTCATAAACCTGAAGAGAATATGTTAATTTAGTGTACATGACATAACATATATACAGAGACATCATGCATCATACAACATGTAAGTAATCACAAGATACATAACATAACATCATGTTTATGTGTCATGGGATCCCACATAACATAACATAGATTTAGTTATAACATAACACCATACACATCAAACAGTCACAAGTACGACACGTGTAAGGGGCATAGAGTTGGGCTAGTCACCCCATGACACCTTGATGCTTACCTTCCCAATTTCACTTGCAACTCCACTTATCTATTGATCAGCGTTGAAGAATGAGCAATCTTCTTGCTTAGGGCATTTTCCACGACATTAGCCTTCTTTGGGTGACAAAAAATCTTGATGTCGTAGTCCTTGACCAACTTTAACCATCGTCTCTATCTTATATTTAATCTTGTCTGCATTAACAAGTATTTTGGGCTCTTGTGATTGGTAAAGACTTGTATATTCTCATCTTACAGGTAGTATCACCAAATCTTTAGAGCAAATAAAACTGTAACTAACTCTAGATCATGAGTTCGATAATTACGCTCGTATTCCTTCAATTGTGTCGAGGTACATGCCATCACCTTTTCATTTGCATTAGAACACAACTTAGTCCTTTACCTGATGTGTCACTATAAACCACAAAGTTTCTTGAACCATTAAGTAATATGAGCACATGTGCCATTAAAATTTGATATTTAAGTTAAACTCTTGTTACCGACCAGATTCAAAGCAGAGTTTTCTCTACCTGGTCAACTAAGTAAAGGCCGTAGTAATCTTGGAGAAGTCTAGGATGAAACTTCGATAATATTTCGTTAACCCTAGAAAAATTCTAATTTCTGCAACTGAGGTAGTTTTGGTGAGTTTATCAATGTCTCAAGGTTAACTGGATCCATTGAGATACCATGCCCTCACACAACATGGCCCAAAAAAGTCACTTCTTGCAACCGTAACTCAAACTTGGAAAGTATCGCAAAGAGCTGATGTGCTCTTAACATGGATAAAACTTATCTTAGATGTATCTCATGTTCCCCATCAGTTTTCGAGTAAACTAGTATGTCATAAATGAATACTATCACAAAATATGTCAAGAAAATCTTTAAATACCCTATTCATCAGGTCCATAAATGTTGTAGAGGCATTACTTAATCAAAAAATGTCACTATACAATCGAAATTAATCAAACGGGTCATCAATGTGAGGTAGCAAGTACTTGTTCTTAATTATCATTTTGTTCAATTTTTGATAGTTGATCCTTCTTAAAAACCAATAGTGAGACTCCCCAAAATGATACACTTGGTCTTATAAACTCATGATTCAAAAACTCTTACAACCATTCATTGATTTCATTCAACTTAGTTGAGGCCACCATGTAGGCTATTTTTGAGATTCGGGTTGTTGAGGGCTAAAGTTCAATTTCAAAGTCAATCTCTCTCTAATTAGCGGTAGTCCTAGTAGCATTTCTTCAAATTCATGCACTATAGGTATAGAGGCTACACTACCTCTAAGGTCTCATGTGTCAGTCACACTAGTCACACTGGCCCACAAGGCCCAAGACTCATGACTTACCATAGTTTATTTTTATCTTATGAGTGGAGATCATCTTAGGTGCATTTTGGAAATTCACTCTCCAGAATTTGAATCTTTGTCTGACACGCCGTCTAAATATAACTTTGTGGGCTTTACAATGGTTGATTGCATGGTTCTCAGCCAATCAATCTATATCAAAAATAAAGTTATAGTTGTTCATTTATAATATAATCAACAATACATCTAGGGGCCTTCAAGACACAACTAGCTTATAGACTTAAACTCATTCCTCTACCATTAATATCTCTCTGGTTGGTGTAGACCTAGATAATTTGTACCCTAGAGAAACTAGTTCTAATCGTGCATGTCTTACGAAAGTAGCAAAAGTAAACGAATGTGTAAATCTAGAATCAAAGAGTACATGAGCAAGGAATCTAAGCACTAGTAAAGTATCCGTCAAAATGGTGCCTGCATCTTCAACTTTCTTTCCCATGGTCGCTCTTGCTATTCTCATATGCTGCACTCTTGCTATTCTCATATGCTACTTTAACTCGAGGTTAGTGCATTCAGCTACCTTGTGGTCACTCTTTCCACAACTAAAGTATGCATCTATGTTAGCTCTACGGGGTCCCTTATGTATCTTATGAAGGCCTATTGAACTTCCTTCGACTTCTGGAACTATCCTGGCCTCCTGAGTCCTTCGATGCCTATGGAATGTGGGCATCCATCATGCAAGTAGCAAGAGAGCACCTACGTAACTTATGGGCGCTGTTGCTTCCATTGTCCCTTGAATCTCACTCCTGACACCCATAATGAATCATTGTGTCCTCTTTGTTGTGTCCACCATTTTGGGGACAAACTGAGACAATCTGGTGAACTCAAGATTGTATTTCTCTATAATCTTGTTTTCCTACTTCTCTAGATTGTATTCCTCTATATTCTTGTTGTCCTACTTCAGGGGTAGGAAGGCAGCTTGATTTCTATATTTGCTCACAACTTAATGGTATTTGTTATAGAAGGCATGTTTCATTTGGTGGCAACTAATTAGCTCACCATCCACCCTTAAGGCTCTTATAGCGATCTTTCATAAAGCATGGGTATCTCATTTGAGTAGGTAAGAGGAACAATTTACTTTTTTTGGTTTTTAGGGCAATTCATGTATCCGATGATAATGTCCATGGATTCCACCCAAACCTTAGTAATGCTTGGGTTAGACTTCCCATCAAACACCATCGGATCATGCTTTCAAAAATTACTTAGATACTAGATTCTCAAGTCATATTGGTGCCCCTTGCTTCCCCTTCCTCCGTGGTTGGTCGAAACGACCAGGATCAGTGTAGGGAGGGTTTCTATATTGACCTACGGGAGGATTTCTAAATTGACCTATAAGCCGTGGAATTTGACTCCAAAATTAAGGCCACACAAATTCATCCCCAAAACTAATTATTTAGCTTCAGAGGGAGGAAAGAGAAAATTGATTAAAGGAATCATGGTATGAGAAGGTATGAATTATTTTGACTAATAAAAAGTTATCGTAGTTTTGCTCGGGCAAGAACACATAGTTTTAGCCAACTTTGGAGGAGGATAACTTAGACTTTAGTCCATGAACTTAGACTTTAGTCCATGACAAGGTAAGAAATTAGTCTCATTCTCTTCCTTGATGTACCATCTACAAGTCCCATAAAGAAATTGAGCCCAAAGGATCTTTGTATGAAGCTGTGGCGCTTCATTTTTAAGGCGACGGAAGCAACGACGTGTGAGACTTCTTCCTTTCTGAGAAAGAAGACGAATATGTGGCTGGCACAATTGAACCGGCCATGTCAGCCCAAATCATGATCCAACCTTGGTTTTCTTCAATTTAAACCCCTTTTATATTTGTTCTCATCAATTTCTTGATAGTTCAAGAAACAAGACTCGTTGAGAAATCTATGAAAATTTGTAACAATTTTGGAACCAAAAGACTAAGGCTTTAAACATCAACTGACAGTAAGCAGCTATTTTGGACTTTTCTCAAGATATACGGGCATGAATCCGTTTAAATTTTTTTAATTATTTAAAGGATTATGGAGAGAATTTAGTCAATGAAGGACTTAAATGGGGCTTTATGCTCTAAAGAAACCAGTTTTAAAGAGGATAACTAAACAAACCAGTTTTTAATTTAAGCATGAATATTATATATTAATTTCAAAGGTCATTAGACTAAGTTAAGGGACTGAATCAGACAGATGGTAAAAATAACTAAAATGCCTCTGAGATGTGAACCCTTGGTTTATGACCCAAACTACATCTAGTGAAACTTGATATATTACTTAAATTCATGGATGTAAAATTACTAAAATGCCCCAAATGACTAGTGTGACCATGAACTTTAAGAACTTGAATAATTTTGTTGTGATTCTTTATATATTATTAAGAATACTTTATGCTTTTTTTAGATCTTACTCATGGAGGTTAAATCTACAATAATATTCGGTTTATCACTATGAAATTAATTCAATTCATTTAATTACATATTCAAATTCTATCACATGTATAGGCAAACTAAAAACAAATCATTTTATTCTCGGCTAGATCTCAAATTTGTACCACACATTTGTTCAAACTAAAACTAAAACGGGTTGATAATACTTTCTTGAAATAGGATTTTTGAATTCTCAACCGTACATTTAATTATGCAATCTCTCTCTCTCTTCCATTTTTTAGTTTCTATATAATCCCAACACCAGCTCCATCCAAAAGCACGTTGGATATGACCCACTATCAAAATACATCGAGACAACAACAAAGAGAATAGAAAAGAGTTCTTTTTTAGTTGTTGCTTTTTATTTTATTTGTTTCGGTGTATTTGGATGGTGTGTCGTATCCAACGTCAAAACCACCACCATAAACCCATAATCATGCCTCTCTCTCTCCTCCTTCTCTCCCTATTCTCTCTCTTATTCTCCCCATCAAACTCCCTCTCTCTCTCCTTCCCTCTGACCTCCCAATCTCTCTCCTCCCAAGAACCCTCCCTTTCCCTCTCCTCCAAAACCAAATCCCATGGCTCCGCGAAGCTCCCCTTCCAATACTCCAACGCCCTTGTGGTGTCTGTTCCCATTGGATCGCCGCCGCAGCAGATGGAGATGGTCCTAGACACCGGCAGCCAACTGTCTTGGATTCAATGCCACGGCAAAGTAAGGAGAAAATCAGTGAAGCCCATAATTAATTGGTTTGACCCTTATCTCTCCTCCTCTTTCTCTTTCCTTCCCTGTGACAACACTCTGTGCAGACCCCGAATTCCCGATTTTACCCTGCCTACTTCTTGTGACCCAACTCGCCACTGCCACTACTCCTACTTCTACGCGGATGGGAGCTTGGCCGAGGGTAATCTCGTCACTGAAAAATTCACCTTCTCTAACTCCTTAACTACCCGCTCCCTCCTTCTCGGCTGCGCTACGGCCTCCACCCAAAACAGGGGTATGTTGGGAATGAATACTGGACGCCTCTCCTTCATCTCCCAGGCCAAAATATCCAAGTTTTTCGTATTGCGTTCCGGATCGAAGCGGGTCGGATCTAACCGGCTTGTTCTACCTTGGAGACAACCCGAATTCCGGTAAATTCAAATACGTCAACATGTTGACTTTCCCCAAAAGTCGACGCTCCCCGAATCTTGACAAGTTGGCCTACACCCTCCCAATGAAGGGGATAAGAATAGGCAACAACAAACTCAACATCTCGCCAGCCGTTTTCAAACCGGACCCATCTGGGGCCGGTCAGACCATGATCGACTCCGGCTCGGATTTCACGTATTTGGTAGATGAGGCTTACAGCAAGGTTAGAGCAGAGATGGTGAGATTGGTGGGGCCCATGATGAAGAAAGGGTATGAATACGCCGCCGTCGCCGACATGTGTTTCGACGGCGCAGTGGCCGCGGTGGTGGGTCGGAGGATTGGCGACATGTGGTTCCAGTTTGAGAATGGGGTGGAGATATTGGCCGGGAAAGGGGAAGGGTTATTGACCGAAGTGGAGAAAGGGGTGAAGTGCGTGGGGATCGGACGCTCCGATAGACTTGTGACTGAGAGTAATATAATCGGGAACGTTCATCAGCAGAATATGTGGGTGGAGTACGATCTTAGCAATAAGAGAATTGGGTTTGGTGGAGCTAAGTGTAGTGGATTGAAGGCATGATCATGGACGGTGGAGATTCATACTATTCTTTTATGTATCTATTTATATTACCAAATTTTGTTAAAATAAAACAAAATTTGTTGTAATATGTGAAAGTAAACATTCATTTAGTTGGGTGAAATATATGACTACTTCCTAAATATAATATAATGGATTAATTTATAAAATTTGCAAAATAAATAAATAAATAAATAAAACATCAATATTCACTTACCTTAAATTAAATCATCATAATTTACATGATTACATGCATATAGCACCCATGGCGATACATTTCTAATTTAAGAATAACTAATGGTATGAGAAGAAAAAAAAATTGTCAAGCAATTCTTATTACAAGTACGAAGCCAATATGCAGAATAGGGTAAGCAGAAAAACCAACATAAATAAAGTTTTTCAAATGTTGTTGTAGATGAAGAGAAGTCATTAAGCCATAATAATGTTTCAGGCCTGAAGCAGAAAATGGTTCCCAATTCATAATAAAATCAAAATGGTTCCCAATGTTTCAGCAAATGGTTCTCAATGCTTCAGCTACGTGGATGAAGAGTCGGTTTCCAATTCATAATAAAATCAAAATGGTTCCCAATGCTTCAGCTACGTGGATGAAGAGTTCATTCTCTTCAATTGGGAGTTCATTCTCTTTAATTGGTATTAGAGCCTATTGATTTTTATTTTGAATTAAAAGTAGTATGGTGGGTATTGTATTTCAAATCATATATGTGATATATGATATGTGTAATATTGATTTGCAAAATTGATTGTTTTGGCATATTGGTGTGATTTATGGATTTGTTAGACAAATGTATACTCTTATGGGTTATGTTTATTGTAAATTAAAAAGAGACGGCCGTGTCGGCGTTCATTTGTACATTCGGGTTTTTGAAACCTTCGTAACTACATTTGGAATTGTTCCAAATTTTTTCAATTTGTTTTAGTATGGTGTTTGTCTCGATCTTTGATCGTTGTTTCTATCAACGAAACAGTGATCATAGATCAAATTATAATGAACAGTCTTGGATCATTTGATTACGTATTATCGAATTTTTGTTCTTCATTCGAATTTTTCTTTCAATCTAACTAATGGTTTCTTTGTGAAAGGTTTTTTGAGTTTTACTACCTTTGGAATTATTCCAAAAAAGTAAAATATATTTTGAATTGTTTCAAAATTAGAATGGTTCTAAAAAGGAAAAAGTGTACATTGGGAAAGTTTTCAAAAAAGGGGAAAATCTTAAAATTTAATTTTGAATTGTACTCAAAGAAAATCTTAAATTTTAATTTGAAATTGCTCTTAAATTTTATTAAAATTGAAATTATTCCAAAAGAAAATGAATTTATTACCTTTGTAAGGTTCCATAACAGAAGATTTTAAAATTTAATATTATTAAATTTAGAAGGTTTCAAAAAAAAAAATATTGGGAATTGTTTTAAAAGGAAAACATTGAAACATTGAAGACCGATATATATGTCTTGAATTTAAATTATTGTAATTTAATTCATTTTCAATTTCTAAAATATGCCGGTTAATTTTGATTTGTTTTTAATTTAATTGTGCATAGTATGTTTTTTAATTAATTGATTGAAGCATAATCATGCATTTTAATTATTTTTTGAATATAAACGTTATATTTGGAAAATTTTGGTTAGGTTGTTTCCTAATAGAATTAAGATGATTTCCTAATTAGTGTCGTTGATGAAGAGAAGCCATTAAACCATAATAATACCCGAAGAAAAAAGATTTTTAACTTTTTTGTTTTCAGTATGGAGAACAATTCGACCTCAATGCGATTGAATTCATCCCGTAGATCTTGTAAGGGGACTCTTCTCTTTTCACCTTTTGGAGTGGAGACAATAACTAACCTTCTTCTCTTTTCACCCTTTGGAGTGGAGACAATAACATAATTTCAGTTAGTCATTAACATGTCCAGCATAATTTCAGTTGGTCATTAACACGTCCAGCATAATTTTAGTGGGTCATTAAGTAGCATAATTTTAGTTGGTCAACGAGAACACCTTCTGGCGGTGGAACGACGTGATCGAGGCGGACCAAAACCCAGATCAATTCACGGTGGAGTACCTCGTCACTAAGCTGTGGGAAGAGCGTAGCACCGAGCAATGTCACCGCCTCCAGCAGCTGCACCGGGTACGCCTACGCCAACACTGGGCGCAACTCCTGCTACGCCCCCTAAATCAGTGGAGTTCCCAACACCACGTACTGCGAATTCAACGCTGGATGCCAATCACGATGATGGTCTAGCAACCAAGTACCGGAAGATTGAAGACCTACTAGGAGAAGGTGAACCATCGAGACTAGCGGTGTGCGAGCTCGAAGAAGAGGTGGCCGAACTGCATGTCATCAGCGCGGATGAACTGAACTCTTTCGTCGAATCAGAGAAGTACCCATGTTGGCTAAAGGCAATGCAAGAAGAGATGACGTCCATCACTGAGAACAAAACATGGAGTCTAGAAGACATACCGCCAGGACACCGAGCCATAGAGTCAAATGGGTGTTCAGGTTGAAGCGTAACGAAGAGGGAGAAGTTGTGAAGCACAAGGCCCGTTTGGTGGCGAAGGGCTACGTCCAAATGCAAGGGGTGGACTTCGAAGAGGTGTTCGCGCTTGTGGCAAGGTTGGAATCCATCCGCCTGTTGCTAGCGATTGCGGGACGTCACTCTTGGATGATCCACCATATGGACGTGAGTCCGCTTTCCTCAACGGAGAGCTGAAGGAGACCGACTACGTGTTGGGATTTATGCCCTAAAGCCGCGTAATTAATTATTTAGTTTTTTAACAATAATTTTTATTATTTTATTTGTAATTTAAATGTTATCCATTGTATGAAAATCCAAGGTTATTAATGTAATCTTGAACAGTATGTGGTTGACATACAAGAGGATTGTGTTCAAGTAATAACCTAAAGAGTCTATAGTATATGGATAAGGTTGGGTGCGTTATCCTAGTAACACTATTGATATGACCCACTTTGTAATCGTTACAAATGATTTGATCCAAACCGTTCATGTGGAGACATGTAAGTGGGGGTATCCTATACAATGAGTTTGTATAAGACTGGACCAAGAAATATTTAATCTCTCGTTATAAATCCGTTAATTGAAAAGATTAATATTTCACATGATGATCATATGCGACTCGATCTTAATCCTAAGTGAGTTATGAACTCCTGCTTGTGAGGGCTTGTCCTTTAATTTACATGGGTGAGAATGACTCTTTTAGCCGATTCAATATGCCTATCATTTTGGGGACTTGACCAAATAGGGAGTTGGGAACGTAATATCATGAGATGGAATTCACTCCTTTCCATATAAGGAAAGTAGATGAGTTGTTCTCTTAAGTACTGATTTCGAGACTTGAACAATGGGGCTCCACCCTCTCATTAGCCTGAGAGGGACTTGGTTTATGATTGGATCATAAACAAATTGTTCATTAGAGAATCAGTGGTACTTAAGGTGAAAGATGTAATTACAGGGGTAAAACGGACTTTTGACCCAGCTGTAATTATGAACAACTTGTGAATGATCGACTTGCTTGTAATGATTATATCTATGGACATAACTTGTCCTACCGTGCATAAGAGTGCAAATCTAAGTCTAGTAGAATGACTTATAGTTAATGAATCGAAATTGATTAATTAAAGAGTTTAATTAATTAATTTTTTATCATTGGAGTTATAATACGTAGGTCCATAAGTTCTCCTTACTAACTCATAGTAACATTAAAAGGTTCCATTTATTTGAATGAAAATTTGAAGGGTTCAAATTGATATTTAATATATTAGATATATTAAATATAAGGGAGAAAATAAATTTAATTTGAAATATCAAATTAATATTTAATATATTAGATATATTAAATAGAGAGAGAAAATATATTTAATTTGGAAGGTTCAAATTAATATTTAATATATTAGATATGTGAAATATAAATGGAGAAAAAAATATATATTAATTTGAAGAGTTCAAATTAATATTTAATATATTAGATATATTATTTGATACAATTAAATATTAAATCAATTGATGTATTTTGACACATTAAATAAAAATATATTTGAAATTTGAATGAGATTCAAATTAATTACATCTTTAAGGAATTCTCGAAACTCTTTCTCCAATCCCTTTGGGATTTTCTTTCAAGAGACACCCACAAGCTTTGATCTTGTGTTCGAGTCATAGTAAGGAAGATCTTGTGGAATGTTGAAGAAGTTCTGCATGGTTGGAATACTTCAAGAAGTCTTGAAAGCTAGGGTTTCTACAAAGGTAGAGTTCTTGCTTTCCTATTTATTGCTTTTCTTTTAATTCATAATAAAATCAAAACGGTTCCCAATGCTTCCGCTACGTGGATGAAGAGTTCATTCCCTTCACTACGTCTGACAACCACCTGGCTTCATCGACAACGACAATCCCAACAAGGTACTACGCCGGCACAAGGCGCTCTACGGGCTTCGACAAGCACCACGAGCCTGGAACGCGAAGCTCAACTATACCTTGTTAGAGTTAGACTCATAATCACTGGAGGCGACAAGCACCACGAGCATATACACGCGTGGCCACGACGAGCAGCGGCTGATCGTGGGAGTGTACATCGACGATCTCATAATCACTGGAGGCGACATGGAAGTTCTTGGAAGATTCAAGAGGGAGATGTCAACGACCTTCAAGATGAGCGATCTCGGCGCGCTCAGCTACTACCTCGGCATCGAAGTGCAGCAGAGTACTGCTGGCATCACCATTTGTCAAAGTGCGTACGCGAAGAAGCTACTGAACACAGCTGGGCTGGTGAACTGTAACCCTACAAGGACGCCAATGGAGGCCCAGCTCCTGCTAAGGAAGGTCAGCACAACGCTGGCGGTCGACGCCACCAATTACCGCAGTATCGTGGGGAGTCTGCGCTGTCTGGTAAACACACGCCCTGACCTCGCCTATTCTATTGGATATGTGAGTAGGTTTATGGAAGCACCAAGGGAGGAGCATCTTGTGGCTGTCAAGCGCATCCTGTGCTATGTGGCCAAAACCAGAGGCTGGGGTGTGAGATACTGTGCAGGGATAGGAAGGAAGAAGCTTGAGCTGGTCGGCTATAGTGATAGTGATATGGGTGGTGACGTTGATGATCGTAAGAGCACCAGCGGAATGATTTACTTCCTCTCAGGCGGCGCGATCTGCTCGCAATCAACTAAACAGAAGGTAGTTGCTCTGTCTTCTTGTGAAGCAGAGTACATCGCTGCTTCAACGGCGCCACACAGGGGAGCTGATCGGAAGAGAATGAGATCCACCAATGTTGTACGTGGACAACAAATATACGATCTCCCTGATAAAAAATCCAGTTTTGCACTACCGAAGCAAGCACATAGAGATTAGGTTCCACTACATCCGGGAATGTATAGATCGAGGGCTTATCAAGATTGACTTCATCCGAACAGAGGAACAACTTAAAGACATAATCACCAAATCTCTGGCACAAGTAAAATTTGAGGAACTTCGCTCAAAGATCGGAATTCAAATAATAAGCTAAACATACCGACTTTAGGAGGATATTGTTAGATAAAAGCCCTGTGATTTTTTTTCCCTTTATTTACCCTTAAATTAGTCAGATGAATTTTTTTTGGTAGACAACTTTAGGCATCCCGTCTAGCGGAGTAGCATAATTTTAGTTGGTCCTTAAGTCCATTTTTGGAGGGCAGTGGCGTAAATTTAGTTGGCCACTTTGGTCATTTTTAGCGTAGATTTTTTTTATTTAAACAGGGCGATGTAATGAGAAATAAACATATTTTTTTTCAGCAACATGTTCGAAGGTTTGAGTTCTCTTGTTTTTTTTTTTCGAGTTAGTTTCTTCCAAGGTTTTCTTCGAGTTAGTTTCTTCCAAGGTTTTCTTCCTGCTCTCACCAGCGGCGAGCTGCTAAGTCCATAAACAACATCCCATTAGGCACAACTAAAACTACCTCAGTATTAACATACCCTCTATGACTCTTGTAACTCACCAAGGGTGACAACTCGACTATATATATCACACTTTCATCCTTAGTACACGGCAACTTACGTTTTGACTTTTCATTTTTAGTGAAATTTAGATTTCGCTTAGAGTTAGAGTTAGACTTTGAGTTAGAGTTTGAGTTTGAGGTCGAGAATAGGATGGCCTTGAACATAGACATAGACTACACGTCACCGATCACCTTAGATGTGATGCCCTGCTGGAGAAGTTACCTGAGTGCATTCCCCCTCCCGACGCACCTGGTGCCAATCGGGGGCAACCCACTAGAACACGTGAGTGATGAGGCTCTCCTGAATGCACCCCCTAGTTGATCGCCCATGCGCAACGCACTGCAGCTCAGGGGGGCTACCAGGTGGTGAGCCCGAGGCAGACCCCCTTCTCCAGCCAGATGTACAGGAGGGTGGACGAGGGGAGGAAGTTGGGCGACCACGAGATGGGGTCAATTGCAGACCCAGACGCAGAATGGCCAACGCTCGACAACGCAGACATGAGCTTCCTGCTCCCTGACCAGCCCTTGGCCCCCATCGAGGACGAGATCACCATGAGACCAAAGACAAAGACATGGTCCCTCACTACCGGGACTAAGAACTTGGTGGACCCCGTGTTATCGTGCCTCGTTAAGGGTCGGGCAGTGGTGGACATACTGAAGAGGGATGACGTTGCTGGCGAGGGGGAGTAGATGACAACACTCTAGTCGGAAGAATGGGGGGGGGGTAGAGAAGAAGGAGATTATAGAGCTTGACGGCTATTCACTGGGCATCGAGGGCGCACTGCAGAGACACGCCATGAAGATGAACAAGGTTTACCCCACGCTATATGCGCTAATGCACATTAGGTCTGTCATTTCCATGGGGGTCTCGGACATGGACATGTTCGTGCTTCTGCCTGACATGGCGCTTGACTGGAGGAGGATAAGGCTGTTCTGTGAGGCGGTTTTCTACCTTACAAGCATGATGGAGGGACACCCCATAAAGAAGATGGCGGGGATCACTGTGCTGGGCCAGAGATCCGACAGTAGGAAGAACATGATGGTGTTTACGCCTGCACCCAGCAGCTCCTGGTCTGTCAGCCCCGCGACGTTCTTAGTGATTCCCGTCCCTAGTAGTGCCGTAACCAAGAAGCCGGCCATCTCCGCCAACATGAGGCTTGCCCTGCAATGCTACGTGGCTAAGGTAAGGCTTGTTTTCATCCCTCCTGGAGAAGGGGAAGAGGCTTGACACTTGGAGAACAACGGCGGTGTCTGCCAACCCCATGAGGGACCAAACTCTCTCGAGCGCATTTTTCAAGATATCCCGTACAATGACAACGGGCATGTTCAAGGGTAGGGTGGCTACCACAGCTGTCGGAAACACGGTTTACAAGATCATAGAGAGTGCATCGGTCAGTACGCGTACGAGGGTGGCGCGGTTCTTGAGTCTTGCGACGTCTGAGTGTAGGGCCCACCTCGACACTGACATGGTCCCCGATACGGTCATTAGAGAGTTGGCGCGGCGTTTTAGTGACCTTGGCATGTACATGAAGGAGAGATTGTCCAAGGAGGCAGAGAGGAGGGGGGAGTCCATTGGGGAGTGGAGGAAGAATATTTTATTGCAGACCCCAGACGTATACGCGGACTACGGGAACACGACCCTTGGCGCCAACATGGCGATGTGGCTGGCCTTCAGGGAACCAACTGATAGATTGAGGAAATTAAAGTCAGCCATCATTATCAGGTACCTCTTGGCAGCCGAGCGGGACTCCATTGGGGCGGTCGCGCTGCTAGTAAAGAAGGAGTCCATAGAGAGGCTATTGGCCGCTGCGCAGCACTCATGCAAGAGTATTTCCCGCACATTTGCAGGCTACTACATGGGGGTATCGGATGTGGGACATGTAGTCGCTAGGGCAACAGTCGACATAGGGAAGGAACGCACTGCCACGCTCCTAGTAGAGGGGGCATACATGTGGGCACTAACGGTTGTAAAAAGCAAAAAAAAAAAAAAAATCTCAGTCACACTATTTTTTTTCTGCGAGTGGAGAGACAAAACACTCTTCTATTACTTCTCTGTTTTATGTCTTTTTCTCTGCTGCTTCACAATAGAAATAACAATCTATTTATAAGCATTTACATGCTCTTCTAAAATGAAAATAATAAAGCTAATTATAGCCATAAAAATGTCATTATCTCCTATAACAACTTTTGACCTTTCATCTACCAGACTTCTTGGCCTTTCATTTTTCCACTAGCTTTTGAATTTAAAACCCACTAAAGAAACTAACATTTTAATGTTTATTCAACAAAACTCCTCCATAAACTTAAATGCTTCTACCATCCGTCATGCCAATCATCTTCTTGTATTTGTCGAAAAGTACTCTCGGTAGCGGTTTTGTAAAAATATCTGCAACTTGATCCTGACTTGCCACATGCAGCAATTCCACACTTCCTTCCTTCACATGATCTCGAATAAAGTTAAAACAAACGTCAATGTGTTTGCTTCTTTCATGGTTCACTGGGTTCTTTGCCAACTCAATTGCTGATTTGTTGTCAACTTGAATCACGGTTGCACCAAGTTGCTTTAGCTTCATCTTGCTCAACAAATTTCTAAGCCATATCGCGTGACATACACACCAAGATGCTGCCACATATTCAGCTTCACACGTCAAGAGCGTCACGATCGGTTATTTCTTTGAAAGCCAAGTAAATGTTGTGTTGCCCATAAAGACTACATAACCCGATGTACTTTTTCGATCGTCTATGTCTCCGCACCTATCGCTGTCAGAGTAACCAACCAACTTGTAATCTTCTTCTTTCGAGTAGAACAGCCCAAGTGACACTGTTCCTTGGATGTACCGTAGGACTCACTTCAAAGACTTTCAATGAGAATAAATTGGCTCCTCCATGAACCGACTTATAATGCCGATACTTAATGAAAGATCTGACCTTGTGCATGTAAGATAGCGAAGGCTTCCTACAAAACTCCAGTACTTATTTGCATCTACTCGTTCTCCTTCATCGTACTTTGAGAGTTTTGCACCTGGTTCCATTGGTATTGATACCGGGTTGCAATTTGTCATCTTATACTTCTTCAAAATCTCTTTTGCATATGTCTCCTGTGATATAAAAATACCCATCTCTCCTTGTTTAACCTTTAAACCAAGGAAAAACTTCAACAAGCCCAAATCTGTCATTTCAAATTCTCGTGTTATTGTGCCTTTAAACACTTCTATCATCTCATCATTGTTACCTAAAAAATGAGGTCATTGACATAAAGAGAAACAAATATCACATTACCTCCACTCTTCTATGTGTAAAGTGCATGCTCGTAGGGTCATTGCTTGTACCCGTTCTCCTTGAAATATGTATTGATACGAGTATTCCATGCTCGCAGAGCTTGCTTCAACCTGTAAAGTGCCTTCTTCAATTTTAGTACCTTCTTCTCTTTTCCATTTTTCATGTACCCGGGTGGTTGTTCGATGTAGACTTCTTCTTCAAGCACACCATTCAAGAATGCAGACTTGACATCCATTTGAAAAATCGGCCATTTGAATAGAGTTGCTTACTGAGTGTCACAATCGCACTTTGATGGCCACGGACTTGCGATTCTGCGACACTCACTTCCCAGCAACAAGTGAGTTAAAAACCTATTCGTTCTTCGCCTATGGCCAAGCGACGTATGCTCGAGCCTCTGACCCCAGTTCAAGAAGAAAGTTTTAGAAAATGGGGGGGGGGGGAGAGATTTCGAAAGAGAGTTCTAAAGGCAAGATTTGAGAAATTGAAATTGGTGTTTGATTGAAATTGGTGTTATAGGGGAATGTAAGCAAAAGGCAACAACAACCGCTTACTACATATAACATTTTCTTAAAGTTCTTTAATAGTTAATATTTAAATTCTTCCATTTTCATAAAAATAATCATTTAGGTTGTTTAATAGTGTTTTATTTTTTTATTTGTTGTTTATAAAAATTAAATATATTAGCACTATTTTCCCTTATATTATTTTTTTTTAAGTGTTTCCAAAAGTAAACCAAATTTTAAGGGCTAAAGTAATATTTTTAAGGAAGGTACAGAACTTATTAAGCCTTGTAAAAACAAAATCTAAGTGTAATTTTAAAAACAAAACCAGACAAAATATCTATCCATTGAGGCCTTAGTCTACTTGATACCTTAGTGTGTAACAGTTTAGTCTTTTGTTTTTTGAAAATTACTTAATTGCCGTCTAATTTTCTATTAAAATTAAGATTGCTGCTATATGCATAATATATCTATAATGTATGAAAAAAAAATCATTTAAAACACTCTATAAACGATATTATAAATTTAAATGTTCGTAAAATCCATTTCAATTAACGAAGTCTAATTTTCTATTAAAATTAAGGTTGGCGCTATATGCATAATATATCTATAATGTATGAAAATTTTTTATTTAAAACACTTTATAAACGATATTATAAACTTAAATGTTCGTAAAATCTATTTCAATTAACGAAAGTTCTCTGATGTAACCTAAAGTCAACAATATAAAGATAAGTACAACTATCCTAGATTCGATTCCATGGTCTTTCATAGCGACACCGTCATCCTTACATGGGTGCCTCACATTTACTTGAAAAAAATAGCACGTGGCTTGAGTATTTAAAAATACTCGTCTGTAACCCTACTATTGGCGGTCAGAAAATGCAAACACATGCAATCGTGTTAGGACCTATCCTTTCAGTATCATCATGACCTTGGTCTCACTTTCTAGTTCAGGCTGACTGGATGTGTATTACTTCTCTACACACGTGCACATGGACCCCAAGGTAGACTTGTATACATACCCTTGGACAAGGTTTTTGACTAGCGCACAATCGCTCTACCAGAAAAGTCGCGGAGGAAAAAGAGCATGCATAATATCATGGTGTACACAATATTGTACTTTATGCATTCGTAGGAGGAAGTATCCCGACGCACATGACCCCCAAAATGCATGAGGTCCCCATAGCTTTAAACCATGACATATATGTATGATGTGGGTCATACCTTCGTTCTTTCGTAAACATAACTTTCATGAATAGCATTCATGGCTAAACAATTATTTCATAAACCGGAAGAGAATATGCTAATATAGTGTACATGTCATAACGTATATATAGAGACATCATACATCATACAACATGTAAGTAATCACAAGATACATAGCATAACATCATATTTATGTCTCATGGAATCCCACATAACATAACATACATTTAGTTATAACATAACACCATGCACATCAAACCGTAATGTGTACGACACGTGTAAGGGGCATAGAGTTGGGCTAGTCACCCCATGACACCTTGATGCTTACCTTCCCAATTTCACTTGCAACTCCACTTATTTATTGATCAGCGCGGAAGAATGAGCGATCTTCTTGCTTAGGACATTTTCCACGACATTATCTTTCTTTGGGTGACATAAAATCTTTATATCGTAGTCCTTGACCAACTTTAATCATCATCTCTATCTCATATTTAATTCTATCTACATGAATAAGTATTTTGAGATCTTGTGATTGGTAAAGACTCGTATATTCTCATCTTATAGGTAGTATCACTAAATCTTTAGAGCGAATAAAACCATAACTAACTCTAGATCATGAGTTGGATAATTACGCTCGTATTCCTTCTATTGTGTCGAGGTATAGGTCATCACCTTGTCATTTGCATTAGAACACAACTTAGTCCTTTACCTGATGCATCACTATAAACCACAAAGTTTCTTGAACCATTAAGTAAATGAGCACATGTGCCATTAAAATTTGATATTTAAGTTAAACTTGGGTTACCGGCCTAATTCCAAGCAAAGTTTTCTCTTTCTGGTCAACTGAGTAAAGGCAGTAGTAATCTTGGAGAAGTGTAGGTTGAAACTTTGGTAATATCCAGTTAACCCTAGAAAAATTCTAATTTCTGCAACTGAGGTAGATGAGGTGAGTTTATCAATATCTCAAGGTTAACTGGATCCACTGAGATACCGTGTCCTCACACAACATAGCCCAAGAAAGTCACTTCTTGCAACCATAACTCACACTTGGAAAACATTGCATAAAGCTTATGTGCTCTTAACCTCGATAGAACTTGTTTTAGGTATATCTCATGTTCCCCATCGAATAAACTAATATGTCATAAATGAATACTATCACAAAATATGTCAAGAAAATCTTTAAATACCCTATTCATCAGGCTCATAAATGTTGTAGACGCATTACTTAATCAAAAAAATATCACTATAAAATCGAAACTAATCAAACGGGTCATCAATGTGAGGTAGCAAGTACTTGTTCTTAATTATCATTTTGTTCAATTTTCGGTAGTTGATGCTTCTTGAAAACCAATAGTGAGACTCCCCATGATGATACACTTGGTCTTATAAACTCATGATTCAAAAATTCTTACAACCGTTCCTTGATTTCATTCAATTTAGTCGAGGCCACCATATAGGCTATTTTTTAGATTGGGGTTGTTGAGGGCTAAAGTTCAATTTCAAAGTCATGCACTATAGGTACAGAGACTACACTACCTCTAAGGTCTCATGTGTCAGTCACACTAGCCCACAAGGCCTAAGACTCATGACTTACCATTTTTTTTTTTTAATCTTACAAGTGGAGATCATCTTAGGTGGACTTTCCAAATTCCTTCTCCAAAATTTGAATCTTTGTCTGACAGGCGTCTAAGTATAACTTTGTGAGCTTTACAATAGTTGATTGCATGGTTCTCAGCCAATCAGTCTATATCAAAAATAAAGTTAAAGTTGTTCATTTATAATATATTCAGCAATATATCTAGGGGCCTTTAAGACACAACTACTTTATAATAGACTTAAACTCATTCATCTGCCATTAAAATATCTTCCGTTACTGTAGACACAGATAATTTTTACTCTAGAGGTACTAGTTCTAATTGTGCATGTCTTATGAAAGTAGCAAAAGTAAACAAATGTGTAAATCTAGAATCTAAGCACTAGTAAAATATCTGTCAACATGGTGTTTGCATCTTCAACTTTCTTTCTCATGGTCACTCTTGCTATTCCCATATGCTGCTTTAACTCGAGGTTAGTGCATTCAGCTACCTTGTGGTTACTCTTTCCACAACCAAAGCATGCATCTATGTTAGCTCTACGGGGTCCCTCATGTATCCCGTGAAGGCCTATTGAACTTCCTTCGACTGCTGGAACTATCCTAGCCTCCTGAGTCCTTCGATGCCTATGGAATATGGGTATCCATCATGCTAGTAGCAAGAGAGCACCTATGTAACCTATGGGCGCTATTGCTTCCATTGTCCCTTGAATCTCACTCCTGACACCCATAATGAATCATTGTGTCCTCTTTGTTGTGTCCACCATTTTGAGGACAAACCGAGACAATCTGGTGAACTCTAGATCGTATTCCTCTATATTCTGGTTTTCCTACTTCAGGTGTAGAAAGACAACTTGATTTCTATATTTGCACACAACTTGATGGTATTTGTTATAGAAGGCATGTTTCATTTGGTGGCAACTAATTAGCTCACCATCCACCCTTAAGGCTCTTATAGCAATCTTTCATAAAGAATGGGTATCTCATTTGAGTAGGTAAGAGGAACAATTTACTTTTTTTTGTTTTTAGGGCAATTCATGTATCCGATGATAGTGTCCATGGATTCCACCCAAACCTTAGCAATGCTTGGGTTAGACTTCCCATCAAACACCATCGGATCATGCTTTTAAAAATTCCTTAGATACTAGATTCTCAAGTCATATTGGTGCTACCCTTGCTTCCCCTTCCTCTGTGGTTGGTCGAAACGACCAGGATCAGTGTCGGGAGGGTTTCTATATTCACCTACGAGTGGATTTCTATACTAACCTACAAGCCGTGGAATTTGACTAAAAAATTAAGGCCACACAAATTCATCCTCCAAAACTAATTATTAGCTTTAGAGGGAGGAAAGAGAAATTTGATGAAAGGAATATGGTATGAGAAGGTATGAATTATTTTGACTAATAAAAAGTTAATCGTAGTTTTCCTCCGGCAAGAACACATAGTTGTAGCCAACTTTGGAGGAGGATAACTTACGATTCAGTCCATGACAAGGTAAGAAATAAGTCTCATTCTCTTCCTTGATGTACCATCTACAAGTCCCATAAAGAAATTGAGCCCAAAGGATCTTTGTACGAAGCTGTGGAGCTTCAACTTTAAGGCGACGGAAGCAACGACGTGTGAGACTTCTTCCTTTCTGAGAAAGAAGACGAATACGTGGCTGGCACAATTGAACCGGCCATGTCAGCCCAAATCATGATCCAACCTTGGTTTTCTTCAATTTAACCCCTTTTATATTTGTTCTCATCAATTTCTTGATAGTTCAAGAAACAAGACTCGTTGAGAAATCTATGAAAATTTGTAACAATTTTGGAACCAAAAGCTTGATGACTAAGGCTTTAAACATCAATTGACAGTAAGTAGCTATTTTGGACTTTTCTCAAGATATACGGGCAGGAATCGGTTTAAATTTTTTTAATTATTTAAAGGATTATGGAAGAATTTAGTCATGAAGGACTTAAATCGGGCTTTATGCTCTAAAGAAGCCAGTTTTAAAGAGGATAACTAAACAAACCAGTTTTTATTTAAGCATGAATATTATATATTAATTTCAAAGGTCATTAGACTAAGTTAAAGGACTGAATCAGACAGATGGTAAAAATAACTAAAATGCCTCTAAGATGTGAACCCTTGGTTTATGACCCAAACTACATCTAGTGAAACTTGATATTTACTTGAATTCATGGATGAAAATTACTAAAATGCCCCAAAGGACTAGTGTGACCATGAACTTTAAGAACTTGAGTAATTTTGTTGGTCTGATTAACTTTGTGATTCTTTATATATTATTAAGAATGCTTTATGCTTTTTTTAGATCTTACTCATGGAGGTTAAATCTACAATGATATTCGGTTTATCACTATGAAATTAATTCAATTCATTTAATTACATATTCAAATTCTATCACATATATAGGCAAACTAAAAACAAATCATTTTATTCTCGGCTAGATCTCAAATTTGTACCACACATTTGTTCAAACTAAAACTAAAACTAAAACACATTTGTTCAATCATTTTATCCTAATATAATGCATCCATATTCATCATAAGAGAGAAGTATCCTGATGCACGTGACACAAAATGCATGAGGTTCCCAAAACTTTAAATCATGACATATACGTATGATGCAAGTCTTACCAACTTTCATGAATATTTGTGACACTCAGTAAATGGGGGTACATGAATGAACTGACCACGTCTCAATGAGAGGGATCCTGAGAGAATAGGATAGCTAAAAAGGCTTAGAAAAGTGAAAGTCACTACCTGAAAGTCGCTATCTATACCAACTAGATGCACTTTCTTTTTCGATTGCTTAATCATAGGAACTCCATCGTTAAGTGTACTTTACTCCAACAATAGCATATGTTAAGACTGAGGAGCTCTGATACCATGTTAAGAATGATAATACCATGTAATACCATGTTAAGAATGATAATACCATGTTAAGAATGAGATTCTATGTTGAATGATACAATAGCATATGTTAAGACTGAGGAGCTCTGATACATGTTAAGAATGAGAAACATAATACCATGTTAAGAATGAGAAAACATAATACCATGAGAAAACATAATACCATGTTAAGAATGAGAAACATAGGTGGATTGAAAGTTCAGTTTCTAGTTTAAATAGATAATGTTATCACTAAATCCTAGAAATAAAGGAAAATCTAACTGATTCTATATAAAATATATTACAATACTCCCCTCAAGATGGAAATAGATAATGCTATCACTAGATCCTAGAAATAAGGGAAAATCTAACTTATTCTATATAAAATATATTACAATACTACCCTCAAGATGGACCTCAAGATGGAGAATGGAGGTGAATAACACCCAACTTGGAGAGTGTTTCACGTCGAAGAGTATAGGTCAATAACACCCAACTTGGAGTGTGTTTCACGCTGAAGAGTGTTGGTCAATAACACCCAACTTGGAGAGTGTCTCACGTTGGAGAGTGTAGGTCAATAACACCCAACTTGTCTTTACGAAAATCAAATTGTTGTCTCCTAAAATGTTTAGTGAAAACATCTGTCAAATGCTCGATACTCGGCTTCTGGTGATGATCTGGACACATTGGTTTACTTTTTAGACTTCCAAGAAATAATTGAATTTAACTTAAAGATGCAAAATCAAGTATTTGTTGATGATCTCTACACATTAGTTTGCTTTTTAGACTTCCAAGAAAGAATTGAATTTCACCAAAAGATGCAAAACCGCGCAATAGACTGTAATGATTTAGTCCAGGATGGGTAATTTGTCCCATTTAATTTGATTGGAACAAAGTGAATATCGTGGCTGATTGGAACATCCGAAGTTTTGAAGCTGGATTTGGCTTATTCCGCCCTAAAGGAAATTTTGATATTTAAGAACACCAAGATCGATGTTCCCAGATATAAAGACCCACGTCATGGATTTGGCTGATTCCGCCATAAAGGAAGCTGAATTTGGCCGTAAAGGATCGTCTTTGAAGATGAGCCATAGAAAAACCTTTGCTCTAATACCACATATAAAGACCCAAAGTTTATACTAATGGTATATTAAAGTAGCAATCATACAAACTCATTTCAAACTCAAAATAAGAAGCAAATTCAAAAGAACAACTCAAAATATACTTAGCTAAAGACGAAGGTTAATCTATGCTTCAAAGTCCGTTCCCATCTACGACTAGCTCCTAGTTACGTGAAAAAAAATGATAAGTGTGGAGTGAGTAAGAATTCAGTAAGTAGCCTATATGTAGGCTCTTAATTACGACTTTAAGCTAGGAAATCATTTCTTATTGAGTTTTCAGGGGCATAACACTTAGAGCTCATCTTGATAAATGTCATATACTGATTCTGAAAAACTTTGCTTAAAGAAACTTTTGGTTCTCTCCCTGTAAACATATGAGTGGTGCTATCATGATCGTATCATCCTGCTAGTGAATCGTGGTGTAGGACATCTCTTCTAGGTGAGGGAAAGGGGAGACCCTTCATAACATTATGCTCATGATACAATCCCTAATAAGAAGAATAGGGGCCTCATAGTACACCTCCGGATGGGAGATAATGGCCATTTTTGGGCATGGATCTTGGTAACTTATTTATCATGCTATTCAAATCATTCTAGGTACATTCTTGACACATGGATTGTTGGTGAATCTAGACTTGTACATAATACCATGGGGTAGGCTTAAAACTTAATGGTTTTTAATTTAGGTCAAAGCTAAAGGCAGCAGCCTAGCATGGTCCCATGAACGTGAAAACTTACGACTATCTCGATAACGTTACTATAAGATCATGTAAGAAGTCTCATGTTAGATAGGTGTATTAAAAGTCATAAAACGAGGTAAATTTGCATGATGGGTATTTGTTCATTTTAAAAAATTTCTTGGTTTAACTAATTAATCTTGTCTAATAACAATCAAATTTCATATACAACCTCTTCATGTCATAATATGCTCAAAATAAAAATTGATACGTAACGAAGTTCGTTTAGTGGGTCAATTTAACGTTACTCAAATCTCGAGCAATTTGGTCGATTCAAGACCTTAACTCACAATTCTAGGTGCTTTTCTTTCATGTTTCTTTAATTCATATCTAATTTAAGGTTCATAAATACATCATTCCTACAAGAATTTCTTAAGAAAAGTACAAGATGGCTACTTAACTCTTGTACGGTGTTCGAAGCCTTGTTTCTTATGCTTTCGGCACCTGATTTCCTCCAAATTTTATTTGGTAGCTTCCTTAGTGAGTCTAGTTTCTGGAAACATTGAGAATTTTGTGAGAAACGGCCACAAAGGGGTCCAATTTTATGAAAAACTAAGGAAGGACAGAAAATTAGGCTAACGTGGTCAATTGAGTTCAACCAGCCACATCATCGACTTTTTCCTCCGGCAGAGGAAGAAGACACGCGTTCCACTGCTCCTTCATCTGAAAAACGGGCTCTGCCAGCTCATTATAAGGTGTTTCTCCCCTCGATTCCTTTATGAAACGTAAAGAGGGATTGTCATGGAAGAGATTGGAATTCGTATCTTACCGGTTCATGACTTCAACGTAAGTTATGGACGTCCAAAGTTGAGAGGAAACTGAGTTTTTCGCCGAAGCAAACCTAGAGGTTGTGGTTATTGGGCAGGACGATACCGGTACTGTTAGGCCACACTTCCATCACCAAAAGTCTTTCTTATACTCCACTTAAGCTAGAGGAATGGGATTGAGAACACGACTTGACGTTTCGGCAAAAGTTTCTAAAAATCGAGAAATTTCTTTCTCATGTTTAAGCTAATCCTTTAAGAATTGTCTGTACAGATTCATGGCAAGAAGAAAAACAACTTTGATGAAGGAAATGAAGGTTGAAAGTCGCAAAAAAAAAAACAAAGAACCCATAGGTTGTCTATTGATAAGCCTTGGAGTTTAAAATTTTAGAATTTTGATTATGAAATTCAACTTCTATTATACAAGTCTTGTCATGGGTCTCATACCATTTGCTTTAGGGGAAAATATAAACAATTTTGCTCAAGGAATTGAGAGAAAATAAGCTCTCGGTTAGCTAAACCAAGAGCAAGAAACAACCTAGAATTTTTTATAAGTACAACGTTGAGTACCCAATTTTGACCCCTATAACTTGCTCGATTACGAATCAATTTAAGTGGAATTTGTCTTAAATGAAGTGTGATATGTAGGACTATAAATTTTGTGAAGAACTCGTGTAGAAATATTCGTTGAATCGCTGAAAAAATAAACGATTATTTAGAGGAAGAAAATCAACTGCCTTGTTTCAACGTCTTAAATTTAGAGATGATGATGGGCAGTTTATGAGACAACCACATCATCTTAACTTTGTTTTCTTAACCTCTGAGTACTATTTAGACTGTTTCAGCTATTTTGAGATCGGTTATCATAATGATTTTTTATAATCCAGAAAATAGATTCAATTTGGGACCTACCTAAAAGATTTGAAGAAGAAATAGCTATAGAAAGGTCGTCAAAAGTGATCCCCAAACATAGGTTAAGAGGTTTAGCATTCATTTTGATGACATTTACCACTATTCAAACTGGTTCACTCTTGTTTAGACTTGTTCTCTTAAAATTGTTTGTAGTTACAGAAACTAGACACAATTTGCACTGTACGCTAGAAATTTAGAAGAAAAGCATTTTCAGGAAGACTTTAAACCTAGCACCTAAACACACCGGAACAAGTAAGTAGCCATATAGAATAAACATCGAATAGTACTTGTAGGAATCGATTAGGAAAAGCGGCATATGATTAGAAATCATATCTAGAAACCTAATTGACCTAGTTTCATAATAACTAAACTTGGAAACATGTATAGTTTACGATTTAGCATAGTTTAGAGCTTATTAGTTTAGGCTTGCATGTTTGAGAACTCTGATATTCTTACCATGTTTATGAGTTTTTCAACATGCCTAGATTGATTTTATTCCTTATACTGAGCATGTTGAGCATGATGTATGTTATAAGTGTCCTTAGATGCATGCCAAAGGGTTTGGAAACTCGTTTATGACGTGTTTTTCTTTGGACGATTGATATGTGTCCTAGAGTGTCAACTAAATCATGAGTTGGATAATTACACTCATATTCCGTCAATTGTGTCGAGGTATAGGCCATCACCTTGCCATTTGCATTAGAACACAACCTAGTCCTTTACATGATGGGTCACTATAAGCCACAAAGTTTCTTGAACCGTTAAGTAATATGAGCACATGTGCCATTAAAATTTGATATTTAAGTTCAACTCTGCTTACAGGCCTCATTCCAAGCAGAGTTTTCTCTTCCTTGTCAACTGAGTGAGGGCTGTAGTGATCTTGCAGAATTCTTGGATGAAACTTTGGTAATATCCAGCTAACCCTAGAAAAATTCTAATTTCTGCAACCGAGTTTGGTGAGGCAAGTTCATCAATGTCTCGAGGTTAACTGAATCCACTAAGATACCATAACCTCACACAACATGGCCCAAGAAAGTCACTTCTTGCAACAATAACTCACACTTGGAAAACATCGCATAGAGCTTGTGTGCTCTTTAACATCGATAGCACTTGTCTTAGGTGTATCTCATGTTCCCCATCCGTTTTCGAGTAAACTAGTATGTCATAAATGAATACTATCACAAAATATGTCAAGAAAATCTTTAAATACCCTATTCATTAGGTCCATAAATTTGATAGAGGCATTACTTAATCCAAAAATATCACTATAAAATTGAAACTAATCAAACGGGTTATCAATGTGAGGTAGCATGTACTTGTTCTTAATTATCATTTTGTTCAATTTTCGGTAGTTGATCCTTCTTCTTGAAAAACAATAGTAGGGCTCCCCAGGATGATAAACTTGGTCTTATAAACTCATGATTCAAAAAACTCTTACAACCTTTCTTTTATTTCATTCAACTTAGTCGAGGCCACCCTGGAGGCTATTTTTGAGATTGGGGTTGTTCATCGCTAAAGTTAAATTTCAAAGTCAATCTCTCTAATTAATCGTAGTCCTAGTAGCATGTCTAGTGCATCTTCAAATTCATGCACTACAGACACAAATGCTACATTACCTCTAAGGTCTCATATGTCAGTCACACTAGCCCACAAGACTCATGACTTACCTTTTTTTTTTTTTTTTTTTTACCTTATAGGTAAGGATCATTTTGGGTGCACTTTAGAAATTCACTCTTCAGAATTTGAATCTTTATCCGACGCAGTCTAAATATAATTTTTTTTTAGGTTTTATAAATGTTGATTGCATGGTTCTCAACCAATCAATCTATATAAAAAATAACGTTAAAGTTGTTCATTAATAATATAATCAACAATATATCTAGGGGTCTTTAAGACACAACTACCTTATAGCTTAAACTCATTCATCTACCATTAATATCTCTCCTGTTGGTATAGACACAGATAATTTGTACTCTAAAGGCACTAGTCCTAATCGTGCATATCTTACGAAAGTACCAAAAGTAAACGAATTTGTAAATCTAGAATCGAAGAGTACATGAGCAAGGTATCTAACCACTAGTAAAGTATCTGTCAACATGGTGTTTGCATCTTCAACTTTCTTTCTCGTGGTCACTCTTGCTATTCCCATATGCTGCTTTAACTCGAGGTTAGTGCATTCAGCTACCTTGTGGTCACTCTTTCCACAACCAAAGCATGCATCTATGTTAGCTCTACGGGGTCCCTCATTTATCCTGTGAAGGCCTATTGAACTTCCTTCGACTGCTGGAACTATCCTAGCCTCCTGAGTCCTTCGATGCCTATGGAATATGGGCATCCATCATGCTAGTAGCAAGAGAGCACCTACGTAACCTATGGGCGCTATTGCTTCCATTGTCCCTTGAATCTCACTCTTGACACCCATAATGAATCATTGTGTCCTCTTCGTTGTGTCCACCATTTTGAGGACAAACCAAGACAATCTGGTGAACTCTAGATCGTATTCCTCTATATTCTGATTTTCCTACTTCAGGTGTAGGAAGGCAGCTTGATTTCAATATTTGCTCACAACTTGATGGTATATTTGTTATAGAAGGCATGTTTCAATTGGTGGCAACTAATTAGCTCACCATCCACCCTTAAGGCTCTTATAGCGATCTTTCATAAAGAATGGGTATCTCATTTGAGTAGGTAAGAGGAACAATTTACTTTTTTTTTGTTTTTAGGACAATTCATGTATCCAATGATAGTGTCCATGGATTCCACCCAAACCTTAGCAATGCTTGGGTTAGACTTCCCATCAAACACCATCGGATCATGCTTTCAAAAATTCCTTAGATACTAGATTCTCAAGTCATATTGGTGCTGCCCTTGCTTCCCCTTCCTCCGTGGTTGGTCGAAACGACCAGGATTAGTGTCGGGAGGGTTTCTATATTGACCTACGGGAGGGTTTCTATATTGACCTACAAGCCGTGGATTTTGACTCCAAAATTAAGACCACACAAATTCATCCCTCCAAAACCAATTATTTAGCTCTAGAGGGAGGAAAGAGAAATTTGATTAAAGGAATCATGGTATGAGAAGGTATGAATTATTTTGACTAATAAAAAGTTATGTAGTTTTTGCTCCGGCAAGAACACATAGTTTTAGCCAACTTTGGAGGAGGATAACTTAGACTTTAGTCCATGACAAGGTAAGAAATTAGTCTCATTCTCTTCCTTATGTACCATCTACAAGTCCCATAAAGAAATTGAGCCCAAAGGATCTTTGTATGAAGCTGTGGCGCTTCATTTTTAAGGCGACAGAAGCAACGACGTGTGGGACTTCTTCCTTTCTGAGAAAGAAAACGAATATGTGGCTGGCACAATTGAACCAGCCATGTCAGCCCAAATCATGATCCAACCTTGGTTTTCTTCAATTTAACCCCTTTTATATTTGTTCTCATGAATTTCTTGATAGTTCAAGAAACAAGACTCGTTGAGAAATCTATGAAAATTTGTAACAATTTTGAAACCAAAAGCTTGATGACTAAGGCTTTAAACATCAACTGACCGTACGTAGCTATTTTGGACTTTTCTCAAGATATACGGGCAGGAATCCGTTTAAATTTTTTTTAATTATTTAAAGGATTATGGAAGAATTTAGTCGATGAAGGACTTAAATCGGGCTTTATGCTCTAAAGAAACCAGTTTTAAAGAGGATAACTAAACAAACCAGTTTTTTAATTTAAGCATGAATATTATATATTAATTTCAAAGGTCATTAGACTAAGTTAAGGGACCGAATCAGACCGATGGTAAAAATAACTAAAATGCCTCTAAGATGTGAACCCTTGGTTTATGACCAGGACCCAAACTACATCTAGTGAAACTTGATATTTACTTGAATTCATGGATGAAAAATTACTAAAATGCCCCAAATGACTAGTGTGACCATGAACTTTAAGAACTTGAGTAATTTTGTTGGTCTCGTTAACTTTGTGATTCTTTATATATTATTAAGAATGCTCTATGCTTTTTTTTTTAGATCTTACTCATGGAGGTTAAATCTACAATGATATTCGGTTTATCACTATGAAATTAATTCAATTCATTTAATTACATATTCAAATTCTATCACATATATAGGCAAACTAAAAACAAATCATTTTATTCCCGGCTAGATCTCAAATTTGTACCACACATTTGTTCAAACTAAAACTAAAACGGGTTGATAATACTTTCTTGAAATAGGATTTTTGAATTCTCAACCGTACATTTAATTATGCAATCTCTCTCTCTTCCATTTTTAGTTTCTATATAATCCCAACACCAGCTCCATCCAAAAGCACGTTGGATATGACCCACTATCAAAATACATCGAGACAACAACAAAGAGAATAGAAAAGAGTTCTTTTTTAGTTGTTGCTTTTTATTTATTTATTTTATTTGTTTCGGTGTATTTGGATGGTGTGTCGTATCCAACGTCAAAACCACCACCATAAACCCATAATCATGCCTCTCTCTCTCCTCCTTCTCTCCCTATTCTCTCTCTTATTCTCCCCATCAAACTCCCTCTCTCTCTCCTTCCCTCTGACCTCCCAATCTCTCTCCTCCCAAGAACCCTCCCTTTCCCTCTCCTCCAAAACCAAATCCCATGGCTCCGCGAAGCTCCCCTTCCAATACTCCAACGCCCTTGTGGTGTCTGTTCCCATTGGATCGCCGCCGCAGCAGATGGAGATGGTCCTAGACACCGGCAGCCAACTGTCTTGGATTCAATGCCACGGCAAAGTAAGGAGAAAATCAGTGAAGCCCATAATTAATTGGTTTGACCCTTATCTCTCCTCCTCTTTCTCTTTCCTTCCCTGTGACAACACTCTGTGCAGACCCCGAATTCCCGATTTTACCCTGCCTACTTCTTGTGACCCAACTCGCCACTGCCACTACTCCTACTTCTACGCGGATGGGAGCTTGGCCGAGGGTAATCTCGTCACTGAAAAATTCACCTTCTCTAACTCCTTAACTACCCGCTCCCTCCTTCTCGGCTGCGCTACGGCCTCCACCCAAAACAGGGGTATGTTGGGAATGAATACTGGACGCCTCTCCTTCATCTCCCAGGCCAAAATATCCAAGTTTTCGTATTGCGTTCCGGATCGAAGCGGGTCGGATCTAACCGGCTTGTTCTACCTTGGAGACAACCCGAATTCCGGTAAATTCAAATACGTCAACATGTTGACTTTCCCCAAAAGTCGACGCTCCCCGAATCTTGACAAGTTGGCCTACACCCTCCCAATGAAGGGGATAAGAATAGGCAACAACAAACTCAACATCTCGCCAGCCGTTTTCAAACCGGACCCATCTGGGGCCGGTCAGACCATGATCGACTCCGGCTCGGATTTCACGTATTTGGTAGATGAGGCTTACAGCAAGGTTAGAGCAGAGATGGTGAGATTGGTGGGGCCCATGATGAAGAAAGGGTATGAATACGCCGCCGTCGCCGACATGTGTTTCGACGGCGCAGTGGCCGCGGTGGTGGGTCGGAGGATTGGCGACATGTGGTTCCAGTTTGAGAATGGGGTGGAGATATTGGCCGGGAAAGGGGAAGGGTTATTGACCGAAGTGGAGAAAGGGGTGAAGTGCGTGGGGATCGGACGCTCCGATAGACTTGTGACTGAGAGTAATATAATCGGGAACGTTCATCAGCAGAATATGTGGGTGGAGTACGATCTTAGCAATAAGAGAATTGGGTTTGGTGGAGCTAAGTGTAGTGGATTGAAGGCATGATCATGGACGGTGGAGATTCATACTATTCTTTTATGTATCTATTTATATTACCAAATTTTGTTAAAATAAAACAAAATTTGTTGTAATATGAAATAATTATTATTTAAAGGTTCGGGTCATATTTGTTTAGTTTTAATTACTTTGGACAACTTTTAAAAAAAAAAAAAAAAAAAAAAATCCTATTTCACTCTTAAAAAAATAATTAATTTCTTTTTTAAAAATAATTAATTTCCTTTTTTACTAGAACGAGGTGTCTAAACCCTAAAAATATAATAATACGTAACTGCCCTCATGTCTAAACCCTAAAAATATAATAATAGGTATTACATGGTATTATCATTCTTAACATGGTATCAGAGCTCCTCAATCTTAACATATCCTATCATTTAATTATCATCATGGTCTTGGTCTCACTTTCTAGTCTAGACCAATTGGATGTGCATTACTTCTCAACACAGGCGTACATATACGCGTACACACAAAATGCATGTTAAGAAGCGCACATAATAACATGGCATACATATTATCCTAATATAATGCATCCATATTCATCATAAGAGAGAAGTATCCTGATGCACGTGACACAAAATGCATGAGGTTCCCAAAACTTTAAATCATGACATATACGTATGATGCAAGTCTTACCAACTTTCATGAATATTTGTGACACTCAGTAAATGGGGGTACATGAATGAACTGACCACGTCTCAATGAGAGGGATCCTGAGAGAATAGGATAGCTAAAAAGGCTTAGAAAAGTGAAAGTCACTACCTGAAAGTCGCTATCTATACCAACTAGATGCACTTTCTTTTTCGATTGCTTAATCATAGGAACTCCATCGTTAAGTGTACTTTACTCCAACAATAGCATATGTTAAGACTGAGGAGCTCTGATACCATGTTAAGAATGATAATACCATGTAATACCATGTTTAAGAATGATAATACCATGTTAAGAATGAGATTCTATGTTGAATGATACAATAGCATATGTTAAGACTGAGGAGCTCTGATACATGTTAAGAATGAGAAACATAATACCATGTTAAGAATGAGAAAACATAATACCATGAGAAAACATAATACCATGTTAAGAATGAGAAACATAGGTGGATTGAAAGTTCAGTTTCTAGTTTAAATAGATAATGTTATCACTAAATCCTAGAAATAAAGGAAAATCTAACTGATTCTATATATAAAATATATTACAATACTCCCCTCAAGATGGAAATAGATAATGCTATCACTAGATCCTAGAAATAAGGGAAAATCTAACTTATATATATAAAATATATTACAATACTACCCTCAAGATGGACCTCAAGATGGAGAATGGAGGTGAATAACACCCAACTTGGAGAGTGTTTCACGTCGAAGAGTATAGGTCAATAACACCCAACTTGGAGTGTGTTTCACGCTGAAGAGTGTTGGTCAATAACACCCAACTTGGAGAGTGTCTCACGTTGGAGAGTGTAGGTCAATAACACCCAACTTGTCTTTACGAAAATCAAATTGTTGTCTCCTAAAATGTTTAGTGAAAACATCTGTCAAATGCTCGATACTCGGCTTCTGGTGATGATCTGGACACATTGGTTTACTTTTTAGACTTCCAAGAAATAATTGAATTTAACTTAAAGATGCAAAATCAAGTATTTGTTGATGATCTCTACACATTAGTTTGCTTTTTAGACTTCCAAGAAAGAATTGAATTTCACCAAAAGATGCAAAAACCGCGCAATAGACTGTAATGATTTAGTCCAGGATGGGTAATTTGTCCCATTTAATTTGATTGGAACAAAGTGAATATCGTGGCTGATTGGAACATCCGAAGTTTTGAAGCTGGATTTGGCTTATTCCGCCCTAAAGGAAATTTTGATATTTAAGAACACCAAGATCGATGTTCCCAGATATAAAGACCCACGTCATGGATTTGGCTGATTCCGCCATAAAGGAAGCTGAATTTGGCCGTAAAGGATCGTCTTTGAAGATGAGCCATAGAAAAACCTTTGCTCTAATACCACATATAAAGACCCAAAGTTTATACTAATGGTATATTAAAGTAGCAATCATACAAACTCATTTCAAACTCAAAATAAGAAGCAAATTCAAAAGAACAACTCAAAATATACTTAGCTAAAGACGAAGGTTAATCTATGCTTCAAAGTCCGTTCCCCCATCTACGACTAGCTCCTAGTTACGTGAAAAAAAATGATAAGTGTGGAGTGAGTAAGAATTCAGTAAGTAGCCTATATGTAGGCTCTTAATTACGACTTTAAGCTAGGAAATCATTTCTTATTGAGTTTTCAGGGGCATAACACTTAGAGCTCATCTTGATAAATGTCATATACTGATTCTGAAAAACTTTGCTTAAAGAAACTTTTGGTTCTCTCCCTGTAAACATATGAGTGGTGCTATCATGATCGTATCATCCTGCTAGTGAATCGTGGTGTAGGACATCTCTTCTAGGTGAGGGAAAGGGGAGACCCTTCATAACATTATGCTCATGATACAATCCCTAATAAGAAGAATAGGGGCCTCATAGTACACCTCCGGATGGGAGATAATGGCCATTTTTGGGCATGGATCTTGGTAACTTATTTATCATGCTATTCAAATCATTCTAGGTACATTCTTGACACATGGATTGTTGGTGAATCTAGACTTGTACATAATACCATGGGGTAGGCTTAAAACTTAATGGTTTTTAATTTAGGTCAAAGCTAAAGGGCAGCCTAGCATGGTCCCATGAACGTGAAAACTTACGACTATCTCGATAACGTTACTATAAGATCATGTAAGAAGTCTCATGTTAGATAGGTGTATTAAAAGTCATAAAACGAGGTAAATTTGCATGATGGGTATTTGTTCATTTTAAAAAATTTCTTGGTTTAACTAATTAATCTTGTCTAATAACAATCAAATTTCATATACAACCTCTTCATGTCATAATATGCTCAAAATAAAAATTGATACGTAACGAAGTTCGTTTAGTGGGTCAATTTAACGTTACTCAAATCTCGAGCAATTTGGTCGATTCAAGACCTTAACTCACAATTCTAGGTGCTTTTCTTTCATGTTTCTTTAATTCATATCTAATTTAAGGTTCATAAATACATCATTCCTACAAGAATTTCTTAAGAAAAGTACAAGATGGCTACTTAACTCTTGTACGGTGTTCGAAGCCTTGTTTCTTATGCTTTCGGCACCTGATTTCCTCCAAATTTTATTTGGTAGCTTCCTTAGTGAGTCTAGTTTCTGGAAACATTGAGAATTTTGTGAGAAACGGCCACAAAGGGGTCCAATTTTATGAAAAACTAAGGAAGGACAGAAAATTAGGCTAACGTGGTCAATTGAGTTCAACCAGCCACATCATCGACTTTTTCCTCCGGCAGAGGAAGAAGACACGCGTTCCACTGCTCCTTCATCTGAAAAACGGGCTCTGCCAGCTCATTATAAGGTGTTTCTCCCCTCGATTCCTTTATGAAACGTAAAGAGGGATTGTCATGGAAGAGATTGGAATTCGTATCTTACCGGTTCATGACTTCAACGTAAGTTATGGACGTCCAAAGTTGAGAGGAAACTGAGTTTTTTTCGCCGAAGCAAACCTAGAGGTTGTGGTTATTGGGCAGGACGATACCGGTACTGTTAGGCCACACTTCCATCACCAAAAGTCTTTCTTATACTCCACTTAAGCTAGAGGAATGGGATTGAGAACACGACTTGACGTTTCGGCAAAAGTTTCTAAAAATCGAGAAATTTCTTTCTCATGTTTAAGCTAATCCTTTAAGAATTGTCTGTACAGATTCATGGCAAGAAGAAAAACAACTTTGATGAAGGAAATGAAGGTTGAAAGTCGCAAAAAACAAAGAACCCATAGGTTGTCTATTGATAAGCCTTGGAGTTTAAAATTTTAGAATTTTGATTATGAAATTCAACTTCTATTATACAAGTCTTGTCATGGGTCTCATACCATTTGCTTTAGGGGAAAATATAAACAATTTTGCTCAAGGAATTGAGAGAAAATAAGCTCTCGGTTAGCTAAACCAAGAGCAAGAAACAACCTAGAATTTTTTATAAGTACAACGTTGAGTACCCAATTTTGACCCCTATAACTTGCTCGATTACGAATCAATTTAAGTGGAATTTGTCTTAAATGAAGTGTGATATGTAGGACTATAAATTTTGTGAAGAACTCGTGTAGAAATATTCGTTGAATCGCTGAAAAATAAACGATTATTTAGAGGAAGAAAATCAACTGCCTTGTTTCAACGTCTTAAATTTAGAGATGATGATGGGCAGTTTATGAGACAACCACATCATCTTAACTTTGTTTTCTTAACCTCTGAGTACTATTTAGACTGTTTCAGCTATTTTGAGATCGGTTATCATAATGATTTTTTATAATCCAGAAAATAGATTCAATTTGGGACCTACCTAAAAGATTTGAAGAAGAAATAGCTATAGAAAGGTCGTCAAAAGTGATCCCCAAACATAGGTTAAGAGGTTTAGCATTCATTTTGATGACATTTACCACTATTCAAACTGGTTCACTCTTGTTTAGACTTGTTCTCTTAAAATTGTTTGTAGTTACAGAAACTAGACACAATTTGCACTGTACGCTAGAAATTTAGAAGAAAAGCATTTTCAGGAAGACTTTAAACCTAGCACCTAAACACACCGGAACAAGTAAGTAGCCATATAGAATAAACATCGAATAGTACTTGTAGGAATCGATTAGGAAAAGCGGCATATGATTAGAAATCATATCTAGAAACCTAATTGACCTAGTTTCATAATAACTAAACTTGGAAACATGTATAGTTTACGATTTAGCATAGTTTAGAGCTTATTAGTTTAGGCTTGCATGTTTGAGAACTCTGATATTCTTACCATGTTTATGAGTTTTTCAACATGCCTAGATTGATTTTATTCCTTATACTGAGCATGTTGAGCATGATGTATGTTATAAGTGTCCTTAGATGCATGCCAAAGGGTTTGGAAACTCGTTTATGACGTGTTTTTTCTTTGGACGATTGATATGTGTCCTAGAGTGTCAACTAAATCATGAGTTGGATAATTACACTCATATTCCGTCAATTGTGTCGAGGTATAGGCCATCACCTTGCCATTTGCATTAGAACACAACCTAGTCCTTTACATGATGGGTCACTATAAGCCACAAAGTTTCTTGAACCGTTAAGTAATATGAGCACATGTGCCATTAAAATTTGATATTTAAGTTCAACTCTGCTTACAGGCCTCATTCCAAGCAGAGTTTTCTCTTCCTTGTCAACTGAGTGAGGGCTGTAGTGATCTTGCAGAATTCTTGGATGAAACTTTGGTAATATCCAGCTAACCCTAGAAAAATTCTAATTTCTGCAACCGAGTTTGGTGAGGCAAGTTCATCAATGTCTCGAGGTTAACTGAATCCACTAAGATACCATAACCTCACACAACATGGCCCAAGAAAGTCACTTCTTGCAACAATAACTCACACTTGGAAAACATCGCATAGAGCTTGTGTGCTCTTTAACATCGATAGCGCTTGTCTTAGGTGTATCTCATGTTCCCCATCCGTTTTCGAGTAAACTAGTATGTCATAAATGAATACTATCACAAAATATGTCAAGAAAATCTTTAAATACCCTATTCATTAGGTCCATAAATTTGATAGAGGCATTACTTAATCCAAAAATATCACTATAAAATTGAAACTAATCAAACGGGTTATCAATGTGAGGTAGCATGTACTTGTTCTTAATTATCATTTTGTTCAATTTTCGGTAGTTGATCCTTCTTCTTGAAAAACAATAGTAGGGCTCCCCAGGATGATAAACTTGGTCTTATAAACTCATGATTCAAAAACTCTTACAACCTTTCTTTTATTTCATTCAACTTAGTCGAGGCCACCCTGGAGGCTATTTTTGAGATTGGGGTTGTTCATCGCTAAAGTTAAATTTCAAAGTCAATCTCTCTAATTAATCGTAGTCCTAGTAGCATGTCTAGTGCATCTTCAAATTCATGCACTACAGACACAAATGCTACATTACCTCTAAGGTCTCATATGTCAGTCACACTAGCCCACAAGACTCATGACTTACCTTTTTTTTTTTTTTTTTTACCTTATAGGTAAGGATCATTTTGGGTGCACTTTAGAAATTCACTCTTCAGAATTTGAATCTTTATCCGACGCAGTCTAAATATAATTTTTTAGGTTTTATAAATGTTGATTGCATGGTTCTCAACCAATCAATCTATATAAAAAATAACGTTAAAGTTGTTCATTAATAATATAATCAACAATATATCTAGGGGTCTTTAAGACACAACTACCTTATAGCTTAAACTCATTCATCTACCATTAATATCTCTCCTGTTGTTGGTATAGACACAGATAATTTGTACTCTAAAGGCACTAGTCCTAATCGTGCATATCTTACGAAAGTACCAAAAGTAAACGAATTTGTAAATCTAGAATCGAAGAGTACATGAGCAAGGTATCTAACCACTAGTAAAGTATCTGTCAACATGGTGTTTGCATCTTCAACTTTCTTTCTCGTGGTCACTCTTGCTATTCCCATATGCTGCTTTAACTCGAGGTTAGTGCATTCAGCTACCTTGTGGTCACTCTTTCCACAACCAAAGCATGCATCTATGTTAGCTCTACGGGGTCCCTCATTTATCCTGTGAAGGCCTATTGAACTTCCTTCGACTGCTGGAACTATCCTAGCCTCCTGAGTCCTTCGATGCCTATGGAATATGGGCATCCATCATGCTAGTAGCAAGAGAGCACCTACGTAACCTATGGGCGCTATTGCTTCCATTGTCCCTTGAATCTCACTCTTGACACCCATAATGAATCATTGTGTCCTCTTCGTTGTGTCCACCATTTTGAGGACAAACCAAGACAATCTGGTGAACTCTAGATCGTATTCCTCTATATTCTGATTTTCCTACTTCAGGTGTAGGAAGGCAGCTTGATTTCAATATTTGCTCACAACTTGATGGTATATTTGTTATAGAAGGCATGTTTCAATTGGTGGCAACTAATTAGCTCACCATCCACCCTTAAGGCTCTTATAGCGATCTTTCATAAAGAATGGGTATCTCATTTGAGTAGGTAAGAGGAACAATTTACTTTTTTTTTGTTTTTAGGACAATTCATGTATCCAATGATAGTGTCCATGGATTCCACCCAAACCTTAGCAATGCTTGGGTTAGACTTCCCATCAAACACCATCGGATCATGCTTTCAAAAATTCCTTAGATACTAGATTCTCAAGTCATATTGGTGCTGCCCTTGCTTCCCCTTCCTCCGTGGTTGGTCGAAACGACCAGGATTAGTGTCGGGAGGGTTTCTATATTGACCTACGGGAGGGTTTCTATATTGACCTACAAGCCGTGGATTTTGACTCCAAAATTAAGACCACACAAATTCATCCCTCCAAAACCAATTATTTAGCTCTAGAGGGAGGAAAGAGAAATTTGATTAAAGGAATCATGGTATGAGAAGGTATGAATTATTTTGACTAATAAAAAGTTATGGTAGTTTTGCTCCGGCAAGAACACATAGTTTTAGCCAACTTTGGAGGAGGATAACTTAGACTTTAGTCCATGACAAGGTAAGAAATTAGTCTCATTCTCTTCCTTATGTACCATCTACAAGTCCCATAAAGAAATTGAGCCCAAAGGATCTTTGTATGAAGCTGTGGCGCTTCATTTTTAAGGCGACAGAAGCAACGACGTGTGGGACTTCTTCCTTTCTGAGAAAGAAAACGAATATGTGGCTGGCACAATTGAACCAGCCATGTCAGCCCAAATCATGATCCAACCTTGGTTTTCTTCAATTTAACCCCTTTTATATTTGTTCTCATGAATTTCTTGATAGTTCAAGAAACAAGACTCGTTGAGAAATCTATGAAAATTTGTAACAATTTTGAAACCAAAAGCTTGATGACTAAGGCTTTAAACATCAACTGACCGTACGTAGCTATTTTGGACTTTTCTCAAGATATACGGGCAGGAATCCGTTTAAATTTTTTTAATTATTTAAAGGATTATGGAAGAATTTAGTCGATGAAGGACTTAAATCGGGCTTTATGCTCTAAAGAAACCAGTTTAAAGAGGATAACTAAACAAACCAATTTTAATTTAAGCATGAATATTATATATTAATTTCAAAGGTCATTAGACTAAGTTAAGGGACTGAATCAGACCGATGGTAAAAATAACTAAAATGCCTCTAAGATGTGAACCCTTGGTTTATGACCAGGACCCAAACTACATCTAGTGAAATTTGATATTTACTTGAATTCATGGATGAAAAATTACTAAAATGCCCCAAATGACTAGTGTGACCATGAACTTTAAGAACTTGAGTAATTTTGTTGGTCTCGTTAACTTTGTGATTCTTTATATATTATTAAGAATGCTTTATGCTTTTTTTAGATCTTACTCATGGAGGTTAAATCTACAATGATATTCGGTTTATCACTATGAAATTAATTCAATTCATTTAATTACATATTCAAATTCTATCACATATATAGGCAAACTAAAAACAAATCATTTTATTCTCGGCTAGAGCTCAAATTTGTACCACACATTTGTTCAAACTAAAACTAAAACGGGTTGATAATACTTTCTTGAAATAGGATTTTTGAATTCTCTACCGTACATTTAATTATGCAATCTCTCTCTCTTCCATTTTTAGTCTCTATATAATCCCAACACCAGCTCCATCCAAAAGCACGTTGGATATGACCCACTATCAAAATACATCGAGACAACAACAAAGAGAATAGAAAAGAGTTCTTTTTTAGTTGTTGCTTTTTATTTATTTATTTTATTTGTTTCGGTGTATTTGGATGGTGTGTCATATCCAACGTCAAAACCACCACCATAAACCCATAATCATGCCTCTCTCTCTCCTCCTTCTCTCCCTATTCTCTCTCTTATTCTCCCCATCAAACTCCCTCTCTCTCTCCTTCCCTCTGACCTCCCAATCTCTCTCCTCCCAAGAACCCTCCCTTTCCCTCTCCTCCAAAACCAAATCCCATGGCTCCGCGAAGCTCCCCTTCCAATACTCCAACGCCCTTGTGGTGTCTGTTCCCATTGGATCGCCGCCCGCAGCAGATGGAGATGGTCCTAGACACCGGCAGCCAACTGTCTTGGATTCAATGCCACGGCAAAGTAAGGAGAAAATCAGTGAAGCCCATAATTAATTGGTTTGACCCTTATCTCTCCTCCTCTTTCTCTTTCCTTCCCTGTGACAACACTCTGTGCAGACCCCGAATTCCCGATTTTACCCTGCCTACTTCTTGTGACCCAACTCGCCACTGCCACTACTCCTACTTCTACGCGGATGGGAGCTTGGCCGAGGGTAATCTCGTCACTGAAAAATTCACCTTCTCTAACTCCTTAACTACCCGCTCCCTCCTTCTCGGCTGCGCTACGGCCTCCACCCAAAACAGGGGTATGTTGGGAATGAATACTGGACGCCTCTCCTTCATCTCCCAGGCCAAAATATCCAAGTTTTCGTATTGCGTTCCGGATCGAAGCGGGTCGGATCTAACCGGCTTGTTCTACCTTGGAGACAACCCGAATTCCGGTAAATTCAAATACGTCAACATGTTGACTTTCCCCAAAAGTCGACGCTCCCCGAATCTTGACAAGTTGGCCTACACCCTCCCAATGAAGGGGATAAGAATAGGCAACAACAAACTCAACATCTCGCCAGCCGTTTTCAAACCGGACCCATCTGGGGCCGGTCAGACCATGATCGACTCCGGCTCGGATTTCACGTATTTGGTAGATGAGGCTTACAGCAAGGTTAGAGCAGAGATGGTGAGATTGGTGGGGCCCATGATGAAGAAAGGGTATGAATACGCCGCCGTCGCCGACCGACATGTGTTTCGACGGCGCAGTGGCCGCGGTGGTGGGTCGGAGGATTGGCGACATGTGGTTCCAGTTTGAGAATGGGGTGGAGATATTGGCCGGGAAAGGGGAAGGGTTATTGACCGAAGTGGAGAAAGGGGTGAAGTGCGTGGGGATCGGACGCTCCGATAGACTTGTGACTGAGAGTAATATAATCGGGAACGTTCATCAGCAGAATATGTGGGTGGAGTACGATCTTAGCAATAAAGAGAATTGGGTTTGGTGGAGCTAAGTGTAGTGGATTGAAGGCATGATCATGGACGGTGGAGATTCATACTATTCTTTTATGTATCTATTTATATTACCAAATTTTGTTAAAATAAAACAAAATTTGTTGTAATATGAAATAATTATTATTTAAAGGTTCGGGTCATATTTGTTTAGTTTTAATTACTTTGGACAACTTTTAAAAAAAAAAAAAAAAAAAAAAATCCTATTTCACTCTTAAAAAAATAATTAATTTCTTTTTTTTAAAAATAATTAATTTCCTTTTTTACTAGAACGAGGTGTCTAAACCCTAAAAATATAATAATACGTAACTGCCCTCATGTCTAAACCCTAAAAATATAATAATAGGTATTACATGGTATTATCATTCTTAACATGGTATCAGAGCTCCTCAATCTTAACATATCCTATCATTTAATTATCATCATGGTCTTGGTCTCACTTTCTAGTCTAGACCAATTGGATGTGCATTACTTCTCAACACAGGCGTACATATACGCGTACACACAAAATGCATGTTAAGAAGCGCACATAATAACATGGCATACATATTATCCTAATATAATGCATCCATATTCATCATAAGAGAGAAGTATCCTGATGCACGTGACACAAAATGCATGAGGTTCCCAAAACTTTAAATCATGACATATACGTATGATGCAAGTCTTACCAACTTTCATGAATATTTGTGACACTCAGTAAATGGGGGTACATGAATGAACTGACCACGTCTCAATGAGAGGGATCCTGAGAGAATAGGATAGCTAAAAAGGCTTAGAAAAGTGAAAGTCACTACCTGAAAGTCGCTATCTATACCAACTAGATGCACTTTCTTTTTCGATTGCTTAATCATAGGAACTCCATCGTTAAGTGTACTTTACTCCAACAATAGCATATGTTAAGACTGAGGAGCTCTGATACCATGTTAAGAATGATAATACCATGTAATACCATGTTAAGAATGATAATACCATGTTAAGAATGAGATTCTATGTTGAATGATACAATAGCATATGTTAAGACTGAGGAGCTCTGATACATGTTAAGAATGAGAAACATAATACCATGTTAAGAATGAGAAAACATAATACCATGAGAAAACATAATACCATGTTAAGAATGAGAAACATAGGTGGATTGAAAGTTCAGTTTCTAGTTTAAATAGATAATGTTATCACTAAATCCTAGAAATAAAGGAAAATCTAACTGATTCTATATAAAATATATTACAATACTCCCCTCAAGATGGAAATAGATAATGCTATCACTAGATCCTAGAAATAAGGGAAAATCTAACTTATTCTATATAAAAATATTACAATACTACCCTCAAGATGGACCTCAAGATGGAGAATGGAGGTGAATAACACCCAACTTGGAGAGTGTTTCACGTCGAAGAGTATAGGTCAATAACACCCAACTTGGAGTGTGTTTCACGCTGAAGAGTGTGTTGGTCAATAACCCAACTTGGAGAGTGTCTCACGTTGGAGAGTGTAGGTCAATAACACCCAACTTGTCTTTACGAAAATCAAATTGTTGTCTCCTAAAATGTTTAGTGAAAACATCTGTCAAATGCTCGATACTCGGCTTCTGGTGATGATCTGGACACATTGGTTTACTTTTTAGACTTCCAAGAAATAATTGAATTTAACTTAAAGATGCAAAATCAAGTATTTGTTGATGATCTCTACACATTAGTTTGCTTTTTAGACTTCCAAGAAAGAATTGAATTTCACCAAAAGATGCAAAAACCGCGCAATAGACTGTAATGATTTAGTCCAGGATGGGTAATTTGTCCCATTTTAATTTGATTGGAACAAAGTGAATATCGTGGCTGATTGGAACATCCGAAGTTTTTGAAGCTGGATTTGGCTTATTCCGCCCTAAAGGAAATTTTGATATTTAAGAACACCAAGATCGATGTTCCCAGATATAAAGACCCACGTCATGGATTTGGCTGATTCCGCCATAAAGGAAGCTGAATTTGGCCGTAAAGGATCGTCTTTGAAGATGAGCCATAGAAAAACCTTTGCTCTAATACCACATATAAAGACCCAAAGTTTATACTAATGGTATATTAAAGTAGCAATCATACAAACTCATTTCAAACTCAAAATAAGAAGCAAATTCAAAAGAACAACTCAAAATATACTTAGCTAAAGACGAAGGTTAATCTATGCTTCAAAGTCCGTTCCCATCTACGACTAGCTCCTAGTTACGTGAAAAAAAATGATAAGTGTGGAGTGAGTAAGAATTCAGTAAGTAGCCTATATGTAGGCTCTTAATTACGACTTTAAGCTAGGAAATCATTTCTTATTGAGTTTTCAGGGGCATAACACTTAGAGCTCATCTTGATAAATGTCATATACTGATTCTGAAAAACTTTGCTTAAAAAGAAACTTTTGGTTCTCTCCCTGTAAACATATGAGTGGTGCTATCATGATCGTATCATCCTGCTAGTGAATCGTGGTGTAGGACATCTCTTCTAGGTGAGGGAAAGGGGAGACCCTTCATAACATTATGCTCATGATACAATCCCTAATAAGAAGAATAGGGGCCTCATAGTACACCTCCGGATGGGAGATAATGGCCATTTTTGGGCATGGATCTTGGTAACTTATTTATCATGCTATTCAAATCATTCTAGGTACATTCTTGACACATGGATTGTTGGTGAATCTAGACTTGTACATAATACCATGGGGTAGGCTTAAAACTTAATGGTTTTTAATTTAGGTCAAAGCTAAAGGGCAGCCTAGCATGGTCCCATGAACGTGAAAACTTACGACTATCTCGATAACGTTACTATAAGATCATGTAAGAAGTCTCATGTTAGATAGGTGTATTAAAAGTCATAAAACGAGGTAAATTTGCATGATGGGTATTTGTTCATTTTAAAAAATTTCTTGGTTTAACTAATTAATCTTGTCTAATAACAATCAAATTTCATATACAACCTCTTCATGTCATAATATGCTCAAAAATAAAAATTGATACGTAACGAAGTTCGTTTAGTGGGTCAATTTAACGTTACTCAAATCTCGAGCAATTTGGTCGATTCAAGACCTTAACTCACAATTCTAGGTGCTTTTCTTTCATGTTTCTTTAATTCATATCTAATTTAAGGTTCATAAATACATCATTCCTACAAGAATTTCTTAAGAAAAGTACAAGATGGCTACTTAACTCTTGTACGGTGTTCGAAGCCTTGTTTCTTATGCTTTCGGCACCTGATTTCCTCCAAATTTTATTTGGTAGCTTCCTTAGTGAGTCTAGTTTCTGGAAACATTGAGAATTTTGTGAGAAACGGCCACAAAGGGGTCCAATTTTATGAAAAACTAAGGAAGGACAGAAAATTAGGCTAACGTGGTCAATTGAGTTCAACCAGCCACATCATCGACTTTTTCCTCCGGCAGAGGAAGAAGACACGCGTTCCACTGCTCCTTCATCTGAAAAACGGGCTCTGCCAGCTCATTATAAGGTGTTTCTCCCCTCGATTCCTTTATGAAACGTAAAGAGGGATTGTCATGGAAGAGATTGGAATTCGTATCTTACCGGTTCATGACTTCAACGTAAGTTATGGACGTCCAAAGTTGAGAGGAAACTGAGTTTTTCGCCGAAGCAAACCTAGAGGTTGTGGTTATTGGGCAGGACGATACCGGTACTGTTAGGCCACACTTCCATCACCAAAAGTCTTTCTTATACTCCACTTAAGCTAGAGGAATGGGATTGAGAACACGACTTGACGTTTCGGCAAAAGTTTCTAAAAATCGAGAAATTTCTTTCTCACGTTTAAGCTAATCCTTTAAGAATTGTCTGTACAGATTCATGGCAAGAAGAAAAACAACTTTGATGAAGGAAATGAAGGTTGAAAGTCGCAAAAAACAAAGAACCCATAGGTTGTCTATTGATAAGCCTTGGAGTTTAAAATTTTAGAATTTTGATTATGAAATTCAACTTCTATTATACAAGTCTTGTCATGGGTCTCATACCATTTGCTTTAGGGGAAAATATAAAACAATTTTGCTCAAGGAATTGAGAGAAAATAAGCTCTCGGTTAGCTAAACCAAGAGCAAGAAACAACCTAGAATTTTTTATAAGTACAACGTTGAGTACCCAATTTTGACCCCTATAACTTGCTCGATTACGAATCAATTTAAGTGGAATTTGTCTTAAATGAAGTGTGATATGTAGGACTATAAATTTTGTGAAGAACTCGTGTAGAAATATTCGTTGAATCGCTGAAAAATAAACGATTATTTAGAGGAAGAAAATCAACTGCCTTGTTTCAACGTCTTAAATTTAGAGATGATGATGGGCAGTTTATGAGACAACCACATCATCTTAACTTTGTTTTCTTAACCTCTGAGTACTATTTAGACTGTTTCAGCTATTTTGAGATCGGTTATCATAATGATTTTTTATAATCCAGAAAATAGATTCAATTTGGGACCTACCTAAAAGATTTGAAGAAGAAATAGCTATAGAAAGGTCGTCAAAAGTGATCCCCAAACATAGGTTAAGAGGTTTAGCATTCATTTTGATGACATTTACCACTATTCAAACTGGTTCACTCTTGTTTAGACTTGTTGTTCTTAAAATTGTTTGTAGTTACAGAAACTAGACACAATTTGCACTGTACGCTAGAAATTTAGAAGAAAAGCATTTTCAGGAAGACTTTAAACCTAGCACCTAAACACACCGGAACAAGTAAGTAGCCATATAGAATAAACATCGAATAGTACTTGTAGGAATCGATTAGGAAAAGCGGCATATGATTAGAAATCATATCTAGAAACCTAATTGACCTAGTTTCATAATAACTAAACTTGGAAACATGTATAGTTTACGATTTAGCATAGTTTAGAGCTTATTAGTTTAGGCTTGCATGTTTGAGAACTCTGATATTCTTACCATGTTTATGAGTTTTTCAACATGCCTAGATTGATTTTATTCCTTATACTGAGCATGTTGAGCATGATGTATGTTATAAGTGTCCTTAGATGCATGCCAAAGGGTTTGGAAACTCGTTTATGACGTGTTTTTTTTCTTTGGACGATTGATATGTGTCCTAGAGTGTCAACTAAATCATGAGTTGGATAATTACACTCATATTCCGTCAATTGTGTCGAGGTATAGGCCATCACCTTGCCATTTGCATTAGAACACAACCTAGTCCTTTACATGATGGGTCACTATAAGCCACAAAGTTTCTTGAACCGTTAAGTAATATGAGCACATGTGCCATTAAAATTTGATATTTAAGTTCAACTCTGCTTACAGGCCTCATTCCAAGCAGAGTTTTCTCTTCCTTGTCAACTGAGTGAGGGCTGTAGTGATCTTGCAGAATTCTTGGATGAAACTTTGGTAATATCCAGCTAACCCTAGAAAAATTCTAATTTCTGCAACCGAGTTTGGTGAGGCAAGTTCATCAATGTCTCGAGGTTAACTGAATCCACTAAGATACCATAACCTCACACAACATGGCCCAAGAAAGTCACTTCTTGCAACAATAACTCACACTTGGAAAACATCGCATAGAGCTTGTGTGCTCTTTAACATCGATAGCACTTGTCTTAGGTGTATCTCATGTTCCCCATCCGTTTTCGAGTAAACTAGTATGTCATAAATGAATACTATCACAAAATATGTCAAGAAAATCTTTAAATACCCTATTCATTAGGTCCATAAATTTGATAGAGGCATTACTTAATCCAAAAATATCACTATAAAATTGAAACTAATCAAACGGGTTATCAATGTGAGGTAGCATGTACTTGTTCTTAATTATCATTTTGTTCAATTTTCGGTAGTTGATCCTTCTTCTTGAAAAACAATAGTAGGGCTCCCCAGGATGATAAACTTGGTCTTATAAACTCATGATTCAAAAACTCTTACAACCTTTCTTTTATTTCATTCAACTTAGTCGAGGCCACCCTGGAGGCTATTTTTGAGATTGGGGTTGTTCATCGCTAAAGTTAAATTTCAAAGTCAATCTCTCTAATTAATCGTAGTCCTAGTAGCATGTCTAGTGCATCTTCAAATTCATGCACTACAGACACAAATGCTACATTACCTCTAAGGTCTCATATGTCAGTCACACTAGCCCACAAGACTCATGACTTACCTTTTTTTTTTTTTTTTTTTTACCTTATAGGTAAGGATCATTTTGGGTGCACTTTAGAAATTCACTCTTCAGAATTTGAATCTTTATCCGACGCAGTCTAAATATAATTTTTTAGGTTTTATAAATGTTGATTGCATGGTTCTCAACCAATCAATCTATATAAAAAATAACGTTAAAGTTGTTCATTAATAATATAATCAACAATATATCTAGGGGTCTTTAAGACACAACTACCTTATAGCTTAAACTCATTCATCTACCATTAATATCTCTCCTGTTGGTATAGACACAGATAATTTGTACTCTAAAGGCACTAGTCCTAATCGTGCATATCTTACGAAAGTACCAAAAGTAAACGAATTTGTAAATCTAGAATCGAAGAGTACATGAGCAAGGTATCTAACCACTAGTAAAGTATCTGTCAACATGGTGTTTGCATCTTCAACTTTCTTTCTCGTGGTCACTCTTGCTATTCCCATATGCTGCTTTAACTCGAGGTTAGTGCATTCAGCTACCTTGTGGTCACTCTTTCCACAACCAAAGCATGCATCTATGTTAGCTCTACGGGGTCCCTCATTTATCCTGTGAAGGCCTATTGAACTTCCTTCGACTGCTGGAACTATCCTAGCCTCCTGAGTCCTTCGATGCCTATGGAATATGGGCATCCATCATGCTAGTAGCAAGAGAGCACCTACGTAACCTATGGGCGCTATTGCTTCCATTGTCCCTTGAATCTCACTCTTGACACCCATAATGAATCATTGTGTCCTCTTCGTTGTGTCCACCATTTTGAGGACAAACCAAGACAATCTGGTGAACTCTAGATCGTATTCCTCTATATTCTGATTTTCCTACTTCAGGTGTAGGAAGGCAGCTTGATTTCAATATTTGCTCACAACTTGATGGTATATTTGTTATAGAAGGCATGTTTCAATTGGTGGCAACTAATTAGCTCACCATCCACCCTTAAGGCTCTTATAGCGATCTTTCATAAAGAATGGGTATCTCATTTGAGTAGGTAAGAGGAACAATTTACTTTTTTTTTGTTTTTAGGACAATTCATGTATCCAATGATAGTGTCCATGGATTCCACCCAAACCTTAGCAATGCTTGGGTTAGACTTCCCATCAAACACCATCGGATCATGCTTTCAAAAATTCCTTAGATACTAGATTCTCAAGTCATATTGGTGCTGCCCTTGCTTCCCCTTCCTCCGTGGTTGGTCGAAACGACCAGGATTAGTGTCGGGAGGGTTTCTATATTGACCTACGGGAGGGTTTCTATATTGACCTACAAGCCGTGGATTTTGACTCCAAAATTAAGACCACACAAATTCATCCCTCCAAAACCAATTATTTAGCTCTAGAGGGAGGAAAGAGAAATTTGATTAAAGGAATCATGGTATGAGAAGGTATGAATTATTTTGACTAATAAAAAGTTATGGTAGTTTTGCTCCGGCAAGAACACATAGTTTTAGCCAACTTTGGAGGAGGATAACTTAGACTTTAGTCCATGACAAGGTAAGAAATTAGTCTCATTCTCTTCCTTATGTACCATCTACAAGTCCCATAAAGAAATTGAGCCCAAAGGATCTTTGTATGAAGCTGTGGCGCTTCATTTTTAAGGCGACAGAAGCAACGACGTGTGGGACTTCTTCCTTTCTGAGAAAGAAAACGACGAAATGTGGCTGGCACAATTGAACCAGCCATGTCAGCCCAAATCATGATCCAACCTTGGTTTTCTTCAATTTAACCCCTTTTATATTTGTTCTCATGAATTTCTTGATAGTTCAAGAAACAAGACTCGTTGAGAAATCTATGAAAATTTGTAACAATTTTGAAACCAAAAGCTTGATGACTAAGGCTTTAAACATCAACTGACCGTACGTAGCTATTTTGGACTTTTCTCAAGATATACGGGCAGGAATCCGTTTAAATTTTTTTAATTATTTAAAGGATTATGGAAGAATTTAGTCGATGAAGGACTTAAATCGGGCTTTATGCTCTAAAGAAACCAGCTTTAAAGAGGATAACTAAACAAACCAGTTTTAATTTAAGCATGAATATTATATATTAATTTCAAAGGTCATTAGACTAAGTTAAGGGACCGAATCAGACCGATGGTAAAAATAACTAAAATGCCTCTAAGATGTGAACCCTTGGTTTATGACCAGGACCCAAACTACATCTAGTGAAACTTGATATTTACTTGAATTCATGGATGAAAAATTACTAAAATGCCCCAAATGACTAGTGTGACCATGAACTTTAAGAACTTGAGTAATTTTGTTGGTCTCGTTAACTTTGTGATTCTTTATATATTATTAAGAATGCTCTATGCTTTTTTTAGATCTTACTCATGGAGGTTAAATCTACAATGATATTCGGTTTATCACTATGAAATTAATTCAATTCATTTAATTACATATTCAAATTCTATCACATATATAGGCAAACTAAAAACAAATCATTTTATTCCCGGCTAGATCTCAAATTTGTACCACACATTTGTTCAAACTAAAACTAAAACTAAAACGGGTTGATAATACTTTCTTGAAATAGGATTTTTGAATTCTCAACCGTACATTTAATTATGCAATCTCTCTCTCTTCCATTTTTAGTTTCTATATAATCCCAACACCAGCTCCATCCAAAAGCACGTTGGATATGACCCACTATCAAAATACATCGAGACAACAACAAAGAGAATAGAAAAGAGTTCTTTTTTAGTTGTTGCTTTTTATTTATTTATTTTATTTGTTTCGGTGTATTTGGATGGTGTGTCGTATCCAACGTCAAAACCACCACCATAAACCCATAATCATGCCTCTCTCTCTCCTCCTTCTCTCCCTATTCTCTCTCTTATTCTCCCCATCAAACTCCCTCTCTCTCTCTCCTTCCCTCTGACCTCCCAATCTCTCTCCTCCCAAGAACCCTCCTTTTTCCCTCTCCTCCAAAACCAAATCCCATGGCTCCGCGAAGCTCCCCTTCCAATACTCCAACGCCCTTGTGGTGTCTGTTCCCATTGGATCGCCGCCGCAGCAGATGGAGATGGTCCTAGACACCGGCAGCCAACTGTCTTGGATTCAATGCCACGGCAAAGTAAGGAGAAAATCAGTGAAGCCCATAATTAATTGGTTTGACCCTTATCTCTCTCCTCCTCTTTCTCTTTCCTTCCCTGTGACAACACTCTGTGCAGACCCCGAATTCCCGATTTTACCCTGCCTACTTCTTGTGACCCAACTCGCCACTGCCACTACTCCTACTTCTACGCGGATGGGAGCTTGGCCGAGGGTAATCTCGTCACTGAAAAATTCACCTTCTCTAACTCCTTAACTACCCGCTCCCTCCTTCTCGGCTGCGCTACGGCCTCCACCCAAAACAGGGGTATGTTGGGAATGAATACTGGACGCCTCTCCTTCATCTCCCAGGCCAAAATATCCAAGTTTTCGTATTGCGTTCCGGATCGAAGCGGGTCGGATCTAACCGGCTTGTTCTACCTTGGAGACAACCCGAATTCCGGTAAATTCAAATACGTCAACATGTTGACTTTCCCCAAAAGTCGACGCTCCCCGAATCTTGACAAGTTGGCCTACACCCTCCCAATGAAGGGGATAAGAATAGGCAACAACAAACTCAACATCTCGCCAGCCGTTTTCAAACCGGACCCATCTGGGGCCGGTCAGACCATGATCGACTCCGGCTCGGATTTCACGTATTTGGTAGATGAGGCTTACAGCAAGGTTAGAGCAGAGATGGTGAGATTGGTGGGGCCCATGATGAAGAAAGGGTATGAATACGCCGCCGTCGCCGACATGTGTTTCGACGGCGCAGTGGCCGCGGTGGTGGGTCGGAGGATTGGCGACATGTGGTTCCAGTTTGAGAATGGGGTGGAGATATTGGCCGGGAAAGGGGAAGGGTTATTGACCGAAGTGGAGAAAGGGGTGAAGTGCGTGGGGATCGGACGCTCCGATAGACTTGTGACTGAGAGTAATATAATCGGGAACGTTCATCAGCAGAATATGTGGGTGGAGTACGATCTTAGCAATAAGAGAATTGGGTTTGGTGGAGCTAAGTGTAGTGGATTGAAGGCATGATCATGGACGGTGGAGATTCATACTATTCTTTTATGTATCTATTTATATTACCAAATTTTGTTAAAATAAAACAAAATTTGTTGTAATATGAAATAATTATTATTTAAAGGTTCGGGTGTCTTAAAAAAAAAAAATCAAGGTAATAATATTAAAAACTCTTAAAGAAATAATTAATTTTTTTTTTTAAATAATTAATTTCCTTTTTTACTAGAACGAGGTGTCTAAACCCTAAAAATATAATAAAACCTAACTGGCCTCCTTTTTAATAAACCTAACTGCCCTCATTTTCTATTAAAATCAAGGTAATAATATAATATGTTATCCTCATTTTCTGTTAAAATCAAGGTTTCCACTGCATTTAAAACATAACTAGAATGGGTGAAAAAATTCATTTAAAACATATCTAGAATGGGTGGAAAAATTCATTTAAAACATATCTAGAATGGGTGAAAAAATTCATTTAAAACATATCTAGAATGGGTGAAAAAATTCATTTAAAACATTTCATAAATGATGTCATGGATTTAAACGCTCGTAAATTTCTTTTCAATTAATGTAACCATCAATGAAACAAAATAACAAAAAGGTAAGTGAACTAAGTGCTACAATGTAAACATAAATGCAACTATCCTAGTTTCAATTTCATGGCTTTTATAGCGACTTCGTCATCTGTACATTGTCTTTACTAAAAAGTAGTATGTGGCTTGGGTATTTAAAAATACTCACTTCTTAACCCCACTAGTGGGGCCACGAAATGAAAACACCTGCAATGATGTTGGGACCTATCATTTAATTATCATCATGGTCTTAGTCTCACTTTCCAGTTTAGACCAATTGGATGTGCATTACTCCTGGGCCTGGCCCTGTGGCCTAAGTGAGCTACCCTATGACACATACGTGTGTCTGGCGTGGGCACCGAACGGCACGGGTGTGCCGGTATTGCACTCCAGCCCACGTGTTGGAGGTTGCTACATACACCCATTATCAGGCACGGTATCCGTAGATGACACGGCGTGGGCACGAGAGGGCCAATGCCTCGATAGAACCCGGATGGATGGATGTTCGGGTAGTCCCGATGAGATGAGCGACACGCGGGCTCGTTCTCGATGGCATGACCGAGTGAGTTTGGATTTCCAACAACACCCTTAGACTAGGGATGGCGTCAAGACATATGGGTCATGTCGATGGAGATCTAGATGGCAAGAGGAGACGCGATGGTGCATTGGGAGACGTTGGCCTCGAGCAAAGACAAGATTGAGCCGAATGACTTGGCCTAGTGTAGAGGCAAGTCGGTTGTGTCGCAGACGATTGAACATGCACGCACAGGCGGCGTGTGTAGACTGACAAGCTTGGATTCCGCACAAGCGATGTTCGATTGGCAAAGACAAACCTCGCCTAAGGTCTGACAAAGCCACAAAGCCGGGGCGAAAAATATATATGGGGCTTAATTCCCCTTAAGGCTGGTCGTGAGCGTGTCAAGATCACGACGCCGCACGGTAAAAAATGTAGGTCCGTGGCAGTTGGTATCAGAGCCACACTTTGTGCGTCTAGTCGGACAAGATAGTCAAGAGAAATGAACCCAAGAGTCGATCAAAAACCTTGCAAGTGTGTCAAGAGTGCCAGAGTGGACAGGACAGTTGCCGGTCAGAATTAGAATCAGTTGGGGGTTGAAGCCAAGACTACCCGAAGTTCATTAGTGTCATGTGTCGACACTTTAGTATGGGGAGATCTACCCGTTAAGTGAAACCAAGCTCATTTGACAAGAGCTTGTAGTCCAGAAGTGGACAAGACAGTTAGAGAAATGAACCCGAGGGTCGAACGAAAGACATCACAAGTTCCTTAAGAGTGTCGGTGTCGACACGGTAGTTGTGTTGTCAAAACATCAGCGACAATAGTGGGTCGAACCCAAGACTCCTCCAAGCTCAGGAGTGTCTATCACGACACATCATTGAGGGGAGTGCGTACCCATCAAAGCAAGAACCAAGCTCACTTTCCAACGGCTTGGGGCTTCGATAATTGGTAAGGCAGATAAAACAGAAGGTACACCAAGTCGGTGCCTTCCAAAGAATCATTCGCATAAGTGGAATAATGTCAATGATTGCAAGCAAAGAAGTCGGAGGTCGATTGAGACATGCGCCGACCAAGTGTCAGATTGTGCACAATGCAAGTCCTTATGGGGGACGACATTGTTATAGAAGAGACAGTCAATATTGAGTAGAGGAGAACCCGCAAGAATGGGCTACCCATCCTAACACAGTGTTCCAAGAAGTAAGCACAATTGAATTCCTTAAGTCATCCCCGCCTGCCTAAGGCGGATGACTTCACATGAGTATCAAGAACAACATCAGCTCAAGAAGTGAGCACCAGTTGGATGAAGGTAACAAAAGTACGAAGCTACAAGAAGATCGTGAGAAGTGTCAGTGCAACAATGGCTACATGAAGGTGGCAAAATACAAAGAGTTGGCTGAAGCGCCAACAACTGAAGAGACTATATCAAAAGTTTTGACTTTGCTCAATCGAAGAAGTGGTCGCGACAAGAAACTGTCGTGGTTGGGCTTACGAGCCACACCCCAAGGGGTGCACCACTTTGTGCGACTTAGAGGATACACACATTGAGGTCAAGTTGGCCACAATGGGGCAAAGTGCCCCTTGGAAGTCCATAGTTGTCTGATGAGTGTCTGCAAAAAGAGTCAGCCTCACCCACAACTATAGCAAACACTGAACAGTCATGTCTACATTGCAAGTCTCAGTGGCCGAGTTCAAGATGGGCGAACAATAGAAATAGGTCCGAAGGGGGATAGCCCGAAGATAGTGTGCACGAGTTTTCGTATCCGTCTGAAGCACGTTGATTTTCCAGCAAGTCAATAACAAGCCATCTAGACTCCGCTCCCATAGTATTTAGTACCGCGAAGAGTAATATCGTGGTTGGCTTGCGAGCCACACCCCGTGGGGTGTACCGTTATGTGTTATCGCTCAGAAAGTATGCAAATTGGCCAAGAGTAGTGCCAAGCTAAAGTTAGGGCAAGTTCACCCAACAACTGACTAAGTCAAGAGTCAGAACGTGGTGCCATATGACAAAAGAGAAGTCAGAAGCATCAACTCGAACTTGTCCCCAAGCTGACCGAGAGGTGTCAGTAAGATAAGCATTATGACAAAGGATAGTCAGGTGCTTAGTAATTTTATACTTGTCTGAAGCACAATCAATTCCAGCGGGTCGAGTCAGCAACAGTCAAAGAGTTCGGATCGTCATCGGGATGATGCCGAGTTTAAGGTGGGGAGAATGTCACAACCTAACAATGGTTGTAGCCCAAAATAAGTCATCGAGGACGATGACTAGGTTAAGTGGGGGAGAATGTCACAACCTAACAATGGTTGGGCCCCCAAGTAATTCATCGAGGACGATGACTAGTTTAAGTGGGGGAGAATGTCACAACCTAACTATGAAGAGAGTAGGTTGTGATCCTCACGTTGCGACAAGAGAAGTGGCGACCCTCAAGTGGCGCCCATCCGACCACGGGAGGGCCTAGACGAGTGTCATGATGCGATAGAGAAGAACGGTGCATCATCTAACATACCACACAGAGTGGGCATTGAAGACTAGTTGAGACATAAGCAAGAAAGAGACATCGAATAGACAAGAGGGGCAAAGATAGGCTTGTTGAAGGGCCGGATAGGGTCCCGGGCCTTACCCTCGAAAGTCGGGGTTCCAGAAGGAATTTGTGCATGCGGTTCTGGAGTTAAGTCCGTCCATATGAAATATGAATGCTCGCCAAGTTTGGTGTCAATCGAACACCAGACGGACAATACATGACATCGTATGACTGTTCACCAAAATCATGTCTATGCCTAAAAGATTGAAAATGGCTCAAAATGTACTATAGGGGTACCATGGTGTTATTTCTCCACCACCCCTGGGCCTTGTGGCCTAACTGAGCTACCATGTGGCACATACGTGTGTCACAACGTTGGCGAGCGTGCCGAGGCAAGTGTCTAGGGCAACTTCCTTTGAAATGGGTTTTCAAGGACAATACCAGACGGCACGGGTGTGCCGGTATTGCGCCCCAGCCTGCGTGTTGGAGGTTGCTACATACACCCGCTATCTGACACAATATCTGTAAATGACACGGCATGGGCACGGGAGGGCCAATGCCTCGATAGAACCCGGATGGATGGATGTTCGGGAAGTCCTGATGAGATGAGCGACATGCGGGCCCGTTCTCGATGGCATGACCGAGTGAGTTATGATGCGCGACAACACTGATCGCTTGTGGATGTATATATTAAAATGATGTAAAACTCACAAGAATAAGTGCAAGTATACACTATCACAAGTAGCAAGTAATAAGTAAATTATCGATTCCACAGAGAATCTATCCTTTTGGTAAATTTAATTGCTGGAAATTAAGTGAGTTTTTGGGTAACATTCAAATGGGTGTTGATGATTTTGACTACTAGACAAAACTAAAGCAGAGTGCCACTGCTGTCGAAAAACAGAAAATAATGAGAAAATCAACTATAATGAGGAAGGTTCGGCTAAGAGAGATTAAATAGATAAGTTGTTGAGTTTTGTGGTTTAGTTCCTTTTAATAGATTCCCAAGCCCACTTCCGAGGGTCATGAATGGTAATTATTTCCATAATCGTTGTAATTTCTATTAACAAGGCTCGAGGAGATGAATTATTCATAACCCTTCTATTACCTTTCAAGTCTCCTTGCTATGGAACTAGAGTATTAAAGAGGATTTCATTGCTCCCTCTCTTCTCCCGAATAAGAGAACAGCTATGTATGTAAAGTAGCTAATTAAACACACATGTAAATCATTAACAACAACTCTTTATTAAACTAAAAATCATACCAGCAACATACTTAAACTATATAAAACTCTCTCGCCTCCCCTATAAAGTTTAGCTCTCCATACAAACTGAATTAAACATTGGAATTCGCATCTCAATCATGTAAAATTGATGGAATGAGAAAAGAGAATAAGAAAATAGAGAGTTATCCCGGTTTCTTGCCGTTCGTCAATGGAAGTTCCCTTCCCTTGAGCTCTCACGTCCACCTCTTTGCCCTAATCAATCCTTGTTGGTCTCCTTTTCCTTCTGCTGTCAACAGCTGCTGGATTAGGAGTTTCTTCTTCTTCTCTGGTTTCACAGCAGTTCACAACAGCGGAGGCTGCTGCTGTCTAATCCGATTTCTCTACCAAAGTGTGGCTCTCCCCTATTTTAGGTGTCCTTTTCCTTTTATAATGCTTGTTTCTTCCCATTTAGGGCTGAGAAAGGATAAAATCGTCCACCTAGGATGTTTCTAATTTGGTAGCCAATGATCCACGTGGACGGCTGATGTGGATTAAAATTTCCAGGTCATCCTCGAAAAGTTTGCCTTTCGGATTGCTTCAGCATCAAGGTCAGAAATTTATTTCCAGATTTGCAAGCAGTGTTGTTTCCAGATTTGCTACAGCATCATGGTTCAGCATAAATGTTCTGGAATTTTACCAAATAACTTAATTAAGTGTACAATTAAGCTCGATTTATGCAAATTGATCTTCTTTTCATATTAAACCATAATTGACTATTTCATGTATACTAATTAGAATAAATGGAGCAATTAATGAGAAAATGGTGAGTATAAGTGCAAAATTAACGGTAAAAAGACTTGATATAACTCTACTTTTGGAGAGTTATCACACCCTCAAACTTAAGAGATTGCTCATCCTGAGCAATCACTCTTTCCTCTCTCTTTTTTTTTTCTCATTAACAAAATTTTTCTACATATATTTATGTTTGTAGAGTATTCATCAAAGGTATGATCTAGATCACATTCCTTATATTCCTTCCTCAATTCAGTTTTTCCCCACATTTCACCCTACACTTATAACCAAATCTTACAAGAAAAATAACACAATCCTCACTTCCACCGTATTTCCCAAAACACTTCTAAAATGATTACCATTCCTTTTACCTTTGCTTTTGTGACTTGGCTTCACAATTTATTTCATTAATTTTCTCCTATCATAACAATTTTTTTTCTCTCCCAAGAATCCTTCAAGTCATCCCCTATTCTCTAGGTGCCTTCATTTGTGGTGCAAATCACCTAAGTCTTCAAGGGATGACTATATAAGCTAACACTCATTCTCCCTTAGCTCGACTCTCTTGCTAGCATCCTGTAGTTTTCAGTGTGGCCACATTTGTGATGCAACTCACCTGAACAATAAGGATAACTTTCTCTTCTTTTTTTTTTTTTTATTTACATCCGAATTACTTTCGATTCAGACACCTCCATTGGTGATGCAGATTGCCTGATAACTAGCAATTGAGTCAATTTGTTTGCTTTCCACTTTTTAGCATTGAGAGTTCAAGCTTTAGGTTGAAGAGGAGTGGTCTCGGGTATGAATTTTTTTTTTTTTTTTTTTAAATTTTGTATGGGATGATAGAATTGCTTTAATACCCCCAAACTTAAACTAGCCGTTGTCCTCAATGAGCATTAGCGTGGGTGTGGAATCATTCTTGAAAGTAGATTAAGGTGCAGAAGCTCCTAGTTATTGTTTTTGTTGGGAAAATGGTCTAAAGGTTGAGTGAATTATGAGAATTCTTGCTGATTAAGATGAATTATAAAGATTGGATCCTCACCTTAACTTTGATGAATACTCCTCCCAATTTGAGCTTTAATTTCCTTAACTTTTTTTTTTCGAGTTATATATATATATTTTTTAAGGAAACACACATCTCACCTTTCTATTTTATTTATCACATTGAAGCACTTTATATTAGATCCCTAGTTCTTGCATAAAACATCCCTACTACATACTAAAAAAAATGCGTGATATATTATCCTATCTAATAAAACTCATGTTTCTAGGTTGCATGCATGAACATCTTTCAAAATTAGATGCAGTCAACAAAACAAAAAAAGACAACAAAATATGGATGCATGCTTCAAAATAAGATAATAAGATTGTAAAGGGTGTGTTCAGAGAATTCCCTTATCTTTAAGCATCGTGAGGATTTTTTGCGGCTCCATTCTTTTAAAATTCTCTCCAGAAACTTGGAAATACTGCAAATCTGCTATTAGTCCAGCTGCTGCTATAAGTCTATCTATCCACCTGCAGCGGTTGTAGGTCTGCTGCAGCATGTGAATTCTAATGTATAACAACCCCTTTATATGCTAAAATTAGCATTCCTAAACACATCTAAATCCTCCTAATTCATCTACAAAAATTGGCTAGTTCCTTGGGTCATGCGAGTCATTCACGACAAAAAGTAAATAAAATCTAAAAAACTATCATTCTACGGAAAGTGAAGATAACTATTTAAAAACAACAATAAGTGCAAAAATAAAAGAGAAGAAAAACTAACTTGGCTTCTCGGGAGTTTGTTACCTGTTTACCGTTCTTTGTCAGCTCCCTTTGCCACAAAATGTTTTATTTTTCAGCTTTTTAATCTCAAAGAGGCAATGCCTCTTTTTACTTCTCCACCTAAGTACGACTTGAATCTCTGTCCATTCACTATGAAGGGTCTCCTTTCATCTCCATGTTTTATCGTTATTGCCCCATAGGGAGTGACTTCTTCAACTATAAACGGACCAAAACCATCTTGATTTTAATTTTCCACGGAATAATTTCAGCCTTGAGTTGAATAGCAACACTCTTTGTCCTTTGTAGAACTCTTTGGGCCTAATTTTGTTGTCATGCCACATTTTTGTTTTTTCTTTGTACATCTTAGCATTTTCGTAGGCTAGATGTCTAAATTCCTCCAACTCATTTAGTTGCATTCGCCTCAAGTCTCCATCTGTTGCATAGTCAAAATTTAACTTCTTTAATGCCCAAAATGCTTTATGCTCCAATTCTAGGGGTAGATGACATGCTTTTCTAAAAACTAGCTTGTAAGGGGACATTCCTAAAGGGTTTTGAAGGTTGTTCGGTATGCCCATAATGCATCATCAAGTTTCACCGACCAATCTCTCATGTTGGGTTGTACCACTTTTTCCAAAATACTTTTAATTTCTCTGTTGGAGACCTCTGCTTGTCCATTAATTTGTGGATGATAAGGTGTCACCACTCTATGTTTTACATTGTATCTCTCTAAAAGGCTATTCATCAATCTATTCACAAAGTGTGTTCCCTCATCGCTGACTAATGCCCTTGGTACACCAAACCGAGTGAATATGTTCCTTTTTAGAAACTTGAGTACGGTCTTCCCATCATTGGATGGACAAGCTAATGCTTCCACCCACTTGGACACATAGTCTACAGCCACTAAAATATATAAATTCCCATGAGATGGCGGAAATGGTCCCATGAAGTCAATGCCCCATACTTCAAAAAGTTCTACTTCTAAAATGGAATTAAGGGGTAGCTCATTTTTCTTACTAATGTTTCCCGTCCTTTGACATTGATCACAACCCTTGCAAAACTCTTTCGCGTCTTTAAAAATTGTTGGCCAATAGAAACCCGATTGAAATACCTTAGCGGCTGTCTTTTGCCCTCCAAAATGACCTCCATATGGGGATGCATGACATTGTTCAAGAATTGTTTGTATTTCACTGTTTGGAATGCATCTTCTCATTATGTCGTCTCCGCACTCCTTAAAAAGAAAAGGTTCATCCCAAATGTAACTTTTGGATTTGTGGAAAAACCTCTTTCTTTGCTGATAATTTTGCTATTTGGGTATGATGCCACAAGCTAAAAAATTTGCTATATATGCATACCATGGGTTTGTTGTCTCTGTCTCTCTGCCACTGCTACTGTTGTAGTTGCTACTGCTGCTGTTTATGCTGAGCAGCTCAGCAGCTGTTCATCTGGGAATGCATCATCAATTTCTTTTCTATTGGCTTTTTCCTCCATGTTCTCCATTCTAGAGAGGTAATCTGCTACATGGTTATTAGCTCCCTTAGTGTCCAAGATTTCTATCTCGAATTCTTGTAACAGTAGAATCCATCTAATTAATCTTGGCTTGGCATTCGGTTTCATCATTAGGTGTTTGATTGCTGCGTGGTCAGTGTCCACCTTCACCTTTGCTCCAAATAAATAAGCTCTAAATTTTTCAACAGCAAATACTACAGCAAGCAGTTCTTTTTCAGTGGTTGTATAATTCACTTGAGCCTCATTCAACGTTTGTCTTGCATAATAGATAGGATGAAGTACCTTTCCCTTTTTCTATCCTAGCATTGCCCCCACAGCATGGTCACTAACATCACACATTAATTCGAATGGTGAATCCCAATCCGGTGTAGACATTATGGGAGCTGTGGTCAACGCTGTCTTTGGTGCTTGGAAAGCAATCATGCACTGTTCGTCAAAAACAAATTTTCTATTTGCCTCCAACAAACTACACAACGGTTTTGCAATCTTGGAAAAGTTTTTAATAAACCTCCTATAAAACCCTACATGACCCAAAAAGCTTCTTATACCTTTCACTGAAGTAGGTGGATTCAATCTTTCAATAGCTTCTATCTTAGCTCTATCAACTTCTATTCCTCTTCTTGAGATCTTGTGGCCTAGCACTATCCCCTCATTAACCATGAAATGACATTTTTCTCAATTCAATACAAGATTCTTCTCTTCGCATCTTTGTAGAACCTTCTCCAGATTGCACAAACAATTCTCAAAAGATTCTCCATAAACTGAAAAGTCATCCATGAATATTTCCATGAACGCTTCCACCATATCTGTAAAAATGGCCATCATGCATCGTTGAAATGTTGCTGGAGCATTACATAGTCCAAAGGGTATTCGTCTAAAGGCAAAAATTCCATATGGGCATGTAAATGTGGTCTTCTCTTGGTCTTCTAGACTGATTGTAATTTGATTATATCCCGAATAACCATCCAAGAAGCAATAATGTGACTTTCCAGCAAGCCTATCAAGCATTTGATCAATGAATGGTAAGGAAAAATGATCATTACGTGTCACTTTGTTCAGTCTTCTATAATCCATGCAAATTCTTCATCCATTCACTATTCTAGTGGGGATCAACTCATTGTTCTCATTTGCCATTACTGTTATCCCTCCTTTTTTCGGAACACATTGAATAGGAGTGACCCAGCTGCTGTTTGCAATTGGATATATTATTCCAGCATCTAGCCACTTGATAATCTCCTTTCTAACGACCTCCTTCATCATGGGATTTAATCGTCTTTGTTGCTCAATGGATTTAAATTGTCCTTCCTCCAATTGTATCTTGTGCATGCATAATGAAGGACTAATTCCTTTTATATCCGCCAATGTCCAACCTATCGCCCCCTTGTGCTTCTTCAATGTTTCTAGGAGCATATCCTCTTGAGTCGAAGATAGTGTTGCTGAGATGATGATTGGTAGTGTCTCCTTGTCACCTAAATATGCATATTTAAGGTTAGGAGGTAGTGGTTTCAAGTCCAGCTGCGGTGCTTCCTTAATAGATGGTTTCATTAGTGAACTCTTTCTTCCCTCACATTCTAGTGACTCAAAAGTTCTGCTGAATTTACCTAAAACTGTTAATTGTTTTATTTTGTCATTCCAACTGTTGTCTTCTTCCTGCTCACCTTCCCAACTATCCCATTCCTCAGCGGCTGATTGTTTTGTCAACTCATAAATTGCTGAGCATTCTTCTGCCACGGCTGGATACTTCATGCTGTCATTGATATTAAATTCGACTTTTTGGTCACCCATTCTTAATGTTATGGTTCCCTTGTAGACATCTACTTGTCCTTCCAGTCTTTAAAAATGGCCTCCCCAAAATAATTGGTACATCATGGTCGACTTCATAGTCTAAAATAATAAAATCTGCTAGAAATATGAATTTATCCACTTGAATTAAAATGTCTTCAATCTTTCCTTCGGGATAAGTGATGGACCTATCGACTAGTTGTAAGGTGACTGTAGTCGGTCTAGCCTCTCCAATCCCTAACTTCTTGTAAATGGATAGAGGCATTAAGTTGATGCCTGCCCCCAAGTCACATAATGCTCTACCTAGCTCCTTTCCTCCAATTGATACGGGAATAGTGAATGAACCTGGGTCTTACTCTTTCAATGGGATCTTGTTTTTCAATATTGCACTACACTCTTCATTCAGAGACACCACCTTAAATTCTTCAAACTTTCTTCTATTAGTGAGCACATCCTTCAAAAATTTCACATAATTTGGCATTTGCTTTAAAGCCTCCACTAGGAGTATGTTTATATGAATTTCCTTCAGAATATCCATAAACTTCTCAAAATGGGCTTCCTCTTTCTTTATTTTGATTCTTTGTGGAAAGGAGGTGCTGATGTGTATGTCATGCTTTCTTGTCCACTACTGACTGTTGTTTGCGTTTTAGGAGGTTCCACAGTTTCTGCATAATTTCTGCTGTGCTCCTTCTGTACAGCAGCTTCTGCATAATTTTTGTTATCTTCTTTCTGTACAGCAGCTTCTGCATAATTTTTGCTATCTCCTTTCTGTGTAGCACCTTCCTCATTTCTCTGCTGTGTATCAGCAGCTTCTTGAGAGTGACTATCACCGTGTTCTTTAATTTTTTCTCTCCCCTACTGGGTATTTCTTTCCCACTTCTCAACTCTATTGCTTGACATTGCTCCTTGCCTCCTCTTTTTGGTGTTTCGGTGTCTGCCGACAACTTCCCAAGAGGTCTATTTCGTAACTCATTTGCTAATTGACCTACATGAACTTTCAAATTTCGCAAGGATGCTTGTTGACTTTGTATCACAGCATCATTTTTAGCCATATATTCCTTTATTAGGCTCTCAATAGATGTTCCCGATGTGTATTGAGCTTGGCTAGTTCCTTTCTCTTGGGTGTTGACTTGTTGAGAACTATAAGCCAATTGATTTTGTAATCCAAAACCCGGAGGGTAATTTGCTTTAGGTGGCATTTGTTGGTTGTATGAGCCTTGTCCCTTCCATGAGAAGTTTGGATGATTTCTCCACCCCGGATTATAAGTATTTGAGAAGGGATTATTTTTCGGGTTGCCTTGACTAGCTTGATTCCCCACAGAAAAAATTGAGGCCGGATTGCTTGGACATTGATCAAAAGTGTGTTCTTCTCCACAATATACACAAAATTCAGCTGCTGTCTGGGTCATTACAGCAGCTGTATGGGCTGGTGCTTTGGTCATTGAGCCTTGTCCCAATGCTAGATTTTGTAAAATATTAGTCACCGAAGCTAGTTGAGCGTTGATAGAAGACAAAGCATCAACTTCAAGTACTCCTCAGGTCTTCTTTCCTTGATTGCTTCTCACATCGGCCCATTGACAATTGTTAGATGCTATTCTCTCTAAAATCTCATATGCTTCATTGTATGTCTTTGACAAAATAGCTCCATTGGCGGAAGCATCAACTACTTGTTTAGTAGCAATACTTAGTCCATTGTAGAAAGTCTCCATTTGTATACAATGAGGTAATCCATGATGAGGACATTTTCTAAGCATCTCCTTGAATCTCTCCCATGCTTCACTTAGTGTTTCATCTTCAAATTGTTGAAAAGCAACAATCTCATTTCTGAACCGTGCGTTTCTGGTGGGTGGAAAATACTTGATCAAAAATTTCTCTGCTAGACTATTCCAAGAATCAATTGTTCCCGATGCTAAGGTATTCAACCATGATTTAGCACCATCCCTCAAATAATAAGGGAATAAGCTCAATCTAATCACGTCTTTATCCACTCCTTGGAATCGAAACGAGTCACTAACTCCCAAAAATGACTTTAGATGTAGGTGGGGATCTTCCGACGGTAGTCCATGAAATTGCCCAATGGTTTGCAACATTTGAAACATCACGGGCTTTAGCTCAAACGTGGTTGCTTGCATTTCGGGTCAATGCCTCGATAGAACCCGGATGGATGGATGTTCGGGAAGTCCTGATGAGATGAGCGACACGCGGGCCCGTTCTCGCTAGCATGACCGAGTTTGTTGTGATGGCTGACGACACCCCGAGACTAGGGATGGCGTCAAGACATATGGGCCATGTCAATGGAGATCGAGATGGCAAGAGGAGACGCAATGGTGCATTGAGAGACCTTGGCCTCGAGTAGAGACAAGGTCGAGCCGAATGACTTGGCCTAGTGTAGAGGCAAGTCGATTGTGTCGCAGACGATTGAACATGCACGCACAGGCGACGTGTGTAGATGGACAAGCTTGGATTCCGCACAAGTGATGCTCGATTGGTGAAGACAAACCTCGCCTAAGGTCCGACGAAGCCATAAAGTCGGGGCGAAAAATATATATGGGGCTTAATTCTCCTTAAGGCTGGTCGTGAGCGTGTCAAGATCACGACGCCGCACGGTCAAACATATCAACGTTTGTTAGAAAACTTTATTATTTTTAATTTTATAAAGCTTGTAATGGTCAAATGGTCAAATTGACTTCGTGGAGATTTGAGGGGACCGGGATTAAATCATGGCCACAAACGTCTTTTGTGGCGAGACTATAAATACCCACAAATTGTTATGTGAAAATCAGATTCGTGGAGGAATGAAATTGAGATCTCAAATTGAGACGTTTCCTTAGAAATCCAAGCATCAATTTTGTCATTTCTAAGTTTTAAGCAATTCTTGTGATAGAATTGCATCCGAGCCATTCAATCAAGCCTTGATCAAGTTCGATTGTGGAGTGACTCAATTTAGAACAAGGTTTTCAAATCTTGCTTCTAGATCTTCGATCGTGAGTGGTAATCTAATTCTAGCCTTATCTCTGGGTTGATTCAAATTTTGTATAAGAATGTGTTAATTTCTTTTATTCAAGGGTTCTTGCTTCAACAAAACTTGGATCGTTGGGCTCAGGATTAGGGTTGCCTTATCAACTATCATGTTGTGGAAATCTAGCATGTTGTGGAAACACTAAAACAATCAGTGTAGAAAGTACCCACATAAAGTAGAAGATAAAAACCACTCTAAGTTTTAAACCTTCGATGGATAAAAAGTGTGCTAGTAATATTGTAATTTCATTATTTAGTAAGTAGCATGTAGAGCATCATGTGTTAAAATGATAATTATGGATGAGTTGTCATTCAAATTTGGAGATAACTAGGGTTTTAAATTGTTTGCAGTATTGCATGTCCTAAATGTGACCTCCATCCACAAAAAAAAAATAATAATAAATATTTTTAGTCAGTAATTCCAAGAAGTTTTGTCTGACACATGGTACTTAGACTTTAAATGGAACTTGCATAAAATAATTCTCAACTTTTGTCAAGTTACTAACCCATAAGATTTTCATAATACAAGTTTCAATGGTATAGCTATTTGCCTAAAATAATTCTCTAACTCATAAGATTTTCTCTATCACATTCGATAATACAAGTTTCAATGATGTAGTTATTTTGTATATTATGAAAAAGCTTAAAAGTTGAAATTCACTTATCTTAAATAGAAAAGTATTACACTTAAGGTGTTGTACCCACATAATTAAGTTAATTATGAATGAGGGACTTGTAGAAATGCATGACTCCATTTCTCGTGTTCGCAATGCGATAAGATATGATAGATCATCTCTCAACAAATTGACAAATTTTAAAGATTGTGTTGAACGCAAGGCCCTTATTTGTTTGGATGATTGATCAAGCCTTGAAATTTGAAAAAGAATTAGATATGTTTCCATCATTATCATTTTGCTTTTCGAAAAAAAATTGAAGGTAATAAAGGGAGAAGAATTAGATAATGTTGAATACTTCAAAGAAAGAGATCATGATCATGAAAACAAAATAAATAAAAACATTACAGGGATCGGATTGGATTACCAATCTAACCAACCCACAACCCAAACTTCTGAATTGATCCAAAAAATTACCCTAACCCGACCCATGTACCTAGCTAGACCTTCCGGATATTGTAAATTGTTTGGAGAGGGCTTTGGCGGCTTGTTTGGCACCTACGATCCTGTCCAGATCTTTTACTAAATCATCAATGTAGACCAATTTGTTCAAATGAAATTAATGTATCCAACATTCTTTTTTCAAACTCTTCATCAAAATTATAAGTCCACTTTTAGCCCGTATGATATGATAAACTAAATCATTCCATATCTCAAAATTAAGAGAAATAATTTGAATAGGGAGGAGGCACAATAAAGCTAGCAATTTTTCATTGTTTATTCATGGAAAGAAATTGTAAAAGTACCTTGTTTTTGTATCTAACGGCCTCATTGAAAATAATGTCCAAAATCATCCAAAAGAGAGAACTAACTAATTTTATAAATTTCCAAATGAAAACATTAAACCTGTTGTGAAAAAATATCCAATTTTTTAATCTTGGGCACAATAAACTCACCCAAAAATGATGATTTATAGGTACTTTAGGATTTGCATGAACATCAAAATGCTGTTAATAGACATGCAAAATGGCCACTATACAAATTACTGGAAAAAAAACAAGTCATAGGTACAAAATGAAATAAGCTAACCCTGTTTCAAGAAGCGGCCTCAGATGAATGACAATGTTGCCTCAACATCTCTCAAAGATCTTGTAAAGTTTCTCTAATGATGCAACCTGTGAAAGTCAATGATATCACACTAAATAAATACATATAGATAACCCAAGGCAAAAGCACACATTAAATGGAGATTATGGTCTACAAATGAAGCAATTGGCAGGTAAGGATGGTCAATTAAATCCTCGTATCTATTCAATATATCCGCAGGAATTATTAGATGTGCTGTTGACGTTACCCGAATGAAAGATCCATTTTCAGCGAGAGAATGTGGAGGCTTGAAGAAAAGTTTCATTGATGGGATGAGTACATGCTGTATTGACCATTCACGTTGAGCCCATATGGTTTCTGCCTCCGATAGTAGACCGTGGTCGATTTCATTCTCCATTGTCATTGTATCATCACCTGTAAATGCACCTTAAGACATCATCGAAGGTTTAGAGTATGGAGAAGGAAATAACATTAGATATGGTAAAATTACAAGACTTTTGATCAGCAGACATCAAGCCTATTGGATTTTCACTTACAAAGCAGCCCCAATGCACATAGACATCCTAAGCTCGTGGGGGGAGGGGTTCAAGTGCATTCGAGTTGAAACATGTGTAGGAGGAGGTTTTCTTTAGTAGCCAGGAACATTGATAACCATACATACAAATAAACATGATTAGGAAGGTTAGGTCATTGGTTGTAATTGTAAGCAGATGGTTTGATAGGAGGATTAAGAGAACCCATTGTTTCTCAGAATGTAAAATACAGCAGAGATTAGCATAATCAATGATATGTTACTAAAGACATCAGCCTCTAAAAGATCAGGACATTGGTAACCAAAAATTCAAGAAATCAATATTGGCTAACAGTTACCTATATTTTCATTTTCAGGATTCCCGGATGATTTTATCCTTTTGTAGAACTGCAAGCCATCACCTGATGGATTTGGCAGCAAGGGAGGATGCATGGCATAGAAGTTCCCAATGGCAGCTGAAATCGACTGGATACAGTTTTTCTCATCTTCCCAATCAATCTACAAATTATAAATAGAAGTTAAGGCAGATAATGTATTCCTCAAAGATGTGTTGAATTAAGAATCGTTGACTGATCTTTCGATTCCAGGAAATGGACTATTTGTTTCTAAGAGTTCAAAGGAAGGAAGATGAAATAACTTTTGTAATCTCATATATGCGATCTTTTAGTTCGTCATAGCTCACAATGCTTGATATGAAAATCCCTTTCAAGCGATCACCACTATAACAGTTCTCCTCCTCATCCCCCAACAATTCAAAGTGCTCAACACGAGAGAGTGTGTTCAAAAGAAAGCAATTGTGAAATAGTGATGCATGCACCAAAGAGAGCGAGAGCAAGAGAATTACATTTGGAATAATTCAGCGTAATCTACACAATTTAGGGTTTAAAGAGAGCGAGATTTCCAGCATGCTGCAGTAAGGGGTTGATATCATAATATCACTCGAGGGATGATGCCAGCCAAACTTTATCCAACCTTATTTTGAAAAGGTAAGAAAAATATTGGGCCCAAATATTTGGGCTATCCATACAAATTTCTCAGTGAAGTTGTGGGACTAGAACCAGTGCAACCCACAAATTTTTTTTTTTTTTTTTTTTGAGACAATTTCATTGATGATTGAAATTTACAAAAAAAAACCTTTCCAATTTGCAATGAGGGAAGTATAAGTATAGGAAGTAAAAATATTAGACAGTTTACACCAAAATATAGCTCGGTAAACAACGTTGTCGAAAAGTTTTGTATAGGTCTGTGTCTTTTCTGCAAATATTCTCTGATTTCTTTCCACATATTTCAAAAGAAAACCATGATGAGATTATTTCAAAAGAAAACCATGATGAGATTTTTCTATGGTAGGGCTTTTGCATTCTTGAAAGGGTGGTACGTTAAGACCATATCCAAAAGATCCTTTACATCCCTAGGAAATATGAGATGTCATCTAAATATATTGAAAATCGTTGTCCAGAAATTCTGAGCATATGTGTATTGCATAAACAAGTGCCTTTGTGGTTCGTTTTCTTTCTTGCATAATGGACACCAATAACACATTCTTTTTTTGAAGATTTTCACTTGTGCTGATGGCTTCATGCGCTATTTCTCAAAGGAAGAACTTCACCTTTTTAGGCAGATGTCCTTTCCATACTGTCTTTGCTAGTGTGGGATTTATTCATCAAGGATTTTGTAAAAAAGACCCGTCAGCGCTCTTGTTTGACAATACCACAAGGGCAAGGTCAAGGCTTAATTCGGCTCATTCCGTTGCTTTATTATCCTTTAAATTCCTACCAAGCTTCAGGTCCCAAAATTTGTCGACAACATTCCACGTTTCTTTGATCGTGGTTTTATTGCTATGAGAGAGCCGATACAAAAGTGGATACCTCGGGGCTAGCGTGGTGTTTTCAATCCATGGATTGGTCCAAAATGATGTGCTTTCTCCATCACCCACCTCATGACAAATTCGGTTGGTGATGAGGTTTTAATGTTTTTTTATGTACTTCCAAGTCCCTTTCGTAGAAGATGGAGGGGTGATTTTTGTTTGATAGAGGAGTATATTTGGCCTTTATAAGATTTCTCCACAAAGCCTTTTCTTCATGATGATATCTTCATACCACTTGGCGAGGAGAGCTTTGTTCTTCTTCTTTATCGAGAGAAGACTGATGTCTCCTTTTCTGTAGGGAGGCTTATAATATTCCATCGAACAAGGTGTGGGTCATCTTTCCACAAGTAGTTTCTGAATAATTTTTCTATATTCGCGGCCACTTTTTGTGACGTTTCAAATAGAGACAGGTAGTAAGTGGGGAGGTTGGATAATGTGGCTTGTATCAGGGTGAGTCTTCTGCCTTTTGAAGTATAACATGATGACCATATTGACAACCTTTTTTCTATTTTTTTCAATAATAATCTTCCAAAAGGAAAAAGATTTGTGGTCTCCTTTTAGAGGTAGTCTAGGTACATATTCGGTCATTCTCCCTTTTTACAACCATATATGCTAGCAAATTCTTCAATAATCTATATGCCCATGATCTTTGTTTTTTGGAGATTGATATTTTGTCCAAAGAATCTTTCGAAGGTTTTTACCGTCTCGATCATGATTTTTATGGAAGAGGCATCTGTCAAGTCAAAAAAGAGGATTGTATCGTCCGCGAACTGAAGGTGGTTGATGCTCAAGCCTTCATTACCAATCTGAAAACCTTTTATCTGCCCCGTCATATTCTGCTTTTGTCAATAGGCGACTGAGCCGGTCCATTACCATGATGAAAAGAAAAAGGGAATAGTAGATCTCCTTGTCTCAAACCCCGTGTGACATAAATCTTCCCTTTCGGTCTTCCATTGATGATGGTGGAGAAGTTTGTGGATGAGATGCATCCTTTTATCCACCTTCGCAATTTTGAGCCAAAGCCTTTTGCCACAAGAATGTTTTCAAGGAAAGTCCAATCCACCTTGTCAAAGGCCTTTTCCATGTCAAGCTTAATGACTACACCTTTTTGTTTCTTTCTTTCCCATTCATCTATGAGTTCGTTCTCCATGAGGAATGCATCAAGAATTTGTTGCCCCTCTACAAAAGTTATTTGTTGCCCAATTATTGTGAAGGGGAGAACTTGTGAAGTACGACCCACAACTTCACCATCACCAGGTTAGAACAAGTGCCACACCATGGTGAGATTTAGCTTGGCACTCAGATCCGCCACTTCATCCTTGGGAACTCCAAGGGCTCTTAAGTCCTCAGAAATTTCTAAAACCACCTAAACGATCGCTTGTTGGGCATTGTCTAGGCCCTCGATACGTTCTTCCCTCGGAGCAACAAAGTCCATCGAGCTATCCCCACACTCAAAGCCACCAGCAATTGTGGTCTTGTCTTCTAGGGCCTCAACCCTAACCATTAATTCACAGACAGGCATTGCCTCAAGGCAGCCAGCCATTTCGTCGATCCTGTCAGCTTTAGCGGCAATCTCGTTCATGCAAGACTCCACAACCCCATTCCATCAGGAACTTCACTCAGGTAGAGCAACTGATCTTCAATCTCAACCAATCGATCAACCAGAACTTGCCCAGTTGTTTTGCAGCGGACATATTTGATTACTATGATTCAAGGAGCCAACTTAGCTCTAATACCATTTGTCAAAATCGCACTCTTGTGGCAGTGGACAGCGATTGTGCAGCACTTGTTATAACTCGGCGAACAAGTCAGCTGTATGGAAATCATAAGTCGCGTTCAATTTGAACGTATGATTGAGCCTCGATCACGTTTGAGAGAATGTTTTAAAAAATGAACGAGGAAATGTATTGAAAAAAAATTGTTAGAAAACAATATTATATGCTAAAAGCAAATAAGCAGCAACCACAGCTTTAATAGCATATAAAACGGGTAGGAAGAATCAACGACTAATCACATCCCCTATAGTACATTTTGAGGGCTCCCCTATAGTACATTTTGAGGCATTTTAGCCCTGGCAAAGACATGATTTTAGTGAATATTCATAACCCCTTTATTAACATGACAAGAATAGTGGAAACCTAACCATATATGAAAGCAAGTAAAAAGGGTTTGGAACGGGCATGCAGCCATGGACAACACGTCCTAGACAAGTATGACCGGGACATCTGACACGCGGCCATAGGCAACACGCCTTGGACAAGCGTGACTGTGACACTCTGAAGTCAATCAACACCACTACCCACTTGTCTTTCAACAACTTCAGTGTTCCAAGCCCCACCATGGAATTCAATGCTAATTCCACTATTTCCTCTTTTGAATCCCCTTCTCCCTCATTTTCGGTCATACCCCTTTGCGACTTTTTCTTTAACCCCTTCCTCTAAATCATGTATCACCATCACCTACAATTCCATTTTTCTTGCAACAATGCTCGGGCTAAATCGCATTTCACAATAAAAGCAGAGGTCTTTCTTGTGATGGGTTTAGAGATCGGATTCTATCAATCTTTAATATGATAGTACCTCCTCAGTCTTCCCTATTCCATTTCATTAAACCTAGCCCCCAAGTGACTTGGATAAATCGAAATTGTACGGGTTGTTGCTCCTACTCCATATGTCATGGGACTAGTATTCGGTGTTGGCCTTAGGCCTCCAGACTTGAAATTTAAGGCAGCTTTCTTTCCTTCCTGATGGGTCAGTCAGCTTATCTTCTATCATTTGAACCATTTCCATCCGCAAAGTAATCTCAACTGGCAAGTTTTACATACACCTCGATTAATCCTAAATCATGGACAGAAAAGCTCAACATATAACTTGCTCCTGGCTACTATATTTTGACTGAGATATGGATTTCTGTGGATTTCTAACTTGCCTCTTTACCTCAACAAATCTATCACAGTTAACTTGTGCACTTCGTATTAGAGACCAATATAAGTTTTTGTCCAACATAAATAGGAAATAGAAATCCAATCACAGAAAAGTGAAATACCACATTAAGGAATCCACATGTATAGGAAACCCTATAATATAAAATCCGATCATTATTAGCTATATTGCTGGCAGATGAGGATAGCTCCTAGGAGACAAAAATGTCATCAGCTTGTGTAAAGAGGATTGTGCTTACATATCCAATTCAATTTGAAGCAAGAGCTACTTCATCATGATCATTTTTCACAATAATTAAATTGCTAGGAAATTATGGAGTATGACTTCGAAGTAAGCGATCATTATACAAATAGAAAACTTGCAAACTGTTCAATCGAGTTTATGCCTAAATCAATACTTAAGGAATGCCAAGCATTGTAGAAAAATGAATACTTGAAATTATGACCGAAAGGATAATTCTTGAATTTATGCAAAAATGATAAATGGAATAACATAAATAATAATGATGAGGATGATAAAATTCAGGAGAAGGAAATAAGAACTTACATCATTAGCCAAAGAAAGTACAAATTCAGGAACACGGTCCATATCAGGTGTGTATTGGTCAAGTACGACTGGAAGTCGAGCCAAATTTCCATTTATGTCAATATGTATGCAGAAAAATTCCTCGAGCATCTCAGCTTTCAACTTGAGCAGTTTTGTACTCGTCTAAAAAGAAGCTGCAAGATTAGCTGTATAGAGCAAGCTAAAACTGAAACAAGCAGTACTTTATGCCTTAAAGGATAGATCAGAGAAGACACCTCATTACCTCAGCTACCTTCTTATTAAAATCATCATTCTCATTAGACTCTGAATTCACATCTTCCTCCCTCAGTGCCAAACTAATTAACTCGTACAGAGGGGCCGGGTTGCTCAATTGTATTGCATTAAAATGTGCAAATCGACATAACACTTGCTGATACATGAGTTCTTTGCTACAAAATACAATGGGGAGAGAGCAAGAAAGCAAAATAATATGTCACAAAAGTAGCATATCAAAGTAATCAGACATCCAATGAGATATACTGGCGAGTTTTTATATTTTATCCGTGTTTTATGGACTATTGTTCTTTAGAGATTATCCATTGTGTCCCAAATTAGAACTTATTACAGGCCCCAACATCTTGACCATTCTTTTTGGCCTCCCAGTATCGTTCCCCAACTCATCCACTAATACAGACCATAGACCCAACCTTAAACATTTTCAAGGTTTAACTTTGCAAGAGATCCTCTAAGGAAAAACTACAAGTTAACTCCCAATCCATCGAGCTTTCACTCATCTCTCAGCTCCTGCTCATCTCAATGTATTGGAGCGTTTGATAATTGAGAAGAAATTAGCCCACCAAATACCGAATAGTGGTAATTCAAAGAGGAACCTAAATAAGGTTACTTCAACAGTATTCTAATATTGGGAATAGAACATTTCACAAATGGTTACAAAAGACAATGGCCAACTAGAGCAAGACTACAACATAAGTGTCATATGGTTAACGAAGTTTATGGAACTTCATAAAAATGTTACACAATAGATTTGAATTAAACTTATTATTTTCTAAGGTTTTTTTTACCTCAAGCTCACAACATTTGCTAGATAAAGATGAGTATCATGCTGAAGCAAAGCGAAGACGTCATCTGCCATTCCAATATACACACAATGTCTTACAGTGTTAAGGAGACCTGCAGTTGGCAACAGCACTTAAAACTTGTTCAATTGAAATCTCCGAAGCTTTCAGATAATTCAAAGATTTAACGAGCAAGCTACCAGCATGACAATTCTGATCAATTTCTGCAACAAGATCTTGAACGCTAGTAAGATTAGCAGCTTCCTTTGGATTCCTTCTCATTCTAACAAAAGACCTAAAAATACAGTTCTTGTATTAGACCAAGTAGTTAATCTTTAAAAAAAAATAACAATACAAATTAGGAAAAGTATGATTCCACAATTTTCTTGCAGGATTAAAAAAAATCTTGAAGTTTTAATTTAATTGTACTGTCCAAGAAAATATATTCTATTTACGATAACAATAATTTGTAGGATACACATGGCACACAATGAGCATCATAACAAATATAAAAAGAATATTGCGCATCTGAATTACAATTGGCACATGTATAAAGAGGAGATAATAAGAACTACCAAGACCCAATCTTGCATCATTTTGAATTTCTTAAAGAGCATGAGGAGATAATAAGAACTACCAAGACCCAATCTTGCATCATTTTGAATTTCTTAAAGAGCATGAGCTTGAACCTGAACATTTTATGACATAAATATGGATAAAACTACTAAGATCCATCTCATTGTCAGTTTTTCTTTGAAAAGAAATGGAGAGAAAACAGAACACTGACTGGGGGCTTCTTCTCTCCATCTCCTTCCTCATCCCAACCTTTTCCTTCCTCCCTCCTACTTCACCTCTACCCCCTTGTCATGGCTCCTTTCCAGAATCTACCTCATTCAAGCTAAAACATATGTATATATATGTGTGTGTGTGTGTATATATATGAGAGAAAAAGAGAGAGAGAGAGAGAGAGAGAACCAAGTTAGCTATATGCATTGACGCTCTTGTGGGTGCCATCTCCTAAATTTCTGTAGGGGAATAAACTCATACTCCTAGGACTTTGTTCTTAATTGCTAATTTGTGACTTTCAATATATCAAACAAAAAATCTTGCTCAATTATGGACTGAATTGGTTAAATTAAACATCTCCGGAGATTGTGTACTTCCCGAAATTTTGGCTCATGAAAGAAGTTACATATTGTGGATGGTCAACACATCTAATCAACGAGGACAAATCTACTAGTATTATTTCTGTCCTAAAAATTTGCTTATTTAAATGTAATGATATAGTATTTCTTCTAATTAAAGCAGCCTATGAATTAGCTTCCTGAATGTGAGTCAGTCACCTTAAAAGTTAAGAGTAACAAAAGAACCAGTCTACGAATTTATCTGCTCTTTCCATCTTCTAAAGTAGTAAAGATATCTTTCTTTTTTTTTTCATGCTTTGAGAGCAATAAAGAACTAATCTGGTTAGCCCAAATGTCTTCAAGACTACCAACAGCGGCTATCATGCACTTTAACCATTCCTCTAAAGGACTACCAGGAAGATTTTCTTACAACACTTTTTGAAGACAGTTTTTCATAACGTCTAGCAAGCTGGGAATGATAAAACCTAGAAAACAAACTCGCTAGATGTTTGGAAGATTGAGGACGGCTGGCATAAAAGGCATAGAACACAGGATGTGCAAATTTAATTATATCCATTACCTATTCCCGTGGATTTGAGTAACTTGAAACCTCCCTCAAGCCTTAAACCAATTGCTTACCTTCGCCTAATTTCAGTCCCTCAAATTATGACCAACTACTAGTTACAAACTCCTAGCAAATGAGTAATATACCCTTAGTACCCTGACAATATTTCTAATCGTACTAACGGTATTCCCAATCCTAACACAAATTTAACACAAAAAAAATTAGAAAATTACCCCTACTACCTTAAAAAATTAATGTTGAAATGTCAAATAAAATGAAGGATAGAAATCTCACAAAAGAAAAGAAGCAATTTCATTGATGTAATGGTTTCCGCGAAAGAGAGACGAAAAAAACTCACAAGAGAAATGAACAAAATTTAAGTTACTTTTCTTCTGAAATGAATAGAGCTTTGAGCTAGTGTAAACAATAAATAAATAACCAACAGAATAACAATTAAATATCAACTTGATTAGTCAGCCTTACAAAAAGTCGCATCAAATACAGAGTCTCAATGTAAACACTTAGATATTGAAAGCTCCATGCTTAAATCCAAAAGAAATTCATACCTCACAGTATTCAAGCTAGATTCAGGGAGGCCAGGAGGCTTCATTTGCACATAAGCGTGCAACCTTCCAGCTGGATCTGTTGAATCTGTCCTAACCATTTTTCGCACTGGAACCTTCTGTGATTTTGATCCTACATGCATTATAACACTCAGACACTGAAATGACAGATAAAAACCCAAAGCATGTACAACCTTAAAAACTAAAAATAAAAGGATGTAACACCAAAAAAAAAACAAAAACAAAAACCTGCTGTACCAGACTGCGAGGAATTCTGAGTATAGTCACTGCTAATAACCATTTGACTAGCCGCAGAAGATTCTACATCCTATTACATGCAGGTCAGATGAAGTATGAATCAATAACTGAGATTCAATAAATTAACTATAGTGATTCAATTATGTTTGCACATAAATAAACTCTTAAGAATATCACTGTGAAGATACTTATCAAACAAAGAACAAAGTTGAAGAAACACATCCTAAAAGATTTGATATTATTTCCTATTACCAATTACAATCCAACTTTCAGATCTTCAGACAAAGCTTTTAAATATACCTGTTCTTGAAATGTCCTTGTGTCATTAGAACTTCTCAATTTTGATTCCACAGCTGACTGTATCCTCTCAATAATAACTTCCTGGTTCAGGAGGCTTACCTGCAGATTGATAGAGCTTTCAGCAGCACAATATAACACCACACAATGAACGAGATATTTGAACTCTTTAGTTATAGAGAACATTTTTTTTAACAAAAATTAAGCATACAAAAGGAACTACCATAAGAAGTTTGATAGCAGCCACAGCTCATAATATACCAAATCTAATTTGTAAAATACGCTCAGAATCTCAAAGTCAACTTTTCAACAGTTACCCATATGCCTAGAATTCCTGAAACTATTTCCAACACCTTGAAATTGCCAACTCCTCACTGCCAAACAACATGGCCTCCTCAATCTCATTTTTAATGGGCACCCGTATCAAAAAGAAATCAGAATTATAAGCCTCATTTTACTAGAGCCTTTTTGGTCTATATGCCTTGAAAGAAATAGAGGCGGTCTGCAAAGAAACTAAACTTGACACTCCATAGGAGAAACTCTTTTCCAAAGTTTCCACATATTATGAAGCAAGGACACCATAGTTAATTAGTTTGTGTAACATGCTCATGTCTTGTTCGTGTTAAACAGAAAGTTGTTGGACATGTATTTGACATTAATTTCATACTATTATAGTACTGGCTATACAATAGAAATGTCAGATATTAGTAATTAACAAATTGAATATGAATCCAATATTTAGGCACGGGACTTGTTAAATATGAGAAATTGAACATGCACCAAACACTCGTGAACATATAACAATGATTAAGACACATGAACTAAAATGTTCAAAACTTTATTCATTTATTTACTTTCTAAAAAATGAACATACATTGAAGTATAGGACAAAAGTAACAAAATCTGAGATAAGATAAACTTGTTTTCTAAGATAAATACATAGGCTTATTAACTTCAAATTTTCTTTGCGTAAAAACATAATATACATTTAAAATAAGTATATTAGAATAAATATATTCTTGTCAATGCTAGGATGTTAGAAATTAATGTGTTCATCATGTCCAATGTCGTGTCATTCATGTTTCATGCCTGCACTTCTTTGGTCACTAAATGCAAAAGATATAGTTCACTTTCGTAACTTATTTCTACTTCAGTCACTAGTTGGAAGGCCTTTTTGTAATTTCTCAATAAGGGATCTCTTTTGTTGTCCATTTCATTTAATCAATCAACTTCTCTTAATAAACTACATGTACATACGCACATACATAAATATATAATCTACACTTAACATTTCCATTGTCATTCAGTTTGGTGGGCAGAAACTATGGGTACCTTAAATCCATCAAACAGAAATACCTGCCAACAAGAAAAGATTAGAAAAGATATCCTGCACAAAAATTCACCTCTTTTTTGGTTGGATGAACATTCACATCAACATGCTCAGGTGGCAATATAATTGACATATATATGAAAGGTTTGGATGCTTTGGGCAAGGTTGCAGCATAAACAATTTCAATAGCTCTTTTTAAAGCACTACAATCCACCATTCTTTCTGCAAAAAGAAAAATTAGAAAAATTAGAAAAATTAGAAAAATTAGAAAAAAAAAAATTTAAGTGAAAACAATTACAAGTAACCTATGCTAAACTATGATCCATGTTCTTCAAATAAAATTAGTAAAAAAAAAAAAAATTTTAAATGTCATTGAATTACACTATTAGACACATAAGCTCTTATAGGTTATTGTAAATGTAATCTTTTTAGTTCATTCTTAACATTTCCTCAGTGTGGGCTTAGATAGGCTTATTATGAGACCTAGGCAATATGAACATGAAGAATGTTCGTCTCACTGGCTAATTCTAAGGTACAGAAGCATTCATGTGGAATAATTCTCCACAAAAAAAGCTCCCTACTCCTAGCTAACTATAACCTATTCTGAAACTGGAAAGAAAATTGAATTATTACGTATACACAGATGTACAATATAAGAAAACAAAAAATAAATAAATAAATAAAAGAACAATAGACAAATAGAAAAATAAAAGAAAAATGTGGATGTTATACTCAAACTGAATCTGCTTGATCTAAAGAATAAACTTCATTGAAGTAATTGAGATACGGTAAGATCAGAAACCAAGAAGTTAGTTGGTTGCTAATATCTTATCTTATGTCAGAGGTTTTGATGTCAAGGACAATAGCAGGAGACTGTGATGTCATTGTTTATGAAAATTGTCATATCATTATTTGAAAGAGAAATTGGGCAATTTCCTTGGTTGTTCATTAAGAGATAATAGAAGGAGAAGATTTTTCTATTATTATTTTGAAAAGGAACAGACTTTTCAACAAAACACTGAAAATTTACAAAGTCCATAACTCCTTTGGGAAAATAATAAAATCTAGGATACAACAAGAATACAGAAAAACCTGAAAAAAGAAAAAGTAAAATAATAACTCCTTGGGAAAGTACAACGAAACCCTCACACTTGAAAAGATAAGAACTCACAAATTGATCCTTTCCCGTACAGAACATTTTCAACAAACCTAGAAGAGATTCTACTTGGACATACAAGATGTATTGCTTACAAGATAAAGAAAAATAGGAAATACCATTAATAAAGAGCACCATTGTGATCTTCTTCGCAATATAATTTGAGTTGGAGATTAGACCATCCATTTTGAAATCTGAACAGGCATTGTCATTTTCTGAAACTTCTATTTTCATTAGATTGCGAGCAACTGATGCACCGTAAACTGTACGAATGGCATCCAACCTTGACGTTGACCCAACTGAGTGGACGTCTGCTCTTGCAGCTCCATGCTGACAATACAGTAACCAGCATATCTCAACTCACTAAGTACAATGTAAACCATCAAAACATCTGACCATGAAAGCAATACCAAAGTAAAAACATAAGAGGTTGACTAATTATTGAAATAACCTTTCTGCAAGAAAAGCTGATGTTTATATGATGAATGGCAAATCGACTTAGGAGATCCACAATCTTCGTGTAATCATCAGACACATTTTGTAGTGTCTTCCTCCTAGCACTCATGTTATAGAACAGATTCTCAACCTGGAACCAGACATCCAAGAAAACTCAAGCTGCCAATTACAATGCAGGATGATGAAATTTGAAATTTTGAAGTGTCTAAACAAAAATGTCTCTGAATGAATTAAAGACAAGCCTTCATCTCCTAACTCTAATTAAGCATGTATCAATATCATACCAAACATAATAACAGGAGTGCTCATCATGTTGGCGTAATTCATTTAGTTAAAAAAATAAATCACTGTTAACTCAAGATAATGTTATTTTGCTGTGGGAGTAGTCTAGACTGGTTCATGTACCGTTATTTGAGTTCCTTTTACAGCAGCACATGGCTTGGGCTCATGCTCCATGACTCCATCTCTATAGGATACTCTGTCCCATTAAGTCCAAAAATGCAGTAAGATACTAAAAGAAATTCACTCACTGAACGAAAACAATTACATACAATCCACATAACTCTTATTATTTTCCCTACATTTACAAATCCCCGTATAACCCAATACGAAGAACGTGAGATGTAGAGCCATAGCTTGTATTAAATTAACCTGTAACCGTGAAGTTGTCCTTTAGTAATGGTGGTGACCGTAACATGACCTACATAGGTCATGCTCGCCAGCGCCTCTCCTCGAAATCCCATCGACCTTATGGACTGTAAATCCTCAAATTTTGACAACTTGGACGTCGTGTGCCTCTCGCACAAAATCGGCAAATCTTCATACTAAGGGAAAAGGGGGGAAAACGGAATGAGCAAAAAAATTGGAAAAAAAAAAACAGAAAGTTAATACAACAAAGTTGCTGAGTTTCCTCAAATTATAGCCACTTTCATGAGGTTCCTGATAAAACCTTCATCTGATAACACGGCTTTCTCTTCTAGAAACTTACTACAAATAACTTAAACCAACTTAATATGCAGACAACTATGAATGTAGATTACGAAGAATGACCATCTAATTTCAGTTAGAATCGTTTTCCTTTTCCTATTTTTCCCGATAAGCAATCAGTAAATAGAAAAGTCGACTAAGAAAAGAAACAGACACGGATGCCGTGGCCGTCGTCAGAAACTTGGATGAGTTTGAGACCGCCGTCTTTAACAACGACGTTAACAGAGGTAGATTGGGCGTCGAGGCTGTTTTCGACGAGTTCTTTAATGGCGGACACTGGCCTTTGAATGACCTCTCCGGCAGCGATACGATTAACGACGGAGTTGTCGAGTCGGAGGATTTTGGGGGGTTCTTGACGAGGAACTTCTTCTTCCCCACCCGTCTCCATGGGAATAATATCGTCATCCGCGTGGGGTTCCATGGGAGCTTAGACAGATGACTCCCAGGAGCTCTACTTCTGCACTTCACTTTTTGAGAATGGCGAGAAGAAACCGCGAAAAACAAAATTAAATAAATAAATAAAACTGCAAACGTGATGAAATGGCCTCACAACTACTAACAACGTTTACAAATACTTCGTTAAATTAAAAATAAATGAATAAATAAAATAATCTTTATATTTTATATTTTGTTTGAAAATAATGCTAAATTTTTTAAAATTTCAATAATTCTAGTGAATTTTTAAGAATTTTAAAACTATTATTCCCTTAATCTTAGAAGGAAAAGAGTTAACACTGTTAGACGAACACGACTCTCCACAATGATATGATATTGTCCACTTTGAGCATAAGCTCTCATGGCTTTGCTTTGGGCTTCCCCAAAAGGCCTCATACCAATGGAGAGAGTATTCTTTGATTATAAACCCCATGATCATTCCCTAAATCAGTCGATGTGGGACTTTCATCATCCAACACCTCCCCTCGAACAAAGTACGCCTCCCCTTAATCGAGGCTCGACTCCTTTGGAGTCTTTAGTCATTTTTTACAGCCTTCGAGGAGGCTTGATTCCCTAAATTAGCCAATGTGGGACACTTTCATCATCCAACACCTCCCCTCGAACAAAGTACGCCTCCCCTTAATCGAGGCTCGACTCCTTTGGAGTCTTTAGTCATGCTCTGATACCATGCCTCCTCGAAAGGCGGTCAAAAATGACTAAATACTCCAAAGGAGTCGAGCCTCGATTAAGGGGAGGCGTACTTTGTTCGAGGGGAGGTGTTGGATGATGAAAGTTCCACATTTATAATCAAAGAATACACTCCATTGGTATGAGGCCTTTTGGGGAAGCCCAAAGCAAAGCCATGAGAGCTTATGCTCTAAGTGGACAATATCATACCATTGTGGAGAGTCGTGTTCGTCTATCATGGTATCAGAGCCATGCCCTAAACTTAGTCGTGCCAATAGATTGGTAAATCCTCAGAAATGTCGAACAAAGAATCAAGCCTCCTCGATCCTCAGAAATGTCGAACAAAGAATCAAGCCTCCTCGAAAGGCTGTCAAAAATGACTAAAGACTCCAAAGGAGTCGAGCCTCGATTAAGGGGAGGCGTTACTTTGTTCGAGGGGAGGTGTTGGATGATGAAAGTTCCACATCGACTGATTTAGGGAATGATACCTCCTCGAAAGGCGGACAAAAATGACTAAAGACTCCAAAGGAGTCGAGCCTCGATTAAGGGGAGGCGTACTTTGTTCGAGGGGAGGTGTTGGATGATGAAAGTCCCACATTTATAATCAAAGAATACACTCCATTGGTATGAGGCCTTTTGGGGAAGCCCAAAGCAAAACCATGAGAGCTTATGCTCAAAGTGGACAATATCATACCATTGTGGAGAGTCGTGTTTGTCTAACAAACACTTCCCATGTAGCACCACCGCTATTTAATCTTCAACATTTTATTCTCATACATTTTTTTACCGACATCATAAACAAAACTTTAAATTAAACGACTGTTTAAAAAATACTATGTGGATGTGATCGCCCAATATAGTCTTGGAGATAGTCAATGTATAACTTTTTTCCTAAATTGATTCAAAAAGGTGGTCTTAAAAAAAACGGTCAATACGTAATGTTTTCCACAAAAAATTTGATGCTACCGTTAGTTAGATCGATTCTTATAAAGGTATCAAGGACCGGGAGAACTTAGAACCTAAGATCCCATGTAAGGTTAATTGAGCTTAAAATATTCAAAGTTTAGCGGTTCAATTCTTCCCCTAAGTGAAAATTAGATTATAATTCTTGTGTCTTAATTTTGACCTGATTTTGTAGACTTTGAAATTCGAATCGTAACTAAAAAGACGAAGACTAAAAATAAAGAAAATATAAGATAAAAATAATGTACGATTAAAATCAAATTAAAGATCAACAAACAACACCAAATACAAAATAAAATTCAATTAGAAGACTATGTTGTTCAATTTTATTACAAATAAAAAAATTGGGTTTGGGATACAATTACAAAACGAAATACAAACGACTCAAAATAGAAAAATGGACGACGCTTCAGAACGACCCTCTCTGCAATCGCATAGCTCTTGAACGCTCCCCACCTCGGTCAGCAACCTACAAACACCTGAGAAAAAAAAAGGAAAATGAGTGAACATAAAAAAAAAACTCAGTAACGAATCTACTTATAAGCTCTCATTGCATTCTCATCCTAGTAGGTATTCACAAGTTTTTCTCTAGGTCCTAGGAAGTTTGGGTCTAGTCTTTACTCCCATTTAAGCATCTGAGGTGCCTCGAAGTTTGGAGCATTTCTAATCAGAAGCTTACCCACCCCCAAGGTACATGTTTTTTTTAACTTTTCTGACATTTGACTTAGGTAGCTCACTTTGCTTACGCAGTAAATGACTAGCGATCTAGGTTGAGGCATTACCTCATTAAGTTATGATGAGATAATATGGTATTTTCTAGTTTAAACATCATCCATGTAATGTTAGTTAGCAGACCCTCCTATCCTCCTACAGGACCATAAAGTCATCGAAGTTTGGAGGATGTGATCCTCAGTGTGTCGGTCAACTACTAGGATAACCTACATAGTCTCACACTTTCCTTCATAGGGGCGGGATTATAACACAGTGCCCTTGTTTAGGAGACCTTTAGCCACTTCCATAAGGTTAGGGCACGCACTACCCTTAACTGGCCTATGCCTAACTCAACAGTACTGCTATCAAAGTGGAAAAAAATAGTCGAGAGTCTAATGACACTGTGCATACTGCTTATAGCCTAGAAAGCTACCTTGGTGGTCCTTTGAAGCCGTGGAGGTCTACTAAATTCCTAGGGGCATCTAAGCAGTTTGAATCTTGTCTCTCGTTTCATGGATGTTTAAGACTAACTTCTCGAGCTAATCCATTCTTTGAGTACACATGGATCTCAATCTCTAATTGTCATTCACAACCTTAGGGTGCTCGGTTTACTAAAAACCTACTGTCTTTGGTCAACTTGAAACTGCTCTAGCTCTAGCGCTTTAATCTTAGCTCGGTTCTCTTGTGTAGGCTTTGTTAGGGAGATTATTCAATCGATCTTCCCATATGAGGTGTGTTTGTGGCACAATTGTGTTCACTAATCAAGCTCTTAAAAATCAATTATTAAAGAATGCAGACTTCATCATTGTGATAGGTTGAATAATAGAAGCTACTAACTTGACTACTAATCCCTACATCGTCATAGAACACGTAGGGGTGACCCCATAAATGATATCACCATACAAATCTGCACTCCCTCAGAAAGAGTTCATGATAAGGAGTTAGGAGGTAAGCCCCTTGACAGTCTCCTTTAAGGAAATTTGTTGAAACTACTGATCACGGGTTATAAAACAAGGCTAGACATCTAGCATAACCTAAATCATCTACTTTTTCAAGTTCCAGAACTTTAACGTGGTAACTAGCTCTTATGCTCTTTATGAACCTCCTAAAAGATCCCTTGGATCCGTATTGTACTTAACAATCATAGGATGTTCATATTGACTGAATTCCTCTAAGAAACTGAAGGAAACAATGCCTGACAAATTTTCTACTTCATGAGTACAAGATCTAGGAGCAGAACTGAGCATCACGCCCTAACGTGCATTCAAGGACCAACTACTATTTACTGGAATTTGGATTCTGGACAAGATGGCTCGTGCATTTAAGGACCATTTTTTTCTGTTTCCTAGGCTCTGGATTCTAGACAAGAGGTCAATCTTAATAAATTTAGAAAATAATATTAATAAGATTCTATAATATACTAAATTATATTATATTTGAATTCAATTTTGTACTAAAATCAATGATATAACAAAAAAGAGTAAAGTTAAAAAATAACGAACTCCACACAAGATACAAAAAGATTGAAAAAGAAAGCAGAATAAAACTCTTTTTTTTTAGAAGGGATACGAACATATGAATATATAATATTAATTGAAATTTAAGAATGGCTTGAAACTCAAAGATGACAAACACACGCAGGCATCTGCAATTGTTATTTTCCAAACACAATTTTTGAGGTTCTTAAGCTTCCTATTCCCAAACACAAAATGAACACAGCACAAGTGAATTCCATATACAAGAAAGATTAGAAGAAAAGTTTGGCTTTACAAGTAAAACAGGATGGAAACGAAGTATATAAAAGAACAAAAAAATGGCTACTCTACTTTCTTACAGTCATGGCAAAGCTGCAAGGACAACTCAAGTTCCTCCATGGCGATTATGGAGAACCGATCGGTATAAAGCAGCAACATAAAGGAAGCAGATGAGCAGTATAAAGGCATCATCCATCAGTCCAAATAACCCTAGTAATGCTGCACATAAACATCCAAGCCAAAAGGAAAAACAAATACATAAGGAAATCAATAATTACACTACAATGCTGACATTTAATATAGCCTAGACTCACTATCAAAAACAGTACAAGTAGGCACCTGGGGGGGAGATTACCTTCGGGTATGATATCGATGGGACTCACAGTGTAGACTACACTTAGAAACATCTGTAAACAAATTACAGCAGTTACAATTTATAATCAGGAACAAGTACAGCTGCTTGACATTCAATTGACCAGAATTTTCACACTGATTGAAAGCAATTTTTCATGAAAGAAAATAATAATAAAGGCCCACAAAATAGAAAGGGCCAAGATGAAAGCAGGGAATACAAAAATAACTCACAAACAAGATTTTTGGTAATAAAAACAGAATAGTTACAAAATGAAAATTTCTAAGCAATTGATAATGTTAAGAAAGTTGAGTCATTCACTTAACTGCAGTGTAAACACGTGCTCTAATGACAAGAGGAAGAGATCTCTGTGGATTGAGGAGTTCCCGAAGCAATCTCCGTAAGAGAAAAGGAAGGTCTTGCAGTCGCTGTAGAGAAGGAAAAAATAATAAATAAATAAAAATCAAAAGGATCTAAGTTTTTGAAAATTAAGCTCATGAACGTTAATTTTACTTACGAGTTTCTCTGTTTTGTTATTTACGTTTTACAAATGTTTTCAAAATTTAAGTCCAATTATAAAAGCTAAAAAAAAATGTAGATAAAAACTTGTTTTGTTTTTTTAATCGGGTTAAGAATTAAGACGTTTTCTCAAAAAATATAAAATTGTGACAAAATAAGCATAATTCTCAAAAAGAAAAAAACCAAATTATTATCAAATGACACTGGCCTAAAACAATCTAGATCCAGACTAGAAAGGGATTTGAATTTTTGTGATATTTATTTAACTAAAAGAAATTGAACTTTTCCTAGTAAAAAAGAAAATTAAATTGATCAAAACCATTAGTTCAGTATTTCTTTTATCCAAGAGCCACTCTACCCAATTTGCCACACTATCGGATGAGTGCTAAAGAGTATGCTATCCTTCAAGAACAAGTGCAAGAACAACTCGATAAAGGACACATTCAACCAAGTTTAAGTCCATGTGCAGTACCAGTACTTCTTACTCCAAAAAAAGATGAAAGTTGGCATATGTGCGATTGTTCGGGTTATCGAATTCGCCAAGTATCTTTATGAGACTAATGACCCACATTTTACGACCCTATCTTAATAAATTCATGGCTGTATACTTTGATGATATTCTAGTATGCAGTAAAACAAAAGTGGAACGCCCAAAACATCAACACATACGGTTTTCCAATTTAACAAAACATGAACGGTACATAAATCGAAAGAAATACTCCTTAACATAAAGCATACATTTCCTAAGATTTATTATTACTGTTAGGATCGCACAACAACACACACCCGATCTAGATGAACCCAAAAAATAGGAGAGAGAAAATGCAAGGAGGAATATTGGGTTTATATTGATGACTTTAAGTATGTACAATGAGAAAGAATACAAAGAATGCAGAAAGTACGTTTTTAAAGCACTGCCTAAGCGAATATATATATATTATTCAGTTTACTATAGATAGTTTTACCAGATATAGCCATTTACTATATATAACTATCTACCATATATAGTTTTTTACCATTCATAGTTGTTTACTAAATATAACAATTTACTTTATATGTAATTTACCATTTATAACTGTACTATGTATAACCATTGAGTAAGCTATAAATAAGCCGCAGACTCATAACCTAACAATTCTCCCACTTGCAACAATTCTCCCACTTGCAACAATTCTCCCACTTGCAGATGATCCAGTCAACCTAGAATTTCATCCTCAAATGACCCATCATTATCTTCACTGCAGACCAATTGAGGCTTTACACAATCTCAATTTTCTAACATCAACACATTTTGTCAACATGTCTGTTGGATTATTTGCACCCTCTATCTTCTCCAAACACATACCATTTCACTCGCAAGGTTAGTAGAAGAAAGTGATATATGTTTGGAGAAGATAGAGGGTGCAAAGAATCCAACAGACATGTTTACAAAATGTGTTGATGTTAGAAAATTGAGATTGTGTAAAGTCTCAATTGGTCTGGTGCAGTGAAGATAATGCCTATTCTTCATCATGGTCTTCTGATGTGTTTTGTCTATGAATGATAGACCGGGTTCTTCACCAACTTTATATTATATGTATAAAGGATCTTCTCGCGCTGCTTCTTGCCTAATTCTTTTAGATAGTCTGTCATCCATATCATCTCCTTTTCAGCTTCAGTTATTGCCACGGACCCAGCCTCAGTAGATAAAAGAACAACACAATTTTGAAGCCTAGACATCCAACTCATCCCATCATCCATGGCTTGCTCCCACCTGGTTGTATCCTCCAACTATAGGACCTCATCAAATGATTTTGGTTTCCCTTCATCAATCTGCTTCAAATAGTGTAATGAAGGTGAATACCTGTCTCATACTCTGATACTTCTGGATGATCTTCTCAACACATGCTCAGGTGTCACTTGCTTCACCTTTGGTTCCTCAGCAACAGTCTCAGAAGTTTCTTGAGTATCTACTACAACATCACTACGTGAATTTTTCTGCAACTCAACCTCAACTCCCACTTGTTTCGTTGTCCCGGAACCTTTCTTCTCTATGTCCTTGTACAAGACATTTTCATCAAAAGATACGTCACAATGTCTCAGGTTTTTTCTATTCTTGTCATCCCAAAACTTGTACCCGAATATGTCAGAACTATAGCCTATGAAGCAGCACTTCACAACCTCAGTGTCAATCTTTCTTCTTTGAATCACCATGAACATATGCAGTGTAACCAAAAGTTCTCAAGTGATAATACTTGATTTTTGTCCTGTCCATACCTCTTCTTGCAACTTAAACTCCAACGGTATTGACGGCCCTCTATTGATCAAGTAGGCTGCTGTATTTATAGCATCGGCCCAGAATGTTCTTGGCAATCCAGAATGAATCATCATACTCTTTACCCGTTCATTCAATGTTCTGCTCATCCTTTCAGCAACACCATTTTGCCTTACCATACCGGGAACTGTCTTCATTAATCAGATTTCCCCAACTACACAAAATAATTTGAATTCTGACTTGTGGTACTCTCCTCTATTGTCAAACCTTAGGCATTTGGTTTTCAAGGCAAACTGATTTTCAACTTCAATTTTCCACTTCTTGAAGGTGGCAAAAGAAAAAAGGGCAAAACCAAGGAGACTTTCCATCTTCTACAACCATTGTTACACGCTCAACATCCAATGGATTTGAAAGCCACTATGGACCAAATTCTTTTTACAAGAATTCTCAACCAAAAAAGGTTCAATGGATATTAAATCCTCAAACCTAGAAACGTAGTGCCCAATTTCTTGTCCTCCATTTCAATTGAAGTTGGAATGAATGCATAAGCGTTCTTCTTCCCCTCTATGCAACCAGAACAACAATCCAAAATGTTTAGAGTCTTAGAAGAAACCCTAATCAAACCCCCAAAATACACTCCAATTACTTTGAAGGTTCTCAAATTCTTGGAATGGTATGTTCATAATTTTAATCCATCCGCCATCACTTACACCAAATTCTGGTTTGCTAGGTTTTTCGTGATCCCGAGCTTCAAATTTCAGATGGAAAATCCCAATGTGCATCCATTTCCCTTTTGAACTGAGGTCCCCATGAATTCTTCCATCCTCCATTTGAACCTAAGCTTTTTCAACCCAAAAAGGGTTGAGCACAAAGGTAGCCTCAAACTGAATTACAATAGGCAACTTAATTTCGTTCCAATCTCATATTTTGTGAAAAAAAATCATTCAATATATTCTAAAAGGTGAGCCATCTTAAAACAACCAACTGACACTCTAATCACCTTTCTTCCACCAATGATTAGCCACACTACACATTCAATAAGCCAACCAAAATAAAATCTTCCCTTTTGAATTCAAGTAGTACCAATTCATCCATCTCTTCCTTGGAGAAAATCGTAATAGGACAATACATTAGCTCCATCAAAGATTTCTCAGACCAAAATACTCGCAACAAAGAAAGAGGAATGACGAACCTAAGATCCATATCTTCAACATAAAACCACTTGTTTTCAAACCAAATGCAGAAATACTTCTTTTCAATGCAACAGCTACAACAAACCATGATGACAAACATTCAAGTAGTGAGGGTTCCTTTTGCAGCTTCAACAAAGCAATGACGGTATATCATTGAATTCAAATGTGAGGGTTCCTTCTACAAATGACATCATTTTCCGTGAAATTATTTGCAAGGTTATTGGGTTAATGAGCTAGGCTCATTTGATTGGTTCTTAAATGGCTTATTTTAGATGGAGTTAAAATTATATTTAATTTTTTTAACAATTTCTGTGTTTAAGTGATATCTTTGTTCTATTTTGAGGCATGCCCTTCAAATATCTACTAATATATCCATAAATCCTTGTCATTAAGATTGAATGGGAGAGAGGGGATGAAAATGTAAAGAGAAGGCCACAAATCATAAATGTGTATCAAGTAAAACAGGTTAGGGGATGCCATTCGGTGGCAAATGTTTTTCCTTTACGTCCGTCCTCTTCTTTGCTCGTTTTGAGGTTTTGAGAAATGTCAGATATCCTTGCTCTCCTTTCATTGATGGGAGTTTCATTGTAGTCTAAGGAGAAGGGATATTTGTTCGTGGAGTCCCTACCCATTCAATGGATTTTCTTACAATTCGTTCTTCCTTTGCTCGAACAATCCCTCTCCCTCGAGTGGTGTCTTTGTCAAGAAGATGAAATGTTCAAATAAGGTTAAGCTTTTTGTGTGGCAGGTTCTCCACCTTCGATCAACTTTTGAGGAGGTTGCTCAATGTAGCTGGGTCATTGTGTTGCATCCATCGTAGGCTGGTAGCTGAGGACCTTGATCGTATCCTTTCAGGTTGTGAGTTAGCCTACATTGTTTGGAGTTGTTTCTTTGAGAAGTTTTCATTAGCTTGGCTAGGCATCGAGATTGCAAAAAGATGATTGGGAAGTTCCTTATTCATCCTCATTTTCATGTGATATGAGTGTTTTTGTGGCAGGTTGGGGAGTGTGCTATCTTGTGGATTTTGTGGGGGGAGAGAAACAATAGAGTTTTTAGAGGGCATGAAAGGTCTTGGGGAGACGTGTGGGACCTTATTAGGTTCAACATGTCTAGGTGGATCTCCATGGTTACACCTTTTTAAATTACCCGTTAGGTCTTATTTTGCTTAGTTGGAGATCTTTTCTTTAAAGTGCCTCGTTTCTTTTTCTTATTCTCTTTTTCTGTAGGCTCTCAATTTTGTTATTTTTTTTCAATGAAAGTTCAGTTTTTCATTAAAAAAAAAAGAAAAAAAGAAAAAAAAGAAAAGGAGTTAAGGGAGACCATAATTGTAAATAAAATCACTTAAAAAAACAAGAAAGAAACAAAAATTAAAGATATATTTAAAGAACAAAAAAACCACATTGTAGGCTGAGAGAGGGGTTGGGGACAGAGAAAGCTCTAGTTACGACTTTTTTTCAAATCCTCATCAACCAAGCCTCTTTCAAGTTTTATGCAAACAGAATTTTGAAGAAGCACAGTTATCTTCAGAAAAAATGATGAAACTGGCATTTATTTAGTTGATAAGTAACTGAAACAATCAATATTTACAGAAATCCATGACTCGTCAATCTTGCATAAGATATCAACCAAAAAAATATCTAGACAAAATTTCCAAAATTTGACAATAATTTCAACTAGCATTTTCATTAAAGCAATTATGTAAAGAAGAAAGTCACCTGATTTAAACCAGTTGAGTTGCCACCAAAATGACGGTTATAATTCCTTATATTGTTAAGAACACGAGCAACCTCAGGGTCACTTTGCTGCGTTGCTGAAGCCTCAGAAGGAACCAGTAAAGTGATCTGTCGGCGACATAAGGGGCATTTGCATGGCTGTAGTGGTGATCCATGATCCCAGACAAGCATTATGCACCTTCCTGCATACAGGGAAGCACCATATTCAGTGAGCTTCCGAGAAGACAGGGAAGAAAGAAGAAATCAACTATCTTAAAAAATACAGCTCAATAATGTGAGTCTAGAAAAGAACATCACAGCCTAAGACCGTACAAAAGATGAATTCCAGTAAAATAAAGCCCAGAAGAGTTGAGTTTAAACTCACATGAAGGCTCTTTCCCTCAATAAATGTAAATGAAACATATCTTTTTTCAAACTATGAAATTCAAAATTCAATCCAATGTCTTGACAAGAGGGAAAAAGTTAAGAACAGAGAAAGAGAAAGAATATATATAATCATAGTACCTTCACTTCAAAATCAGTTCACAAGTAAATGTTCTAAAAGGAATAATGAAAGAAACTAAAACTTGAAGATTTACATGTGTTTTTCATCTTAAATCTTTTACAAACAAACCTCAAAAAAGTGATATTAGGATAACTAACGATTAACAAATATAGGGGTGGGTATAGACAGCACTTTTCTTCCAACATTGAAATATTTCAGGCCTATCTCATGATTTAATGCACTTTTACATATCAACTTCCCAAAGCGAGTAATCATTCAAGTAAAGCAACAGTTCCAGAGACGACGAAATTCCTTTTCTGATCCGACAAACTAGACTTACTCTCACTTAATTTGATGGGATTGTCTCCGTTGTTCTTGTTCTTAGGTAGTTCTTGTTCAACTATTACTGGTGAAAACATAAGTCTGCCTTCTAAAAGAAAACAATCTCCCAACTCCTAAGGATTCGAGTAATTCTATCTCAACCTCTATTTCAGGTTTTGGTGTAATTTAACCATTCGTGGAAGTCCTGAAGGTCTAAGACGTGTTACCAAGGCCTGGAAGAGAAATTCTCCGTCTGTTGACTTATACGTGGGCAAAAACAAAGTAGCTAAAAGAGACACTTCTGAAATCCCAACAAAACCTAGTGACAGTGCAAAGAAACGAAATGCGAATACGAAACTGAGGAACAAAAAAAAATGGAGGAATTATGAAAAGAATATGAGAAGGGAAGCAACCGCAGAACCAGTGCGAGCAATTAGCTTGGCAAGGGGTGTTGAATCTTCCATGGCAGATCGAACAGATATCGGCCGCAGGGGGGCCGTCCATATTGTCTATCAAAATCTTCCGATTCTGATTTCTCGAGAATATGAATGTATCCCAAACTTGGAATTTGTGATTTCTTTTCTTACCGATGAAGTTTCAATACGTGTTTAATGTACAAGAACTCCCCATAGATTCTAAAATTTATTATTGCCTAATCTAATCTTTGACTATTTTTCATTTCTGCCTACTAACCTCACTAAAAACATTTTTATTTAGCATAAATTCTCATGATTTTACTTTGGATTTTCTCAAAAGAAAGTCATTAGCCGATGTGGGACATTCATCCATCCAACACCTCCCCTCGAACAAAAGTACGCCTTCCCTTAAACGAGGCTTGACTCCTTTTCTTTTGGAGTCAGTGTCATTTTTTTACTATGCTTTCGAGACTCACAATACTTTTGTTTGACATTTGAGGGGGCATGGCTCTAATACCATGTTAGATGAACACGACCCTCCACAATTGTATGATATTGTCCACTTTGAGCCTAAGCTCTCATCGCTTTGGTTTGGGCTTCCCAAAAGGTCTCATACCCATGGAAATAGTATTTCTTGATTATAAACCCATGATCGTTCCCTCAATTAGTTGCTGCGCGACTTTCAACAATTCCTTCCCAAATCAACACACAATTACAAAATCTTATATCTAAAACTACTTTTTCGACTATTTGCAACCTTTCTATATCTAATGGAATAGAGCTCTACTATCTCCATTGGTTTGAGGCTTTTTGGGAAGCCCAAAACAAAGCCATGAGAGATACTCAAAGTGGACAATATCTACCATTGTGGAGAGTCTTGTTCATCTAACATGAATCACTATTTTATGGTCGAGCATTAAAAATTAAGAGCAGAGATGTTCTATAGGTTTGGTGACAAATCAACCTGCAAGACTAAAACATGAATCATTTATTTTTACATCATAATTATAATTATTTTATTTATAATTTAATAATATCTATTATATTAAAATTTTAAGATTATTGACGTAATTTTGAACTATATGTGTTAGACATAGACATACAAAAGATTTGTGTTAAGAAATAATTTAAAAGGTTTATAATATATATAGATAAAGTTGGGTGTCCTGATAACATTATTGATAAGACTTAATTTATACTTGTTACAAATGATTTGATTTAAATTGCTTGTGTGGAAGCATGTGAGTGGAGTATCCTATATAATAAGTTTGTATAATAGTATTATATTACAAAATATTTAATCTCTTTTTATAAATGTAACACCGGAGACCTAATCAGAAATTAAAAGCATGATTTTTTTTCTTTTTAAAGTTGAAATTTCAAGATTTTATTGAAGGTATTAGAGGCTGAATTTGAGAACCATTATGGGCTTTTGAATCCATCAATTCCGTCGAGAATCGAGGAAGAATAAAAGGTATGATTTTTCAGGTTCTTGATTCCAGTTTTTCTCTAAATTCGAGAGTTTTTTTTTTTATAATTAAATTCTGAATTTTTAGTATATCGATATTGAAGGTATTTTACACAAGTTTTATGAAGGAAAACAAAGTTGATTCGGACCGAAAAGCGATGGTGTTTCGATGAACGCCAAAAAACTACAAATTTTGGTAAGTTTTAGTTTTAGACGACTTTTAGACTTGATTATTTCTCGCTTAGATTGACTAAAAATTTTGAGAAAAATATATATGTATAGATGGATGGAAGGTCTCCAACTTTCATGAAGGAATCGTTTTGATTCAAGTTTTCCCTGAGAAGTTGTGAAAATGTTAATAAATTAGAAAACTAACTGAAATCTGAAAAATCGTGTAAACGCAGGGAGAAGACGATAAACCAGGAGACGACACATGTCGCACGTAAGGGAGGGAACGTGCCTGGAAACGACGCCAACACGCGTCGATGAATGGGAGACAAAACACGTTCTACAATTAGTAGTGAACATGTGTCATGCTGACTCACTGTCAACACATGGTTCAATTTGAGAACTCGCTCGCAACCCGTCTTTTGACTCGCTGAGTGTGCCATGTGTCTCGATACTAAATTCGGAGGAAATTACACATGCACACATCAAACTTCAAAAAGTGGCCTCAAATTTTGCGAACGAAAGATTCACGAACTCGAATTTAGGGAAAACGTCGGCTAAGGCCAACCAAGTGGCCTTACTATAGGATAAGCTTGATAATTGCTTGATGTATGACGACACGTGCCTAGTGGCCCCTGCACGTGTCATTTATGCTTTCTACTTATGATACTTTGATGATGACGCATGTTGTATGATTTATGATGTATGACGTATGATGACGTGAATGAGTTATATGATGATGCCTTATGACGTTTTATGATGATTATGATGTGTTATATGATGACGCTGTACGATGACGACGATGCATTATAATATGATGATGTGAGATTATGGAGATTCCTTAATATGACGTTATTTTCCATATTAAGATGAAAATTATGTTTTGAATGTCATATTGCATGCCGACGATGCATTTCCTAAGACACAACCCTAGTTAATGTTAATGATGATGAACGTATGAAGATCGATGCACATTTATTATTTATAGTAATATAAAGATGAAATTAGGGTTGTATTATAAAAATGATTTAAATATGAGAAACTAGAGGGACCTCATGCATTTTGGTGTGTACATAAACATTGGGCTACTTCCCCTTTTACGATGATGAGTACGGACGTGTACGTTGTGATTATGATAGTGATCATGCCGCACATGACACTCAGGAGTATGCTGACCTCCGGACGTTGCTATTGACAGCTAGCTCTACAATGATGGGTCCAGGGGGTGCAAACCGCCTGGGGATTCACGCTCGCACGCGTGGGTTGTGTGTAGGGAAGTACTACACATCCAATTTAGTCCGGACGGAAGGTCCCCTATGATGGTTTTAATGATAGATCCCTAGAGCATGACTTGCATGCGTTTGCATTTTTCACAGTCCCAATAGTGGGGTCACTTACTAAGTATTCTCGAAATACTCAAGTCGTGTGCTATATCTATTTTAGGTAAAGGCAAGTCGCCGCCGTATGCTTGTTCAACCCAAACAATTCTTATTAAATAATAAACTCAATTAAAAAAAAAATTTGGTTGGTTGGTTCATATTATTTGTGTCAACAAAAAAGTAAAATATTAATTAATTAATTTTTAAATATTTAATTATAATTATAAAATATTTTTAAAAAATTGAAAGTTAAATATTATTTTGAACAATTATGAGAGAATAATTAAAATAGATGGAAAATAAAAATGTATATTTTAAAGTTAGTAGAAGAAAACAATAAAATAATTTAAAACTTTTATTTATTTGGGTTAATTCTCGTCGCTTCTCTCTTTCTGCACTGATTATCAATTTCCTTACCATTCCACTCTATCTACAGAGGAGCCAGCAAAGTTGTGTTAACTATCTCCTCTCAGCAGCAGCAAATCTAGGGTTTTCTCGCCTCTTCTCTTTCGGTACTGTATCATTTCTTGATCTTTCTTTCATTTCAATTTCTTTGTCTTTTGATTTGACTGCTGGTAATATCTGTTTGCGTTTTTCATAATGGAAGTACCGCAGGCGTTATATTGTCCCACTTTGTGTTAATCTCTTCAATCTTCCAATTTTCGCTGCGGATTGCTTGTAATTGGGAAAATTGTTTTCGTTTATATTTTTGTTTCATTGAGATACTTAATTTGTTTTTGGATGGAGTATTCTTAGGCGAACGTTGTTCCAGCTTTCATTCAGCTTTCATTCAACAAATTAGGAATGCTGTTTGCTAATTCGTGTAAATGTTATCTCATTATGTTGTCACTGGTAACTTAAACGTTTAAAGAAGGTAAAGATCGGACAATAGGGATAAAAACTTGTGAATTGTTAGAAATACAAGGGCAAGGTACATTGGAATCAAATAAGCTGGGGATAAAGTATGAGGGAAGGAATAAATTTAGTAGTTTCCAAAACAAGATTGTACTTTCTTTTTCGTTCCTTGTTTGGTAATTTTTGTTTAACTTGCTTGAGTGTTTGGTTTCCTTGTCATGATCTTCAGTTTTTATTATAACCTCAGTTTATTACTTGATCCTTGCGACTTTGTTTAGTATTTTGCTTTTGATATGATGAGGAAAAGGGGACTTTGAGCCCTTTTCCATTTGTAGTTTGGAGAAACTAATTATCTTCAATCCTATTATTCTTTTCTAGATTAGTGTCTGAGCCCGTTTGTGCAAGAAAAACTCTGAATCCATTTTCTCTTTAATCCTTTATTATTTACAAAATCCCTTATTGACCACGAAACCAACCCTGTTATTCTCTAACTCGTATGAATCAAACAAAATGATACAATAAAAACTGTTGGTAAAATGCCCAAATGTAAATCAGCAGTTAAACTACACCTTTGTCATATATTCCCTACTTCAAAATAACTACATATTATATTTGTTGAATATAATTTACTCTCCAGACACCTTGTTAGTGAAATGGTAGACACATGAAACTCAAGAATATCTGATAGAACTCAATTTTTATTGATAAATGTAATTAGAGTGGTACATTGTCAAGGGAGAGCTTTCAATCTCTCCTAATACTGATCCTAAACCAGAGCCAAAAACTTACCTACCCCTCTCACGCTAAGCTTTATATACCTATTACACACTAACCATGTTTCATTACAACTAACTACATGGATCCCATCCCACACTACCAATAAACATTAACAATTAGGGGCTATAAGGCTTGTGCTAAAAAGCCTGGAGATTCAAGTTCCCTTCCTCTTCTCTTTTGTTCAGCTGTTGCTTCTGTTTCCCCTAATAACTGAATTTCTCTCTCTCTTTGCTCCTTCCTTGTGTCCTTTTTCAACTGCCATATACTTGTCTTTTGGGTCCTTGGTGCCATTTCTATTTTTTGCGTTGATATGTTAGATTAGAAGGAAATGTGTGTATGTAGGAATGGGCTTGATGCTGCAAATGAACTGAGAATAAGTAAACGTAAATGGAAATGGACTCATAGAAATGGTAATTGTGATACATGGAGAGGAAACCTTGTTGTGTTTATATTATCTAGGATTGTGATATCTCTTATTTACTGATTTGTTTTTTCCCATGACTGGATGTAAGATTGGATTTGTTCTATGATTAGATGAAAATATCAAATATGACATGCTAAATAAGTCGGACAAACTCTGATGTCTACTAGCTTTCTAAGACATTATATTCAAAGTTTTTATTATGGAGTACTTAATGAATTACTTTTTTCTTGTCCTTGTGTTTTTGAGAGGCTCTGAGGAGCCTTTTGCCTTTTACTGTAGTGGCTGAGAAAATTAGAAATCACACTAATTTCTTCCTGAATGCGTCGCTTTGTCTTTGAAGACCACAGTGATAAACTGACTGTGGTTACATTAAATATTTTGAACTAAAGAAAAACCATGTGAATATATAATTTTCTCCTTTTTTTCAGGTCTTCTCCATGGATCCAGAGGCTGCACGAACGGCTCGGGAATCGCTAGATCTTGCCTTTCATATTTCCAACATACTCAATACTGGGATTGATCGCCACACCCTCTCCGTCCTTATTGCCCTTTGTGACATGGGAGTGAACCCGGAGGCTCTAGCTGCTGTTGTCAAGGAACTACGTCAAGAGCCACCTTCATCGGAGGCCATCATCTCCAAGAACTCGCCATCACTTACCCGACCAACGTAACAAGTTTATTCTTCTGCTGGTTTCAAAGTTCACATATCCTTTCAAACCAATACTTATTCACTCCTGTACTTTGCCTTTGCTCTGTTTAGTTGCTTTGCAGTGTCAAACGAACATCGATTTAGTCTCTACAAAATTGCTGATGCTTCAAAATCAAAATGAGAATGGGATGCTGAAATGTTGATTGTATATAAAAGATGTGATCTTTTTTAAAAAATTCACTATAGTCAAATTTGTTTGAAAAATCTGCAGAAATGATGTCAAATAGCATATCTTCAACCTATATTTCACAAATGTGATGATTTTTGCAGCAATTTAATTCCATTTATATCCTTGACAATTCTAGGCATTTTATAATAATGTAGTTTTATATAGTCGATGTTTAATTATTATATAGTTTTACACCGTTCTGATGACAACTTTTTATTGATGTTTAAACTTTTTTTTCTTTTTCAGTTTGTTGTTTTGTAATTTTAGGTTAATTATCATATTGTTTTGTAGTAGGGTTGTTTATTATGTTTTTCTTATTCCACTTTCATTAAAAATGAGTAGTTATATTACATATAATCCTATATAAATATATATTATAAATTCATAAGTTGTACATGGTGTATGTGTTCAATTGCGGAAAAATAAATATACATTATGCAGTAAATTATTTATACACCTCGTTATTCTATGGAAAATTCTTGAAAATATATAAATATATACATATAAATATATTATATTCTCGAATTATACAATATAAATGTATACTAGGACTCGATGAGAGATTTGGGTTTGAACTGTTGAAAAATCTCTACATTCCCCTCTGTTTGTGGTCGAGACCAACTGGGGTTGGGTTCGGTTGATCTTGGGTGCAACATTGATTAAGGGCTCGATGGTTAGATCCAAACACTTATTGAGTAAACTTTATAGCCTCCAAATTCTTATTTGACATTTGTTAAAGCCCTCCCAAAGGAAATAAACAACCATTTGGAAGTAACCCATTTGATTTTATTAAGCATTAAAATAGAATATTAAATAAAAGAGTAAAAACTCTATTTTTATAGGAGCCGGCGTAAACTCCCTTGAAAAATATTTAATCAATTTGAATATCGTTTAAATTTTAAATACATATTTTTATTTTAATATTTAATATATTAAATACTATAAATATGTAACGCCAAAAATGAGAGAATGCAAAAAGAAAAATACGTAATTATTTAATTTTCAATAAATTTGTCAAATTTTTAATAATTTATTAAAAAATAATTTATATAATAATAATAATAATAATAACGACCTTTGGTCTAGTTCCATAGCGTAGCATCATCTGGACTGTTGGTAAGATTTTTCGTAAGTTTATGGTTTTGCATTTAGTCTCTTCCAAATTCTCAAAATTCCACAAATACCTAGTCTCACACATAGTTGTGATATCCGAGTAAAAGAGGATTATATGAATAAATCGAGACCACATCCGAAGGTGAGTGATCATGAGAATAAGATAGCTAAAAAATGCTTGAAAGATTTGAAAGTAGTAACATATACCAATAAGAAAGTACATTTTCCTTTTGGGTAGCTTAATCATGAAAACTTCAAGCTTAAGCCTACTTTACTTGAATAATTTGATGTTGAAAGGATTGTAATGTTACCATGTTGCCGGAGAATACTAGAAGTATCAAGTATCAAATATAAGTAAGCTTACCGAACCTTTAACATTGATTCTAATATGAATTGTAGCCACGAGCAAGGAAACTATTTAGCTTAGCTTAAACTTATGGATGCTTGAAAATATTTAATAAAAGACCCGTAAACCAAGCACCTAATTGTTAGTCCTACAACATCCCTGAGTTCTATAATCAACAATCGATTAATTACCACTTCTACAATATTTTATTTAATAATACAACTACGATTATTTCCAACAAATAGATACACAAGTTTCGAATTAAGATTTCGAACCAATTCGAATAAATTACATCACATATAGAGTAACAATCACCACTCAACAAAAATTCAGAAAAAGCATTGTAAATTTTATACCGTCAGTTGAATGTTGCCAAGATCAAGCTGAGTAGCGATTTCCTCAAGCTGCTTCTTAACGCTCAAATCAATGAGTTTCGATCCAGAATTTCCAAATCTGACAGTGAATCCAGCCACAAGACTTGGATCAATCTGCGTCTTGATCCTCACATTCTTCGCTCCGCTCAATTTCTGCACCTGCTTCGCGATCTGCGTCAAATGCTGCTCCTCCAATTCCACAACCGAACTCACCACCGCAAGCTCTGTGTTCGTCAATTTGTTGTACACTGTTTCGAACTCCGTCACGATCTCCTTCACGATGTCGATCCTCTTCGCGTCCACCAGGATCTTCAAGAAATTTGCCGTATGCGGCTGTAGAGACAACGACGAAGCGATTTCATCAACCACCTCCAGTTTCTTCTCGACCTTAATCGTCGGATTCGCGAAGAAATCGAACATCTGCGGATCCGCGAATACGCTCTCGATTTTCTCGACATCCGCGCTTGTGACCTCGAGCGTGTCGTTTGAGGCGGCGACTTCCGCGAGCGCGGAGGCGTAGCTCCCGGCGGCACTGGTGGACATTTTAGTGGCGGCGTGAGAGCGGAGGTGGCCGAGGCGGAGTCGGCGAGAAGGAAAAGTGGCGGAGAAGGAGAGGTTTGCAGGTGTGGTTCGGGAGATTCGAATGGTTGGAAGGGGCTTGGCCTGGAGAGAAGCGGCGGTTTGGTGAAGGGCGGCCATTGTGATGGCTCCGGCGAGGTTTCTCAGGTCAGGAATTTGAGTTGTGAGTGTGTTGTTGTTGTGGTAAATTGAAGGCTAAAGAAAAGGCTATGGATTATGTGGTGGAGATGGAGGGCTCAGATTAGAAGGAAATAAGGGATCGATGGCTGAGGATTGATGGCTTATCCTAATATCTGAGGTGCTAAGAGGGCTTTGGTTGAATTAGATAAAACGGACACGTGGAGGTTTGGGATGTGCCATACATATATGGTTTCTTTCACGAAACCATTCATTTTGCAAAAAATCTATTTTGTTTGTTTCGTTAATTATCATTTTTAATATTTACGTAATTAACCCTAACTATTAGGACTTTAATTGTTTTTTTTTATTGAAATAGATTAAATAATAATAATAATTTTCATGCACTTCATATGCACTAAAATTTCACATTGTAAATTACATAAACTAAAAATAAAATTTAAGTAACACGTTTAAAAAATATTCATAAATTTGGAGATAATCTATGAGGCGCCTAAAACGGTTTTCATTCATATTTCTTAATTTTTTTTTGTTGAAAATATATATGTTTCATGACCACATACATTATATATTTATCAACAACAGAAACTTTAATATCAATTTTACCAAATAAATTATTTATTTAGTTTTAGAATATTCACTTTTGCTAAAATAAATTTTAGTAATTATGTAATTCATTTATTTAATAATTTTTTTTGTCAAAATAAATTATTATTGATTTAAAATAATTAACTATAGTAACTTTGCAAGGGAAGATCAATTAGTTAATTGAATTTATTTGAAATAAATTAAATTAAATTAAAAGAAGAAATGTTATCATAATTTTATTATAAATAAATAATATTTTTTTAGTTTTCGTAATTATTCCTAATTAGAATATTTGAAAATAAAAAAATCATTGCATATAGCACGTTATTATAATAAAAAATTTATTTTCAAAATATTATATTATTGTTATTATTTAAAAAAAAAACTTAAAACGGTTAATCATGATTAGATATATTAAATATGAAGGAGAAAAATATTTAATTTGAAATATTCCCATTAAAATTTAATATATTAAATATATAAGAGAAAAATTATATTTAACATATTAAATAACAAGGCATCACTTACATTAAATGAAAATATATGTTTTAAATTTGAATGAGATTCAAATTAGTTAAAGATATTTTCGGATATATTGTGATATTTAAATATGATTTAAATAAAATATTATATCTTAATATAATAAAGTCTCTGAAGATATGTTTTTGAGCAAAAATGAATCTTCACTTTCTCTTTTAGGAATTCAACTCTCATTCTCTAGTCTCTTTGTAATTTCTTTCAAGAGGCTACCACAAGCCTTGATCTTGTGTTCGAGTCATAGTCAAAATGATTTCGTGGAGAAGTTGGAGTAAATAGATTAAACACCCGACCAAAACTTCCTTCATATTTCTTTCAAGTAGTTTGTTTAACTTTTTCATTTTGTTTTTCTAAATAAAATTAAAGTCGATTCCAACACTTCTACCGTGTGAATGATGCATCCATTCCTAACAATGAGGTCGTGCCTCAACCCAAGCTACCTAAGTCAAAGAACTGAAAGGTTAGACAACCTAAACCCCTAAGAGTAAGATGTAGACTAGAGACCTACTCGGGACTTCGAGGCCTCTCCAGATGCTCTAATTACAGTAGAGACTAGATCTGAAGCTTCTTAGAGCCTAGAGAAAAGCATATGATAACTTACTAGAATATGGATGCGATGCGAGCCTACAAGCAGGTTGCTTGCCGAGTATTTTATACTCACCATTCTACATTTCTCTTCCAAGTAATTGTTGGCTGCCACTCAAGGTCAAAGAGCGTTCGGGAGCTTTGTAGTCATAGAGGAGATCATCCTAAGGCATCAGTTCATCTGTGTATTTTGGGTCTTTTGCATTCTATTAAATTTGTATCTTGTACCCATTCCCTATTTGTAATAAACTTTGATAGCATCAGCTTGTAACTGTGTTGATTGTTTTGAATTGTGAAATTTTTTAGTATTTTTATGTTTTATTTATTTACTTTTGTCTTTATTTTTTAGTCACAATTTGAGATTCAACGCCTCGAAAATTAAGTCGTAACACTTTAATGCAATCTGAACATCTGAGGAGGCCTCAAAGTTCCAAGTAGATCTCTGGTCTAAATCTTACCCTTAAGGGGTCTATAATAGGTTGTACAACCTTTTGTTTCTTTTACTCAAGTAACTAGCTGAATGATCGACGTTCTGGGTTGAGACGCTACGTCATAATGATCTAATGGAACAACGTGGTATTTGCTAATGTGAACATCATCTATAGAAAGTTAGTTGATGGACCCTCTCACAAGACCATAAAATCATCCTAGTTTGGAGGGAGTGACTCTTGTAGACGTCAGCTACTATGGCAACGAACGTGGTCCCACGCCCAGTCTCAAGATGAGTTTACAGCATAGTGGCCTTGTTCAAGAGGCCTTTGGCCATTTCCACAAGGTTTGGGGACGTAGTCACCTCAACGCACTACCCTATCGGGTCTATGCTTAGCTTGGCGGTACTACTCCTAGAGGCCTACCACTTGACAGAAGTGTTATTGGATTCGACTGGATCACTGATAATGCTATCGAGGTACCAAAAGGGATAGGGTGATGGAGATTTTTGGTGACACTATTCATGCTGTTAACAGCCTGTTGAGTTACCTTAGTCATTACCAGTTGTCGAGGAGGTCTACTAGATTCTTAGGGGTGTCTAGACAGTTTAAATTTCATCTAGTTTTTCTAAGTCGTTCGGGACTAGCTTCTCATAGCTAATCTAATCTTTGGGTGTACTTAGATCTAGACCTATGATCGTCGATCATGATCCTAGGGTACTTCCTATACTAGAAGCATTCTAACTTAGGTCAATGTGAAAATCGATCTTGCTTTGGCACCCTAATCTTAACTTAGTTTTTTGCACATGCTTCATTAGGGAGATTATCCTATCGATCAACTAAAGCATGAAATTCATAATCTAAATATTCATGTAAGCTCAACGAGGAAATAACATCCATCAATCACTTGGAGCATATAACACAATATCTCATCCTCCTTTCTAGCACAATAGAAAGCATTAAAATCAACTTGCATCATAATTTCTTATCTGGGGGCTTTTTCATAATTTTTCATAACGTATATGGTGCATTTATCCAAAATTGCCCTTCTAAGGTTCTATACATGCATATTCTAAGCACTTAGGAAAGATAGACTTGCATGTTAGCACGTCCTAGCGATTCCTACAAGTATTACTTGAACAAAGTTTGAATGAGTACTTACTTGGATGACACGTGTCTTCTCGAGAACAAAGTTTGAATGAGTACTTACATGTGACCACGTGCGTAGTAGGGAAGGTACATGCGTGCCAGTGGACCACGCTGGGTCAGGTCAAGCAGTTCGAGTTGGTTGTTGGTGCTTTGGGTTGGATGCAGTTCAGCTCGACTCGGGTCACACTAGTAACTCTTAGATCCTAGTGCAACACATTTAATTTTAAATTTTAGGCAATTAATTGAATATAATTCACTAGTGTTAACAGGATAATGCACTTGACCCTAACCATATTTTATGTACCTTTAGGCAATTAATTGAATATAATTCACTCATGTCAATTCACACGGTTCAAGATTACACTAATGACCTTGAATTTTTTATACTTTAGATAATGTTAAATTACAACTAAAATAATCAAAATTCTTATTTAAAATAAATAAATACGAGAGTTTAAACCATAAATTACCATTAGTATAAAATAATAATGACATAATAATGTGAAATGAACCCACAATATGATAACATATTTTGTACGTTACCATACTAATTTCAATCTACATTACATCAATATGATAACATATTATTACATTCTTTATAGGAACGGAATTATTTGCATCAATAAAATAATATTTTTAGTACTATAGTTTTTTATTTAAGCTTTGTTGTAGTATCAAAGAGGTTCTCCTCTAACAAACAAATTTACTTAAGGCTTGGTGTTGATGTGGTCATCCTCAATCGCAAAAACTTTAAAATGTGGTGGTTCGGGCGGATATAGTGGGCTCAAATTAGGGTTAGAACCTGGATCATCATAGTCACTCATCACCTCGATTGTTGTTTGTTTTCCTGAAACTTCAATAATTACAAGGAGATGTTTGATTCACTTTGTTGATTTAGTTTATCAAAGTGCACGAGCCACGAACTACACAAATTTAGGACTATTTGAATTGGTAGCGATTTATGTACCTGAATGAGACATGGTTCGAGCTGAGCTAACGAGTGCAAATGAGAGCAAGAGGAAGAGGCAAAGGCGAGCTTTAAACTCCATGTTGTTCCTTTGTGTTACTTTGAAAATTAAGATTGATAATCGAGATCCACACATTTATATACATGGAGAATTAAAGACACGGAAATTTTATTCCATTCAAACTATCGAACTGAATGAAAGGTTTAGGAAAAATAGATGAAAAGGAATAAAGATTTGAAGGGAAAAAAAGGCGAATTTATTCCTTTTTAAAATGACTATAATTGCCTTTTGCCCATTATAGGAGGTACCAAAAAAATCTTAAATGTTATACATATGTACGTATATATATATATATATTTAAATTAAGGGAGAATATATGAATTTATATCTTGTAATTTGTTTTAATAATTTAGGTCCAGGTTTTAGTTTTAAAAAATCTCTAAAAAAAATTATGAAAATAAAATTTAAATGCTATCGGAATTTTATATAAATAAAACTTAATTTTATTATATTATTTAATTTTAGATAATTAACTAAGGTTAAGATTTTACTTTTATTATATCAGATTATTAAAATAATTTAATTTAATTTTCAGCCATGTATCTTAAATTTATTGTTTTTGGGTTTATTCGGTAATAAATCTTAATAATTATCCTCAATTAAATCATTTTAATAAATTTATATAAATTTTTAAGAGTAAATATTTAGTCTAATTTATATTTAAAAAAAGTTAAACGTTGTATATGGTGGAGTGAATTATATTAAATGAGATATACTTATAAATCTTATATCATTATTGTAGCGACCCTAGATTTCTACTAACCTAAAGTCGCTACCATCTTCATAACACCATCTCTTATGCAAAAATAAACGTTTAAAACATCATCGTAAATCAATGTCATGACTTACATGTTTCAAAAAGTCTTTAAAACAACATAACGAAATATTAAATAAAACAAACTAAATATTCAAATTGAAAAACGTCTTATACTAACCTATGGTCTAAGAATTTAAATACAATTATCCTATGTATCTGTCATGGTCTTTACTTGCGATGTTGTCGTCAGTCGTACATGGATGTCTTGCCTCTACTTGAAAATAGTAGCACACGACTTGAGTATTTTGAGTACCTTTACTTGAAAATAGAAATAGCACACGACTCGAGTATTTTAAGAAATACTTAGTAAGTGGACCCCACTATTGGGGTCAGGGAACGCAGACACATGCAACTCATGATTAGAGACCTATCATTTAAAATCATCATAGAGGTGGCCTCAAGTTCAGAAAAAATTGGACGTGTAATACTTCCCTATACACGACTCACATGTGCGATTGTGAGTCCACCAGGCGATTCGCACCCCTTGAACTCATCATAGTCAGTCTAATTGTTTGTAGCCGAACATTCGGAGGTCAGCAAACCCTCGAATATCATGCAAGGCATGATGATCATCATCATCATAGTGTACGCGTCCCTACTCATCATCATAAATAGGGAAGTAATCCAATGCAAATGAACACACAATATGCATGAGGTTCCTGTAGTTTTTGTTAGGATTTATGCCTAAAGCCACATAATTAATTATTTAGTTTTTAACAATAATTTTTATTATTTTATTTGTAATTTAATTGCTATCCATGGTATGAAAATCCAAGGTTATTAATGTAATCTTGGACAGTATGTGGTTAACATACAAGAGGATCGTGTTCAAGTAATAACCTAAAGAGTCTGTAGTATATGGATAAGGTTGGGTGCCTTATCCTCGTAACACTATTGATACGACCCATCTATAATCGTTACAAATGATTTGATCCAAATCGTTCATTTGAGACATGTAAGTGGGGGTATAAGACAATGAGTTTGTATAAGACTGGACCAAATCGTTACAATGAGTTTGTATAAGACTAGACCAAGAAATATTTAATCACTTTTTATAAATCCATTAATTGAGAAGATTAATATTTCACATTATGATCATATGCGACTCGATCTTAATCCTGAGTGAATTATGAACTCCGGCCTGTGATGACTTGTCCTTTAATTTACATGAGTGAGAATGACTCTGTTAGCGGATTCAATATGTCTACCATTTTGGGGACTTGACCAAATAGAAAGTTGAGAACATAATATCATGAGATGGAATTCACTCATTTCCATATAAGGAAAGTAGATGAGTTGTTCTCTTAAGTACTGATTTCGGGACTTGAACAATGGGGCATCACCCTCTCATTGGCCCGAGAGGGACTTGGTTTATGGTTGGATCATAAATAAATTGTTCATTAGAGAATTAATGGTACTTAGTGAAAGATGTAATTGCAGGGGTAAAACGAACTTTTGACCCAGCTGTAATTATGAACAACTCGTGAAGGATCGACTTGCTTGTAATGGTTATATCAATGGACATAACTTGTCCTGCAGTGCATAAAAGTGCAACTCTAGGTCTAACTGGAGTGAACTATAGTTAATAAATGAAAATTGATTAATTAAATAGTTTAATTAATTAATTTTGTATAATTGGAGCTCATAATAGGTACATAAAGTCCCCTTGCTAGCTCATAGTAACGCTAAAAAGTTCAATTTATCTGAAAGAAAATTTAAAGTGTTCAAATTAATATTTAATATATTAGATATATTAAATATGAAGGAGAAAATAAATTTAATTTGAAATGTCAAATTAATATTTAATATATTCTATATATTAAATAAATAGAAAAAATATATTTAATTTAGAAGGTTGAAATTAATATATAATATATTAGATTGTTAAATATAAATGGAGAAATATATTAATTTGGAGGGTTTAAATTAATATTTAATATATTAGATATATTAAAGAAAAAATATATTTGTTGTATTTGATACAATTAAATATTAAATGTATTTTGATACCTTAAATAAAAAAATATTTTTAATTAAATGTATTTTGATACCTTAAATAAATATATATATTTAAAATTTGAATTAGATTCAAATGAGTATCTTATAATATTTAAATATTATTAAGATTTATGTAGTAAAGGCACCCAATTAATTATTTTATTTTAATAAAAGAATTGATTATTTTATTTATAATTTAATATATCTTTTGTATGAAAAATTAAGGTTATTAGTGTAATCTTAAATCATGTGTGGTTGACATTATAGGAGGATCATGTTCAAGCAATGACCTTAAATGACTATATATATGGATATTGATATACGACTCACATTGTAATTATTAAAAACAATTTGATCTAAAGTACTCATGTGGAGATATATGAATGGAGATATCCTATACAATTAGTTTTTATAAGACTAGACCACGGAAGTTTTCATAAGATGATTATATGTGACTCGATATTAGTTATTAATTATTGTGTGTGAGGGTTTGTCGTTTGATTTGCATGGTTGAGAATGTCTTCTATAATTAATTTAATATGCCTACCATTTTGGAAACTTGACCAAATAAGAAGCTAAAAGCATAATTTTATGAGATGCAATTCGCCCCTTCCCATATAGGGTAACTAGATGAGTAGCTCCCTTAACGTTGATTTCATAACTTGAACAATGACCCCACCTTCTCACAGATCGGAGAGGGACTTAGTTTATAGTTGGATCATAAAAAAATTGTCCATTAGATAATCGTGGTACTCAAGGGGTAAAATATAATTATATGGGTAAAATGAACGTTTGACCCAACTCATGAATAATCAACTTGCTTGTAATTATTATCAATGTACATAACTTGTCTTACTTTCTATAAGTGTGTAACATTAGGTCTACAGTGAAGTGGCCTATAGTTAGTAACGAGTATGATTAATTAAATAGTTTAATTAATTAATTTTATATTATTTGATTTATAATAATACTAAAATAATAAAAATAATATATAATATATGAAATACAAAAGGATAAAAATATATTTAATTAAAAAAATTCATATAGATATAAAAAGAAAAAAAGAAAAAAATATTTAATTTGAATGGTTGAAATTAATATTTAATATATTAAATATTCAACTATTATTGAATTTGATACCTCAAATATACATTCAATAAAGGATTACAATATATTATTATATTTAAACATAAATTAATAAGATATTATATCATAATATATTACATCTCCAAATTTATAATTTAACAAATATTCTTGTAAAACCTCCGTATAAAAAACTTTTTGGGTTGAGCAAATGAGAATTTATTCTTTTAAGAAAATTCTCTTTTAGAACTGTGTCTCCAATCTTAGCTCCCACCTTTAGTTTTGTATTTGAGTCCCAGCAAAAAACTCCCACCACCCATCTTTGACGATTTCCACTAATACGCAATTTATATATAACCAAAACTATCTGTGGATGACCAGTAACTTAAAACTCTACTATTCTTGGTTGCGTAATTTCTCATATATCCCAAAATCAAAATAAAAAATGTAAGGACACATTCAAAATGTATTGAAGTTGAAATTTCAATCTTAAAATCTAAACTTCGACTATGAAAAAAAAAACTGAGTCGGTTTTCAAACCAAAAAGGGTGACATTTCTAATAAAACAGGCTTAAAGTCATAATAATTCAAACATTTGGAGTACAATTGGTTCGGAACCATCTATTTCTCAATACCATCTATTTCTCAATACCAACCACCGTTGGAGGGAGGTGCTGCACCGTCAACTGCAGGTGCTGATACTGGGGGTGCTACTGCAGCATCCCATCCATCAGCTGCCGAAGCGGCTGCAACAAAGAAAAAGGAGTGAGATAGTGAATGTATGTTGGGTGCAACTAGGAAAAGAAAATTAAGTATTTAAGCCGAAGCACATAATTAAGCAAACTATTAATTGCTCGGTTAAGTACTTTTAACCATCTACAAGCACTTGCGCTATCCTTAATTGAAATCTTAAAACAAAAAGCACTTCCATTTTCTTCTGTTCACCTCAAACAGAACCAAACTGAGGCCAACCTTCAAACGGAAAGCAAATAAAATGACTTGTGTAGTTTTGGGAGGAAAAACTTCTTCAAAGCAAACGAAGCTAGTTCACATGGGGAAACCACCCAAAAGAGCAGATAGATATTCAAATAAACAATTTAAAGCAAAAGCTAAGATTCAACCTGGCTCTGGAGCCCACTCGGCACTGGAAGGAGGTGGAATAGCAGCAGCAGCAGCAGCAGGAGGAGGAACAACCACATCTGCAGCACCCCACTGAGCATCAGGAATTTGTGCAGACCATTGATCTGAGGCAACAAGTGGAGCAGCACCATAGTCGGCAATGCCAAAATCTGGGGGCGGAAGAGCCTCTTCCTCTTCTTTCTCCTTAGCCTCCTCAGGCTCACGATAGAAAAACAAATCCACCTACACAAGGAAATGAGAGCCCATGGCAATAATTAATTTAAAATTTCTGAATCAAATTGTGGTTTGTACAGTCCATATAGAAATTTGAATTTAGAATTTACCATCACATCCCATTTATGTCCAGCACGAATTGTTCCACGCATTTGGAGAACCATCCTTGCCAAAAGCCAGAACAAACATCCTATGCTATGTTTCCCCTTGTTGTTAGCAGGGATTCCAATATCAACATAACGCATTGGGGAATCAGTGTCACAAAAGGCTATTGTAGGAATGTTCCCAAGGGCACCTTCCTTAATGGGCTGCAAGTCAAAATCAACAAGACAACATTAAAAAAACAACAGCATCAAGTGAATCCAAGCACAAATAAATCTAAGGGTGAAAAAGCATGATTTGAATCATAATTGACATATTACAATTCTTCTTGGACTTAATTTTAAACCACGAACTATCGTTTGATTTCTAAGGTTACATACCTGATGATCAGTTCTAGGGTCAGTAAGTATAAGAAGACGTGGCTCATTGAATGAGGTCTGAAGCTGGTTGGTGAATGTTCCGGGAGTGTGCCTTCCAGCAATTGCATGCGCACCAGTGTATTGAGCAAACTTCAAAACAGCCCTCTGACCATAAGGCCTAGCAGACTGAACAATGATATCTTGAGGATTCTCGATACCCACAATTACTCTAGCAGCCAGCTGAAGTTTCTCCCATGTTTTACCAAGGTTAATGATGTAGATTCCTGAAAACAAACAAAGGATTTTAAAAAAAATCACAAGCAACAATAGTATAACAATTCATATAAGTTAACATGTTCATATCGTAGAGATAATCAAATCGAGCCTGCAATAAGATAAAATCATTTCTGCAGTTGAACACACATGGCTGTAGCTCATTTCTGAAACCATATTAATCAACATTCAGCTATAAATTTTAGAACAGCGTAGAAGATGCGAGTCACACCAAACATGCAAAACCCAATGAAGAATAGTTTGGAGAATATTCAATGCTAGATCCTCGGAAAACACAGTAAAATCTAAAAAGATAAAACAGAAAAATAGGGAGACTGAAACTTCAAATCTAAAAATAAACAAACGCAAGCTTAACCAGGGAACCACAGATAAGTGTAAGAAACTGAAATCACCATAAAGTTGGGAGAAATTATAGGGAAATAAATTTAAGAACAAAATCTCGAGTAACACCGAAAAGAACGGAGAAAAAACAAAACCTCGAGTAACCTAACAAAATAAGATCTAAAGGCGAGTAGAGTGAAAACATACCATCATTACGGCGCTTGAAAACGTAACGTTCCATTTGGAAATTGCAGTTTTTGGTTCCAAGATGAACCTCGGCGGCCAACATCATCTGAATGTCGGCCTCCTTCTGTGAGAGTTGACGCGGCGGTGCAGCTCCAGTCGCCATGGCTGAATCGTATAATCAGCGAACTGAAGGAAGGAAGGAAGGAAGGAAGGAGAGTTCAGGGCTCTTCGGCGCTGCAAATACTTGACGAAGTGAAGAGGGTTAGAGGTTTAGCAACGCCAATATTTATTCTATGGAGCAATGAAAACCCTAGATTCGTAAAGTTACAAAAATGCCCTCTCAATGATGGAAGTTTAAAACTAAATAAATAAATAAAAAAGAAAATGTTTTAAAAAATAAGGGGGTCCTATTCTTGTCCCTATTTTCTTTTAGTTTATAAAGACTCCAAATTAAAACAAAAACAAAAGCAGCATTTAAATTTTTTTAGATCAAATAGGTAATATAATGTTTTTTCTTCAAAGTACATAACTGATAAATATAGACTTTGTAATGAAATATCATTTATATTTTTGATGAATTATAAATTAATTGCCAAAAATCTCGTGTGTGTGCGCGCCCACTCCTTGCACATAATGTTAAAAATAGAGATATATCGACATTTTGCACGTTCAAAAAAATTAGTTAATAGACATTTTAATGCAATTCGTGTCATGGCTGATTTTCGAGGCTTCGAAACTCAAATGGACACTTAAAAAGAATGACTAAAATAATAAAATTAAATATAAAATATAACTTAAAATTTTTATTAAAGTAAGACAAACACACCACCAATAAAAATAAATTTGAAATTTAATAGGCAATGTTATTTAAATTTAGTACAAATGGAAAAACGGGTTGGGAATATAATTACACCGAGAAATACAAAGATTCAAAATATTAAGACAAAATTGATGCTCTAAAACGACCTCTTCTATGACCGTGCAGCTCTCGAATACACATCTACCTTAACTAGCAACTACGAACACTTGGAAAAAAAAGAAGGGGAAAGGGATAAGTATTAAGTAAGCAACCTACTTGGACGATCTCATCACATCCTTAACCTAGTAAGTTACCACGAACTTTTCTTTATTAGGCCTTAAGGGGTTTTGGCGTAGTTCAACAATCCCCTGACTGTAACCACACACGTTAGTGGTACTTATCACGAGCTAAACTATTTACATAGTCTCTCGTCCCCTCTCAGAGTTGGTTTATTCTACATATAATAGTAGTTTCTAATGTCATCTACTTGTGTAGTCCCTCGTCCCCTCTCAAGGCTGGTTCATTTAATGTACAATGGTAGTTCCTCATATCATAAGCTCCTCAATTAACTACTTAGATAGTCCTTCGTCTCCTCTTGAGGCTAGCTTATTCTACCTACAGTAGTAGTTAGTTTATTCTACCTACAGTCGTAGTTTCTCATGTTGTCTACATGTGTAGCCCCTCATCCCATCTTAATGTTAGTTTATTCTACACACAGCAATTTCTCATGTCATCTACTCATGTAGTCCTTCATCTCTTCTGAGGGATGATTTATTCCACACGTTGCAGTGACTCTTCAAATCAACTATTTATGTAATCTTTCATCCCCTCTCAAGGCTGGTTTATTCTATACACAGTAGTGACTTCCTCAAATTGATATCGTTCAATAGTCTCATAACTTCTCTTAAATTTTCTTGGGGTATCGTGTAAGTTTAATAGATTCTTATGATGTCTAGGTAGTTTAGTTCTTATTTTGTGTCTTCAGGTCGCTCCAAGCTAGCTCATCGAGACTAAACCAATTCTTTAGGTGCACTTAGGTTTAGGCCTTTGATTGCCACTCATAATCTTTGGGTACTCGGTCTACTGGAAACTTACTAACCTAGGTCAACATGAAAACCGCTTGAGTTCTAGCACCATATTCTTAACTTGGTTCATTAATGCATGCTTTGTTAAGAAGCTATTCCTATTGTTCACCTAAAGCACATAAAACATAATCTAAACATTCATGCAATTTCAACCGGGTGATAACATCCATCAACACCTGGAACACAGATCACAACATCTCATCCTACTTTCTTACACAGTGAAAAGCATGAATATAGACATACAACTTAAATTCTTATCCCAGGGGCATTTTTATAATTTTTCATAACATACCTTATCTCATCAAAATTGCACATTGTGAGTTCTAATCATGCATATTCTAACACCTAAGACAAGATATGCTCACATGTTAGCACTTCTTAGCGATTCCTACAAGTATTACTTAGAGAAATTTCAAGTAGCTATTTACATGGATGAAGCATGCCTTGCCGTGCTAGTTTTTTTTTTTTTTTTTTTTTTCATGTTAGGGGCTCCAAATTTTTTGTAATTTCTATGGCAGGTCCTAGTTCAAATCATAATAGGGTTAGTACCAAAATCGAAACGAAAAGAAACGAACAGGACAAAAATGAGCTCACCATGCACAGCCAAGCGTCTCCACGTGCCTGGAGGGCCAGCCAGGCACGAGTACACATGCACATATGGGAGGAGTACTCGCACTCTGGTTGTGCTATGTGTAGCTTGTTCGTTGGTTGCTTAGATTATGAGGGTGCATGTTCAATTCTCGAGGCGCGCTAATGGAATTCCTTCCATTTTTCCTACACAAACATGTGGCGCGCGAAGAGTCAGTGATAGGTAACCCTTGCCAGTTGAATTTAAGAACCCTCATAAACGCTCTAGATATGCAAACTCGTAGTTCACAAATACTAAAACTCTCAATTCAATTTGATTTCATTCCACCTTGTTGAAGAATAAGACTTTTAGATCTAAATATATCAAAAAACTTCAAAATGATAAAGAATCACCTCAAGGTAAAGTAAGATCCAGATTACCTTATCAATCGAATATCTCAAGGCAAGAACACTTGTTTAAGATTCGAATCACTCAACAAGTAAGACAATCTAGGATTTATGTTCTAAAGCCTTGTAATTAATTATTAGTTTTTAATAATCATTTTGATTATTTTATTTGTAATTTAATATATCCTGTGTATGAAAAAGTCAAGGTTATTAATGTAATATTGAACCGTACGTGGTTGACACATATGAGGATCATGTTTAAGTAAAACCTAAAGGGCCCATAGTATAAGAATAAGGTTGGGTGTCTTATCTTGGTACATTATCGATAGGGGTCATTTGTAATTGTTACAAATGGTTTAATTTAAATTGTTCACGTAGATACATGTAAGTGGAGGTATCCTAACAATGAGTTTGTATAAGACTAAATCACAAAATATTTAATCTCTCTTTATAAATATGTTAATTGAGAAGATTAATATTTCAGAGTATGATCATATGCTACTTGAACTTAATCTTGAGTGAGTTATGAACTATTTCCTGTGAGGACTTCTCTTTTGATTAGCATGGGTAAAAATGACTTTTAAGTTGATTCATTATGTCTATCATTTTGGGAGCTAAGAACATAACTTCAAGAGATGAAATTCACTCCTCGTACATGGTAAGGATGAGTAGTTCCCTTAAATCCTGATTTTAAGACGAACAATGGGATCTCATTCTCTCACTGGTTCGTGAGGGAGTTAGTTTATGGTTGGATCATAAACAAAATTGTTCAATAGAGAATTAGTAGTACTTAAAGGTGAAATATGTAATTTAGAGGTAAAACAGCCATTTGACTTAGCTGTAGTTACGAATAACTCGTGAAGAATCAACTTACTTGTAATGACTATATTAATGGACACAACTTGTCCTATACTGCACAAGAGTCCAACGCTAGGTCTACAGTGGAGTGACCTATAGTCAATGAATGAAAATTGATTAATTAAAGAGTATAATGAATTAGTTTTGTATCATTGGAACTTCTAATCTATAGGTCCATGTGGTCCTCTTGCGCCCTTATAGTAACATTAAAAGATTTAATTTAGTTGATTTTTTTTTTTCGAATCGTTCAATTTGGTGGAGCGGCCTAAATAGTTCCACTTAGAATTCTCTCTAAAACTCTTTCTCAAATCCGTGTGGATTTTCTTCTTTCCCCACTGCGATTTCTACGCAGGTAGAATTTATTTTGTATTTCTTCTTTCAAAGGGCTCTCATTGAGTGTAACTACAAGGGTAGAATTTATTTTCATTTTCTTCTTTCAAAGAGCTCTCATTGAGTGTAACAACCCAAGTTTACTACTAGCAGATATTGTCCGCTTTGGTCCGTTACGTATCATTGTCAACTTCACGGGTTTAAAACGCATCTACTTGGGAGATGTTTCCACAACCTTACAAGGAATGTTTCATTCCTCTCTCCAACGGATGTGGGCTCTCACAATCCACCCCTTGGGGGCCAGCGTCCTCGTCGACACACCACTTGGTGTCTAGATCTGATACCATTTGTAACAGCCTAAACCCACCGGTAGCAGAATATTTTTCACTTTGGCCTGTTACATATGGTCGTCAGCCGTACGGATTTAAAACACGTATGTTAGAGAGATGTTTCCACACCCTTATAAGAAATGCTTCGTTCCCTTCTCCAACTGATGTGATCTCTCACCGTGGACAACTAAAGTAATTAACTCTAACTTTTAGACCATTATTTTTTACTAGTCTTTACATTTTATTTAAGTTTTTGTTCATCAAATTAAGTGTCAAAGACAATTATCATCTTTTAGAAGAAAATACTTTGTCTTTTTTCTTAATTCTATAATCATGAATATCTCATTATTTTGTAGTTGGTAAATTTTAACATTTTAATACTTACTAATTGCACTTAAGCTCAACATATTTTCAAAAAATTTAAAAATATAAACTTATAATACTAAAAAGTTATTCATACTATATGAATTACTTAGTAATAAAACTTGAAAAATTGAATTTCTCTTGTGGTTACTAAAATGCCATTTTTAGCATTAAGAAATTGTGGTTACTAAAATGCCATTTTTAGCATTAAGAAACAATTTTTACCTAACATCTTAATGTCTCGTACTCCATTAAAGATTGGTTTCCTAGTGTCAACCATGTAATGTTCTACATCATTAAGCATTTTTCCAAGAACTACGTATCAAATATAAGGAAGAACAAATATTGATAGTGAATCTTGTATCAATTATTCAAACGGTGTCATTTATTCTCCACAAAAAAATTAAGTAAACCAAATTTACTTTTATTTAAATCGTGTCCTTAGGGTACCACGCTCTTTCTTTTCTTGTTCTTTTTGTAAGTACTTAGACCCTTTAGTTATGTTCTTGACTTGTGGGTTCTTATCATGATCTATCTTGAGGACCCTAGTCCTTAGATTTTGAAACCTTGGTTCTGGTCTAAGGGCCTTAGTACTAAGATCACTGTTCTTAGAACTTAGATCTTGATCCATGTTTTCGTCCTTGATCGTTGTCTTGTTCTTGGTTACTTTCTAGGTTCTTGTTATGTTTTTGGTTCGTTCTCCAAGACACTCCCCCTAGGATTTACGGTATCAGTCATGAACTTGACAATTTATGTCCAAATTTTCATGCGTTCCAAGCGACACACTCTTAACCTACGTCCAAGGCTTCATGCGTTCCAAGCGACGTAGTCTGATACAACACCTTAGGGCTTGCCCTTCGATACGATCTGAAAACCTACATCTAAGGCTTCTTACGTTCCAAGCGATAGTCTGATTCTATATCCAGGGCTTGCCCTGTGATATAGCCTGAATACTTATGCCCAAGGCTTCATGCGTTCCAAGCGGCATAGTCTGAATACCTACACTCAAGACTTCATGCATTCCAAGCAGTGTAATCTGAAATCCTGCACACATGCCTTGTCCTATGATACAACCTGAATACATATGCTCAAGGCTTCATACGTTACAAGCGGCATAGTCTGAGTCATAAACATGTTGTACCGTGAGAGGCCTTAGGAGTTTTCTTCAGCTTCTGAGTTTTAGGACCTTGGCCCCTTTCTCTTGAGTGGTACCTAGCATGCTTCCTACTTTGGTAGTTGTAGAGCTTGTGTGATATTGTTCTTGGTTCTCAATCTTTTAAGTTCTAAGGTTCATAATTCCTCGAGGCATAAGTTGTAACATGCATTCATAAACATATGATTTCATCATAGTAACATGTATAAGTTATAACATGTATAAGTTATGCTAAAGCCATAAAGTCATAACAAATTATTTAGAGAGTTCTAGAGGAGTCTTGAAAAATCATAAGTGTCCTAGGGGCATTTTGGTCATTTTACCCCTAATTCTTGGTTTAACTACTTAACGTGTTCCAATGGCTTTCAAGCTTCACAACATTATCTAATATCATAAAATAAGATATACTACAGAGTTTTGTAGCATTTAGAGATCATCTAGGTCATGAACCAAAGGTAACCTTAGGGACACTATGGTCATTTTACACCATTTCTTGGTTTACCTACTTAACCTTATCCAATGACCACCAAATTTCATAAATAATCTCAACATGCTATTATATGCTCAACATTAAAATTTCATAGGCAGCAGAGTTCATTTATTTAGTTATTTTAACGTTACTTAAATCTTGAGCAATTTGATCGGTTCAAGGCCTTAACTCACTATTTTGGGTGTTTTTCTTTCATATTTCCTTAATTCATACTTGATTTAAGGCTCATACATAAATCCAAGCGATTCCTACAAGTACTTCTTAAAAAAAGTCCAAGATGGCTACTTACCTTATTGTTGATGTTCGGTCCGTTCTTGAGTTTCAGTATCCGAATTACTTCAATTTTTCTTCCTTAGATTCCTTATTAAGTATAGTTTCTAGAACCATAATTTTTTTTTTATGAGAATGGGTCTGGAAGAGGTTTAAAATTGAGAAAATTTGAGAAAATGTTGGATTGTAGTTTGACATGGTCGGTTCAACTAAACTAATCACGTCATCGTCTTCTTCCTTTGGACATGTAGAAGACACGCGTTTTATATTGTGCCGCTATTTGAAATTCGTCTTCACAGCTCCATTTATATTGTTTCTTTCCTCGATTTCTTCATGAAACTTAAAGATGATGTTACAAGAAAGAACTAGTGATTGATTTCATACCTTCTTGTGGATTGTAGCCTAAGATATTCGCCTCCAAAATTCATCCAAAATATGTTCTCGCCGGAGCTCACAACAAGAGATTCTTTATTGGGCAGCTGATTCTAGGGATTTTCAAGGCACTATTTCTTCATGGAACCTCTTCGTTATCCTTCCTTCAAGCTAAAGGAATTGGCTTGGAGGAATGTCTTTGAGTGTGGGGCCTTAATTTTTAAAAATCGTCCTCAGTCTGCAACTCGCCCGAAAACGTAAAATTTTCTTTTCTTACGCAGCTCATTCTACAACATTTTAGCTCTCTATTCCTTCATCAAAGTTACTCAACTTGATCCTCTGAAACTAAAGGAATTCTCAATTTGAATGAGGACCATAGATAAGAATTTGACACTTACCCCCAAATTCTACCTAAAATGGATTTCCTTCAATTGGGCACGTTCATGAGGTTATTTCTCTTCGCGGTCATCTATGGAAATAATCCTTGGAGGTGCAAAAACGGATAGGGATTGGCCTTACTTGAAGAATTTGTGTAGAGGCGCGGATTGGATTGGGGGAATTGTTTCTAGGCACTCTTTGTAACGCAACTTTTCTTAACCTAATTAGTGACGTCAATCCATGCATGCTTAGGTCATATATGTAAAAATTCATAACAAATACCTTTCAAATATAGCCATGAGCTTACATATTCAACTCAAAACACCAAATTAAACATAATGTAGTTTAAAATATAAATCAAATTGCCATAAAAACACCTAACAACTAACCACCTATCAAACTACTAATTTAAAATTTAAAGTGATCTACTGCCCTATCATGCCCGGACTTCAATGGCCTTTCCTGCGTTCACCGTCATCCGTGCATAGGAGTTTTACTTTTACCTGAAAATTGAAGGTTAGCACATGACTTAGTATTTTATGAAATACTCAGTAAGTCACGCCACTGTTGATGTTAGATATGCAAATACGCACAATACATGATTGAGACCTATCTTTTATAAACATAACATAATCTTAGGCTCTTTCCAGTTCCAAGCAGGATTGAATGCATGGTACTTCTCCATACATGGCCCACATACGTGCACATAGGCCCACTAAGTGGGCTCATATACGTACCCTTGGGCCTGACTTGGTCAGACACAACGCATTACACGACACTGGACGCTATAGAAAAAGAAAGACCCGCATGATATCATGACGAACATAAATATCGAACGTACGCGTCCGTACTATCATAACATAATGGGAAAGTATCCCAATGCACATGAAATACATACATGCATGATGTCTCGTGATTTTCATTCATAACATACATTTGTTTCATTTCCTTCTCTTTTCTTTCATGACATAATTCATGCATGCAACATGTACGCATGACAAACATCTCATAGTCCATCACAAACTTTACATGTAAGACATTACATTTCATACATGAAATTTCAGTTCATTCGTAAAAATAGTGTAATGGATATACATGCATACGTGACATACATCTCATGACAATACAAAGAACAAATAAACATCACATAACATAAGCGTTACACATACGATATGGTACATGCAGAAGCCACATGGCATGCACCATCATACATCAATTAATGAGCTAACTTCAACGGTAAGGCCACTTACTTGGTTGCCCTTGGCCGAAGTCACTAATTATTTGGTAGTCGCTTCGAAACTATATTCCAATGATTAATTCTCACCTGTAACCGTATGAATATTTTAGAATATTTTATTATTTATTTCTTGAAAAATCTAAAAAAATTTCTAAAAATTTTCATCCTTTGTCGGTCAATTTTCCCTCCTTGAGCATCTTGAAATTTCTTTAGATAAGAAATTAAAAATGAGAAAGTTCCTTAGAAATTGGAAAAATATCCCTTTTCGTCTTTTCGCTCGTCTTTTCCTTTCCAATCCTTTTCCAAAGACCTTAATTTCCCATATATTTGATAGTGACGCGTACACCATGATAGGTCAATTAAAATTAAAATCCCTACAAATTTAGAGACGAAAAAAAAAGATGCAAGGGAAGGTGTAAATGGATGAAAGATAGAAATAGGAGTAGCATTAAGTTAAGAAACTTGTATTTAACGAACAGGCAAGACTGGATGACATGGATGGATAAAGGAGGGACCCACTAAAAGTAAAAGAGAGAAAGGGAAGGGGTGAGGGTGTACCATAAATCCAGTGGGGTTCGAAGCATAGGGCAACCGTAGCAGCAATACGGAGGCGCTCGATCTCTGCCGTTGCCTCTGAGTCCCCCTCATTCCCTTCTCTTCCATTTTCGCCTCTCTCTCTCTCTCTCTCTCTCTCTCTCCTCTCTCTCCTCTCTCTCTCTCTCTCTCTCAGGCAAGCTTGTTCTTCATTTCCTTCAATTTATCTGTTTGCTTGTTACTTTGAAGATACTTTGAGCACCAGAACATCGAAATGTTGTTTGTTTTAATCTACTCTTTTTTGGGGGGTTTTTGCTGTGCTTGTTGAGTCGACGAAGTAGTCTAGGGTTTTTTCTCTTTTCATTGGTTGAATTGTGAGCTCTTTTGTGGTGCTCTGATTCGGATTTTTTGTTTTAATTTTTTTTTGGGTGTTTTGGGCTTTTGGTTTTTGAGTGGTCAACATGCACTGTAGCAGAATGTGCACTTTTGTTTTTGTTTTTTTGTTTTCAATTAGTTCAATCTCAGATAACTGTTGTTTTGCTTTGAACAACTGGGATTGCCGAACCTTTGGTAATGCTAACTTGGGTTTCGTTTTTTATTTTGCTGCAAGCAGTTTAGGATGACTGAACCATCAAAAGTTATTCACGTCCGAAATGTTGGCCATGAAATATCGGAGGTCCTTCTCATTCTCTCTCTCTCGCAAGTTCAAATTCAATTGATCATTTTTTAATTTTGAATCATCTCTGCAAATGTATATTGGTAGATGAGCTATTGCCATGGCAAATGCCATGTTGGATGTCTTACGACTGTTTTTAACCAAGATAATGGCTGGTCTATGCTTCACTTGAGGCTAAGCTACCTTGAAATTATGATTGCTCTTGATGTAATTTACATCCATTTTTTTGTTAACGAACCGTTCTTTCATGAAAAGAATGAAAGAATACAAGAGCATTCAAAAGACAAGTCTCTACAAAGAAAAGGGCTCCAACCCTACCTACATAAATCAACTCCATTTCAAAAGAACAATGGCAAGATCATAATTACAAAAATGACTAGAGATCGAAGCTCACAAGGATTCAGAAGTACCTTCTACATCGTAGGTATCCCATCTTCAATTCATGCCCCACAAACCTCGAATGAACTCCACCAACGATCCCAAAGGTTGAACTGACACTCAAGGCAGTAGGTTATTAGACTTCCGAAAAGCAATAAATTTGTAAAATCCATTTTTAGGCTCAAGGTTTCTCGGAAAACCATAATATTCAAATTGAAAATCTCCATTTGCTTCTCTAATTTCTCTATTTTTCTTAAATTGACACAAAACCTGGGTTTTGATACCAAAATTGATGCAATTAAGAATCAAAAGAAAGAAATCATCAAAAAATCTCAACCAAAACATTGACTAATGTTCAGAAGTAAAGAAATGTGAGAGATTAACTGAAACCAACTAAACTAACTATCATTATTAATAAATTCAGACAAAATTACCAAATAACTCCTAATTATACTTAACGTACGCTACATCATGATAAATAGTTTGATATTGCTATTTGTATGCTTCAGCATTTTATTTCTTTCCATCAAACAATGAAAACTTGTTTCTTCTTTCAAAAATAGTTGAACGTTGCTTTGTTGCTTAAAGTAGACCATAAATTGATATATGATTGTGTTAGGTTAGCATACTTGGTGCATTGGGTATTGGTTTGGCTAACATAGTATCGATGTACTTTTTCCTTAGCGAATGGTACAAAACCAATTATTCAGGAGTGAGTAAATGTTGGGAAGCTCATGGCAAACTTTTGTCTGTGTTTATCAGAAATAAATGCAATAATCCTGTTACAATCTGTGGATATCCAAGAATATATAATCATTCTAGCAAAGCGAATATTACCTCAAATATATATATATAATTTTTTTGTTGTTGATCAAAGATAATATTTCAAAGAGATCTATTTTGAGGGTGGCTCTTTATTGTAATATCTGCAGTTCAACTTTTATTTGTATTATTAACGAATTAATGTGTGTCTTTGCACATTCTCCCATCTCTCCCGATTTTTTATAACTGTAGACTCCTTTTACATTCTTGCAGAACGATTTGCTTCAGTTATTCCAGCCATTTGGTGTCATAACTAAGCTTGTGATGCTTCGTGCTAAAAATCAGGTTTCATTTAACTCTGATACAGTGACGTCTGAGGTTGTCCTATATTTGAGCTAAAGTAGAATATTCATCTTTTTGTCATTTTATCATGAACTCAGGCTCTTATCCAGATGCAAGATGTTCCCTCAGCAGTTAGTGCTTTACAGTTCTTTGCGAATGTTCAACCAAGCATTAGGTATATACTGTTAAAATTTATCCTTGCAAATTTGATTTATGTTTTTTATGGGTAGTATTATCATAAGTTGCAGTAGCATGTAATAGTATTATAATAGAGCTCCAATTGTGAAAGTATATAGTAGGAAGGGTGGAGGGTGCATCTGTTAAATAGTTAGGACTCTGAAATATGAGACGTCTATTTGTATTTTGCAACCGAGAGTGCTGAAGTAAGAGTGATCCTTTAGCTAATACTTAGGAAGGAGGACTATGGTTGAGAGAGGAGTTGCGTAGATCTCACCTAAGGGGAGTCGGGGATCTCTTGAATCTCCTTATTTGATTGTGTATCTCTCTCGCTCAAGTAAACAAACGAAGCTTTATATTGTGGTAATGGATTTAATAGTTCTAGGGAGTGGTTGCAATTAAAAACCTGGAAGAAATTTTTGATGTTTCGGATTTTGAAGTCTTGAGTCCAAGTTCGATGTTGTCATTGGTCTGTTTCTGAATTTGCAAGTTGCAACTTTTATTTTCTTTGGTGGGGGGGTAGGAGGGAAGTGGAGCAGTTGCTGTCAATTTTTTGCAATACCTTAAGTTAGATTGTTATTTGAAAGTTCATCGTAGTTTTTTTTCCCCCTAAATTCAGTGCTCACTCAAGTTTATTGGGTTCAGAATTAGTGTACTTTTTTCCGTTTTTGCTTATGTTATAATAAGTTGGTACTTTTTTTAATAATTAGTGTGGACAAGGCAAGGCAATCCTCCATTGCAATGGAGGATTCCCTTGTCCACCTTAAACCCTCCATTGCATGACAATGGAGTAGGTTTCTTTACTTGTAACAAAAACGATTGGCAAAATGTGGGAAGCTTCGGTTGAAAATAGAATCATGGTCAGATGAGGAACATCTGAACAACCCAGTGGTTCCTTCATATGGAGGTTGGATTAAAATAAAAAATCTCTCTTTCAACAATTGGGTATTGAGATGCTGAAACACGTAGTAGATACTTGTGAAGGTTCCAAAAAGACCTCATTGCGTGTGCACCTAATGGAAGCCACTATCTATATCAACGAAAACTCATGGGGTTTCCTACCAACAATAGTTTTTCTCCCATCATCATAAAACACTCCTCTTTTGGTCAACATAGTCCATTGTTTCCATGGAGATTTTTTTGTTGATTATATGACCGAATATCATGGCACCGAAGCGGCATTGAAAGGAGGCATTCTTGGGCCATATCCTCAGTCAACCCTCTAAGGTTCATCACTGAAAGGGACTTTTCATGTTCAACACGACTCAACAACCCTCAGTTTATACATCTTAGAGACAGAGGCCATACCCCTAAGCCCTATAAAGGCAAACACCGTCCCCTCATTCATAGGCTGCCCCCATCTTTCCAAGCCCATCACTATTAAAAAAAAAAAAAAAAAAGCCAAACCCCCAAACCAAATCCAACTCCCACACCTAACCCATTGGCCTTTCTTCATGGGCCCATAGCTACCTTAATTGACCTACCCATCTCTGCATATAAAAGCCCACCTCCACACAATCCAAAGGCCACCAACCCCCCACCCCACCTTTCGCCAACCCATCTATTTCACCTCTTTCTATCCCCGATCTACAAGTTGTGACATCTTCACTTGAAAATCATGCGTTACCATTCAAAACCAAAAAATCTTCCTTGTCTCAGGAACAAAATTCTTTACCCTTGACTCCCACCAAGACTCTAATGATGATTGCACATCCAGCCCTCTCCCCCTCTCCACAACCCCCCATCCCCTACTGTAGGTGTGCCCAATTCCTCTCTCCCGCCACTAGAAATTGTCCTTGCAAATACGAAACTTGACACTATTCTTCAAGAAAAGTAGGATGAAACAAAGGTAGAATAAGTCTCCCTCATGTCGGCAAAATTCACACCTAGAACAACCATTTGAATCTTAGCACCATGGCTAAAAGAACATCACGTGTGCATCATGGCCATTCCATGTGGAAAAAAAGCGCAGTGCAACCAAGAAATAGAGTAAACTAACTTGGGAGATTGTTGGCCTTCTCTCGAATATCAATTATGATAATCCAACCTATCTCAATCGAGTGGCTTGAGAGACTGGCAAAAGAGAGCCCTCATCAAGACCTTCCTCTAATACAATCCCACCATGATCATTCTTGAAGAAACAAAATTGCATTCTGTTGACCGTTAGATTGTTAAATTCTTTTGGACTGCTAGATATATTGGTTGCACATCTTTGGATGCCTCCAAAACACTGAGGGAATCTTAATGATGATGTTGAATGACCCAACTCAGATCATCTCCGAAGTCACTAAAGGTCTGTACACCCTAATTACATATATTTCTTTGGCCGACAGTTACCATGGCCCTGCAAATACCAAGAAAGACCACTATTCCGCTAGAAATTAGAGGACTTATCGTCTTTGCATAGAATATTTGATTCTGGCCGGCGACTTCAATATCTCTCGGTGGCACATGAAAAATCTAATAGAGAAGTCATCAGAGGCATGAGGCGTTTCAATACTCTCATAAGAGAAGCTGTACTCATTGATATTTCCCTTAGTAATGGTATTTATACTTGGTCGAACAATAAACCATCACCCACCATGACACTCATTAACAGATTTCTGGCTACCAAAGGTCTCCTAGGAAAATTCAGTAATGCTTGTGTTTGAAGATTGAATAGACCCACATCGAAACATTATCCTATTGTACTTTCCATGGGTTGCTTCAAATGAGGCACCTTGCCCTTTTGTTTTGAGAATATGTGGCTCGATCCCATTGATTTCTTGCTCACAGTAGAATACTAATGGAAGAATACACCTCTTCGTAGATGGCTGAGACACAAATTCATTAACTAACTCAAAGGGCTAAAAGAAGTCATCAAGAAATAGAACAAAGGAAGGAAACTAGATGTATCACATTGGTTCAACATACACATAAGAAGCTCATGAAAGTAGAACTCATCTTGTTGACATCACGAAGAGCAATATGGGAGAAAAAAGTATAAAAAACCATGGCTTGAGGAGGGTAACATAAACTCCATATTTTCCCATTACATTATGGCTTCAAAGAATTGAAAGAGTACCATCTTGGAAATTCTTTTGACACAAGGTAGAAGTTTAGTCAACAAAGATGAAATTGTCTAAGAATTCATGTTCTTTTGTACATATGGCTGTAAAAAAGGTGAATGGCTGAATATGTACATAGGATTTCCCCTAAATGGGAACCCTAAATTCTCCTCCTTTTGGAAGACCATCATAAAAAAAAATAGGAAGAAGGTTATCAACATGGTCATCATGTTACGCACTTTTAAAGGCCAACAACTCAACTTAATTCAAGCCACATTGTCTAACTTTCCTACTTACTACATGTCTTTATTCAAAATGTGGCTATGAGAAAAGCAAGATTATTAAGAAACTATCTTTGGAAAGAAGGTTCACATCTTGTTTGATGGGATACCATAATCTAACAAGGGAGGTATTGGCCTATATTCGATGAAGGAGAAGAATAGAGTCCTCCTTGCCAAATGGATATGGAGATATTATCAAGGACCTGCCTTGTGTAGAAATCTTATAAAGGATCGAAGAATAGAGTCCTCCTTGCCAAATGGATATGGAGATATTATCAAGGACCTGCCTTGTGTAGAAATCTTATAAAGGCTAAATACACTCCTACATCATGTACAAATCGGTCCTTCCATCTTCTACAAAGGGGCCATGGAAGTACATAAAAAAGCACTAAAACGTCATCACTAGCCACATTAGCCATAGAGTGGGTGATTGAGGAAATACATCTTTTTGGAATGATCCTTGGATTGACAACACCATGCTAGCTTTGTGGTATTTTCTTTTGTATAGACTCTCTCATTGCAAGATGGCCACGATCAAAGAAACATGAACATATGTCAATAAATTCTAGGACCTACAACTTCGTAGGAACCTAAAGAATGAGGAAGAATGAGCCGAATTAAGGCTTGACCTCACCCCAATTGTGCTGTCCCAAGAAGTAGACTCATTGAAATGGTTTCCTAGTGCAGATGGGGTCTCTTCTGCACTAAATTTTTTATGATGGATATGGAGGAAAAGGTAGAAGCCGTAAGGCCCACTAGCAAAGACAATATGGAAAGGAAAATCACTCTAAAAAGGTGAACTATGAGAAACGGTTCGCAAAGTCATTAGCATAAGTGAAAACTTACAAAAGAAAAAAAAACCCTACATGACTCGATTTTCAAATTAGTGCTCTTTATGCAAGATAGGCACGAATCACAAAACAACTGTTTATGCTTAAAATCTTTGGATAAAGATCTTCAATATCTGCAGATGGTACCTCATTTTTTCTAGAGAGATAAAAGAGTTATTGGACATGATCTTAACGTACCACCCCTTTAAGGATCCCTTTAAGAATGTCAATCCTCTGCTATGGACAAACTTCAGTGTGGATTTCTTTTGGAATCTATGGAAAGAAAGAAATCAAAGAGTATTCACGGAGAAGGCAGACTTATTTTAGGCTCCTTTAAAATGTTGTTTACCACGCCATTTATTAGTGTAAATAGTCTAACACTTTTACTTTTTATAATTATATCTCCCTCGTGAATTGTGAAGGTCTTTTTTGAGCATCATGGATAACTCATCCTTTTTGTAAATTTCAAACATCAATGAAATTGTTTCTTATAAAAAAGAAAGTTTTGATCTGTTATGAAAATGCTTAATCTAATATGCAACTTGGGAGCATACCTCAACTAAGATGCAACTTGGGAACATGGTCCTACCGTTCACTTTCATGGCGAGGTGGCCTTTTAGGGACTGGATAGTGACAGGCCCTGATTCTAAAAATAACCATTAGGGAGAGGGAAGGGATGCATCTACTAAGTAGTTACTAGAATTATGGATCTCTTCGGTAAAAGAGTAATCTCAGCTAATATTTAAGGGACTGCAAGAGAGAGAAGGTACTCTTTCAGTAGTTGCTTAGGTTGTGAGTCGAGAGAACTTGGATTCTCTTCAATCATCATCCTTTGGCTATTTTTCTTTCTAGTAAATAAAGTGTTCTATCATTTCTTTCCTCCAAATCTAGTCTTAGATGAAGCATGTAATGTTTGAATTCTTTTCTATTCTTTCTACAGGGGGAGGAATGTTTATGTCCAGTTTTCATCACATCAAGAGCTAACTACAGCAGATCAAAATGCTCAAGGACGAGGAGATGAGGTTTGCAACTATTTACCTTACTTTAAAGAAGGAAAGTGCTTAGTTATCTTAATGGGAACCTTGAAATGACTGAGGCAGAAATAGACCTCTATAAATATGTAAAATGAGTTCGAAAGTTTTGCAGATATGTGAAAGCATGAGCATGACCGATTTTCATTTTCAGCCTTATACCATGCAGGAGAATCTCTCTTGCTTCTAATAGCATGGTATACTAAATCTATTTTAGGACAATGCTTTTCCCTTTTTTCCCTCCTTTGGACTTTTTCCATGAATTGAGGTTTGACTTGTAGCAACAATTCTCAAATCTTGAACTGAAATATATGATATTTTAATAAACGTTCCTAATAAGCTTGATAAAATCTTTTGTTGTACGGTTAGTCAATAATTTATGTGCATATTTTGGAATAATTGTCAATTTTTTTGTTCAATACCCACTTTTACGTTTGTTCAATACAATAATCTTTTATTGTATGCTTCCTCTTTTTTTTATTTGTTTTTTGTTTGAATTCTGAATATCAATTGTTTATTATAAAATTTTTCTAACGATATAAATTGATCCTAGTTGAATCATACGGCCGTGGTTCTAATTTCACCCTCATGCACTATTATTTTTTCCTCCCCATGTCAAAAAGAATTGTTGATAACTTGACATGTTAGGCTGGTTAATGAGCCCGCATGTGAAATTAGTGGAATAAAAGAATGAATTGTTTAAGTTTATTTTAATTAAACATCAAAAGCTTATGGTATTAGGGTTATTTGCTATTCTACTAATCAGTAACCATTACCCAACACCTAGATCTTCGCTTAGCAAAATTGCTGGTACTCTAATTTTAGAAGAACAATTATAATATTTTTGGAATTCTTTTCCTTCTCAATTTATTTCCTTCTCTCTCATCCTTCTCCATGTGAATACACTCTTGGTCACTCTCTGGAGCAGCCAAATCGAATACTCTTAGTCACAATCCATCACATGCTATATCCCATTACAGTGGAAGTGCTGCATCAAGTGTTTTTCCCACATGGATTTGTGGAGAAGATCGTGACATTTCAGAAGTCAGCTGGTTAGATTAAGTTCTCTCTTCTCCCCCCTTTCTCATATCATCACTTAATACATGGATTTATTGAAATTCTATTCTTTTGGTGTTGTTCTTTCTTTCCTTTCTCCCTTCTCGAGTTAATTGAGGGCGAGTTTCCCTTTTGCAATTATGATTGGGTCCTCAAATCAAAATTAAGCGTTTCGTCTAGAACTTGTTGCCAATTATGTTGTTGCTTTCTAATGTAAGTATTTCTTTTTAAGCGAGTCTTCAGACCTGTGCATGATTATCTTTTTTGCGTTCATGTAGGTTTTCAGGCCCTTATCCAGTATCAATCTCGCCAGTGTGCTGTTTCTGCTAGGACTGCATTACAGGTAATACTATATTTTGTTGTACCAGTCACTTCGAGCTTGCTCCTTTCTTTAAGAAGTTTTCATCTTGATTTATTTACCTAAAAGATGGACACTTCTGCTACTCCTGTAGGGGCGCAATATATATGATGGTTGCTGTCAGCTAGACATTCAATTCTCCAAGTAGGTTCTATAACTAATCATGATATGCTTGTGATGTTTTCTCTCTTTACTTGGTCAATCATAGATTATGGGTTTCTTGTGCAGTCTTGATGAGTTACAGGTGAACTACAACAACGAACGTTCAAGGTTTGTAGCATGACTAGTCCCCCTTATTTTTTTTCTTGTTTGCATCTTGGATTCTCTTAGTATGGATATTTCTTCTTGATATTGTTCCAGGGATTTCACAAATCCTAACCTGCCTTCTGAACCAAAAGGCCGGTCATCCCAAGTATGTACCACCACATATTAATCTCCTACAATGTTGGCTCCATTCTTTCTGAAATCTTATTTTTCTTATCTTGATGTGCAACAGCCTGGATATGGCGATGCAGGTGGCATGTATGGAGTTCAAGCATCTGGAGCAAGACCAGGTGCTGATGTTTTCTATTATATAATGGATGCATATATTTTTTGCTTTCATCGTCATAGATTGACTTCCTTTTCGTAAAACCTATATACTTACATTTTTTCTTCTTCTATTTGGTTTCAGTCGCACTTCCACAGGTGTGTTTTGCTCCTGTCAAACCTATGGTTGAGATGATTGAAGAATATAACCGACTGTTAAGATGACTCGTTTATTATTGGGGTTTTTCTTTCTTTTTGGAATAATATATTAATCCTATTGCAAGGATTGTACTTTCCACAATATCCTTTAGCTTTGCGATCTGGAATGTTCTTGATGAATATGGTTGATTACATTGTGGAATTCTTGAATTAATTTAAGATCTAAAAACTTGTCGACATCATTGGCTATTATAGTTGATAATATGTCTTTTTTACTTGATTTTCAGATGGCCAATGCAGCTGCTGTTGCTGCTGCATTTGGAGGAGGTTTGCCACCTGGTATTAGTGGGACAAATGACAGGTGTACAGTCCTTGTGTCCAATCTGAATCCTGATGTGAGTAGTATTCTTTGTTGTTTGTTAGACTCCTGTTTAAGTTTTTATTTTCATGGTTGACACCGCCGTTAATTTGTTACAGCAAATAGATGAAGACAAGCTTTTTAACCTTTTCTCCATCTACGGTAACATTGTAAGAATTAAGCTCCTCCGAAATAAACCTGATCATGCACTTGTTCAGATGGGAGATGGATTCCAGGCAGAATTAGCCGTGCACTTTTTGAAGGTTTGTTGTTTCTAAATTTCTTGTCTGAAAGGCCTAACTTTGTATGTTGACGTCTATGAAGCTTTAATTTTGTTCAAGGCTTTTGTTTTCTTGGGTGTCAATTGCCTCAGAATACTTTTGAATTTTTATATAGGGAGCGATGTTGTTTGGCAAGAGACTGGAGGTTAACTTCTCAAAGCATCCTAACATTACGCAAGGGGCCGATACTCATGAATACGCCAACTCAAATCTTAATCGTTTTAACCGAAATGCTGCGAAGAACTACCGTTACTGCTGCTCGCCAACAAAGATTATCCACATTTCATCTCTATCCCAGGAAGTAACTGAAGAAGAAATTGTGAATTTACTCGAGGAACACATGCCGATCGTCAACACCAAGCTCTTCGAGATGAATGGGAAAAGGCAGGCACTCATCATGTTCGACACTGAGGAGCAGGCCACCGAGGCTCTTGTTTGCAAGCACGCTACTTCGCTTGGTGGGTCAATCATTCGCATTTCGTTTTCCCAGTTGCAAACTATATGAAGTTAACAACAGAGTTAGAGAAGTAAGAAGTAATGGATTGGTAATGGGAATTTTAAAAATGGAGATGGCGCATATTGTTTTGATTCTTGTAACAATTAATTTGCCTTTGGATTTCTTGTGGGATTGTACTCTTTCTGCTTTGTTGTCTCAATTCTTCTCATCTCATCTCATCTCATATCTTCTCTCTTCTCCCCTTGTGCTTGTTGAAATCATTCATAGACGCCTTCCAACCGAGTTAGATTTTGGTTTTATGCCCAGTTTTGAAGAGAATAGGAAGAAGGAAAGCTAACCTGCCTTTTCTTTTTTTGAGTTGAGGATATCTTTGTTAGGTGGTATGTACATGGGCCTTGTATTTTTGGGCAAATCAGGCCATTGGCTGTTGTAATATCAGTTCAGTTCATAGTACGCTTAATTTATTGATGAACATGTCTTCACAAGCTTTTGTCCAACTCTTTCTTCTTAGCTCTTGACAGGTGAAGAAATAGCTCTATAGGACAAAGTTGAGTGTTTTGATGGCATATATTTGCTGAAAGAAAGTAGGCAATGGAGTAAGATGTAGGATACAAATACCTTTATGTGCAGGCGTTAGCAGCGGATGGGCAACATGCAATGATCCTAAATTTGAATTTGGCTCCACAAGATATTATCTTCTATATTTGTTCCACAAATTAAATCTCCTAAACTTGCTAATTATCTCTCTGTAAATTTAACCTTTGTTAGGGCTTTGGGAAGAATATTGACACATTGCTCACCGGTGCACACAAGCTCCACATTGATTTTTTGCTTCTTGACACACTCACAGATGAAGTAGAAATAAGTGTTGGTGTGTTTGCTACATCCGTGATATATTGGATTCTTCATCAATGTAATCGCAAATTTGTTGTTGACGTAGAGAGTCACCGACTTTAGCTCACTTTCGGTCACTTCACTCAACAAATTTCTCAACCACAATGATTGATACAACGTCACAGTTGTTGTCATAAACTCAGTCCCATTGGAAGATAATACCATGGTTCTATGCTTCTGAGATTGTCAAGTAATCAAATTTTTGTTGAGATAAAATGTCATTCGTGCAGTGTCTTTTCTAACATTGATCTCTCTTGCTAAACCACTATCGGTAAAATCAACTAGTTCATCAAGTTCTCGTCCTCTTTGATACTTAGTATGCAACTTGTGGTTTCCTTCACATAGTAGAGAATGTGCTTGACAGCTTGATGATGCATCATAGTAGGCTTTTACATGTACATACTCACCATTCCGACAACATATAAAAGATCTTGACAAGTATAATTCAAGTACCTCAGACTTCTGATGACGCGCCTATAATCGGTGGGATTTACAAAGCTTTCTTTAGCATCTTTTCTGAGTTGTAACCTTACTTCCATGGAGAATTTTGTTAGGTTTCACTCTGACATCTGAAATTGTTGCTGCCTTTTCTTAGCATAGACTGATTGCTTTAGCATGATATAATTTTTTTCTAGTCCACCTTAATACTGAGGTAGTACATGAGTAACTCAAGGTCAACCAGTTCTTTCATCATTTACTGCTTGAACTTTTTGATACCATCTATACTTGTACTAGTAATGATCAAGTCGTCAATGTAGACACCAACTATGAGTACTTCAACTCCATGAATTCTTGTATACACTACATGCTCTTGCAAGCACTTCATATGATTGAGCTCTTCAAACTCTTGTCTAGGTGTATGTTCCATGCCTTAGGTGCTTGCCGTAAATCGCAGAGGATCTTTGATAAGTTATACACATTGTGCTTTTTGGTTTTGACGATGAAACCTTTCAGGTTGAGCAACATACACTTATTTTTTAAGGTCATCATTTATGAATGTTAATTTGACGTTCAAGTGATGAACCTCTCACCTTCGTTAAGTTGTGAGGGCAATTATCAATCTCACAGTGGCTCAACTCCTTGCCAAGAGTCTTGCTTTGTGTTGATGACATTCCCTTCATTATTCTTTTTTAGCTTAAATACCAACTTCAAATCGATGGACTTGTGATTGGGCAGTAAGTTAGTGAGTGCCCATGTCTTGTTCTTCTCGATTGCTTCAAACTTCTATTATATGGTCTCCTGCCACGCCATCTCAATTGTTACCTCACGGTAAGTTTTCGGCTTCTTAGCAGCCAACAACACTAGCTTGTCAAGATTTATCTTTTTTTATAGTGTATTTGCTTAAATTTTAGTGAGAAGGAAAATTTTTTGGTCCACCATCTGTAGTGGGTTCTCTGGTTCTCTCACTTGAGCTCCCTTGTTCCAGAGAACTCGTCACACCTTTTGATGTCATCGATGATGACATGTGTAGCTTTTTTGGTGTCGATTTGAAGCACTTGCTAGGTTTATCGCGTCTCCCTCGTCTTCTAGAGTTGTGAACTCTGCAATTGTATGTTTGTTGTTGTCAATGCTATACTAATTCCACTTCTTATCTTCTTCAAATACGAAATCTCTGCTAACATGAATTTTTGCATGTTGAGGATCATACAGCCTGTGCGCCTTGGTCCCGTCCTCCATGCCAAACTACATTATCTTTTGACTTCTACCATCAAGCTTCGTAAACTTTGCTCGATTTCTGGCGATGTTGCTTGCTCCATTGTCTAGTTACCACATGTTGGTCTCCACTCAGTCTTCTTCGTTTGTGAGGAAGTTTGCTATAATCTTCTCTTCATTGAGCATCGATACGTTGGACATTTTCTCAGGCTACATCAATGCAGGCCTCATGCATAAGTGTGAGGTTTGCCTCATTGTGCTTCTTATTGCGACATTGATATGAACCAAGACATCTCAATCATAAAATATGAAGTTGAAGGAAGTTGTGAAGAATATTCAAATTACCATGAGATAAAGTCATGTTACATTAGTGAAGTCAAGTTTTATTAAAGTAGCAATGGAGTTGCAATGAAGTTGCAATTAATTTCACATCAAGAAGAATCAAGCTTCATTTATGCAACAAGTATTTCAAGATACTTCCAGTAGGGTTTCATTTATTCTTAGATACAAATTTATGATGGATGATCCACATTTAAATTTATGGTGTTTCATAAATGTATTTTAAATTTAAGACTTTTTTAGTTACTGTTCGGTTATATTTATATAGAGGCTAATTATGGTAAAAAAAATATAAAAGTTAGAACTCTTAAAATGTCTCAGGTAAATTGAAGGGTTTCATTTTGAGACTATATAATATGTTACCTTTGCAAGAGAGACTTGAAAAATGTAGTAAAAAGAGTATTTGTACTTTATTTTCGTGAATGATTAAGTTTATTTGGAATTTTATGTAGTTTAGATTGCATGTTTAGAATTATTCAAACTTGACATGATCAATCTTACTTGTGGGGAGGGATTCAAATCTCAAACAAGTATTTTTTTCCTTGAGATACTTGATCAACAAAGTAATCTGAATCTTATTTTTCCTTTCGGCGATTTCATATCAGGCACTCTGCCGCATAATTCTTGTATTTTTTACAAGAGTAATACTTACTCGTTTTCTTGTCCTTCTGGAGGTTGACGTAGTCATGAGTTTATAAGGAATTGTCATGATTTCCTCTTCTGTCACGACCTCTGCTTTCCTTATTGTGGCCACCGCGTCCCTTTGTACCTGAAAAAGAAGAATCAACTGCATCTTTCTTTTTTGTTGGTGCGAGTCACTCCTCATGTGGGAGCAAAAGATGTTTCTCCTCCTCTTTATCGTCGTAGACACGAAGTCTCTCCTCATGGGCCTTAAGATAACCAACAACCTTCTCAATTGACATGTTCTTAAGGTCCCTAAACTACTTGATGGAGGTAACCATTTGCATCAATCTCGGGAGGACGACTCAAAGAAATTTCTTGATGACTCCTCTCCCTTGTTGCCTAACGGATGGATGCGGTGACGATCGTCATCAACTTCATGGCAAAGTTGTCCACCGACTCATCGTCCTTCATGTAGATAGCCTTGAAATCGCTCTTCAAGATTTGCACCTTTGCTTCCTTGAGTCGTTCCACACCCATATGCATTGTTTGCAGTGTCTCTCACGCTGCCTTTGCTGAGTCCTTCTCTACCAACATGAAAAGAACATCCTCCGAGACTGCTTGATAGATGGTAGTAAGAGTCATCCTAGTGCTTCTCGATGTCGCCACCATGCTCGATGACGTCCCACACTCCTTGTGTGAGTAACAGATACCATAATATTACACTCCTCTTCTTTTTGCTCTTTCTTGTTGTCACATCTCCTCTGACGACTTTTTGTGGTGACAATATATGTTTCGGCATCCTAGTTTTGATATCGAATGTTGATTTTGACCCTTAATCGAAGTACACCGAGACGAACAATCGAAGTAGAAAGAATAACTTGATGGAATAATTCTAAGATGGTTGAATACAACTCTTCTATGGGAATCACTCACACTTTTTTATTAAATCTAATCAAGATAGAGATTATAAAAACACGGGTATAATACTACTATATTTTACTTTTCTTGGATGAAAAAGTACAATGTGAACTACAAATTTGAAATTCTCTATCTTATCTTTTACAATTTATGATCTTCTATTTTTAAAATATTTGGATAGTATCTTGCTCACAAGATATTATCTTTTATATTTGCATCACAAACTCGATCTCTTAAATTTGTTTTACTAATTATTCTCTCCTAAAATTTCCTCTCCAAGTTAAATCTACTAAACATTTCACAACTTAAATATTCTAAAAACTAAATAAAGTACAAATGTCAAGACTCACAATGAGAAATGGGCCAAGTATACAATCTAAAATGGACCAATTAAACATACTTGACTCCTTTACTTTAGGATCTTAAACTTAGTAACCCTAATTATTCCCTAAAGAAATTCTTGATTGATGTCTTAATGTTGCCTTAAAGTTCTTCTCTACGCTTGTTCTCCTTCCTCATTCCTCATCAAGCTTGCTTGAAGTATATCAACTACACACACCCATAACTCTAGTGAAGAAGGGGAAAAGTGTCGACTTTTCCAAAATGGTTAAATGGTAGTGCTAATACACACTCTCTAAACTCTCTAGCAACTAATACATAAAAGTATCTCAATTATGTGTCTATAAGGAACTATCTCTATATTTTAGCTTCCAACCTCATGAAACACTTCTCAGCTAGGATGAAGTTCATCTACACTGTTTGTCACCCCAAGAATAAGGACCAAGACCGTACGGGATTGTCCAAGTGTTTTAAAAAAAGAAGAAAAGAGAGTAAGAATAGAAGGCAAAGGAGGTTGAGAAAGTTTGTAGAGGTGATGAGTAGTGGATTGGACGAGTAAAATGACTATTGAAAGCGGTGTTATAATAATCTCGACTCGTTCAAAATCAAATATTAACACGTTGGAAACATGAAATGTGGCAGTCATGCACTATACAATTAATAATCGCGAAACATTTTTAGCATAAATTTTTGATCTCGAAGGATTTCCACAAGAAGAATTATTAGTGCTTTTTATTTCTTTAAATACTCGTTAGTTACACGTTTTATTTCATAAAAAAAGTAAAAAACGAAGTGTGTTATGTGAGTGTATCATTCGAGAGTAAAGTTAGAAAATGAGAATTTTAGGTTTAGTCTAATTTGGTTTTTACAATGAATTCATAATAATAATAATAATAATCATAATAAAGTTGGAAAAGTATTTTTTTAATAAGGAAAAAAGAATTAGGGTTTAATTGAGACGTAGACTCCTTGTCCAAGTAGTTTGTATTATTTAGTATTAATAAAGGAATCGAATATTGCAATTTGTGTGTTTAAATATAAAGAATCCATTGGGAGATGTGATCAATCTCAAAATATGGATTACCAAACCAATTGAATTATGCCTTAAAACTATTCAAAATCCACCACCTTTTTAATATTTACATTTTCTACCACACATTATTATAAACTACGAGACACGAACAGGACCCATCGTAGTTCACATGTAATAGGAAAAAAAGTTGTAGACCTTAAAAATTCGATCAACCCGTACGATTTTAGTTGGGTTCAGTTTAAATCTAACTTGCAATTATATATATTTTTTATTTTTATTTAATTTCATAATTATTTTTTATTATTTATTCTACAACAATTAAACCTTAAAATAATGATAATTTTTTAAATATATATTAAAATTGAAGGGTAAATCTTAGTTAAAAGCCTTAAAAATAAATAAATATTTCTTGCTAACTAATATTTTACTTTTATTAAAGAAACAAAAATTTGAATGAATGGTCTAAACCATGAGAACTAACCCAATCTAAAAAATTTAGTCCCAATACAATAAGTGTAATTTGGGTTAAACAAGTTTACGATTAGAACAATTAGATTCAATCTAACGACAGTACCGTGAACGGACTCTTATGCTTCCATCTACCCCTACCCGTGAAAATGTCAACCAAGAAAGGAATAAATAATGAGACCAACTTTCTTATAAAAATTTAAAATTTATAAATTAAGAAGAAAGAAAAAAAAGAAACAAAAGAAACAAAAACAAATGGGAACACAAAAGCTTGAAGTTGTCGGTTTGAGACAAACATGATGAAAGGGGACATAAGGTTTAGGAAATTAATAAAAAAAAAGGTCAAAATTATGTTTGAATAATTGAAACTTGTAGAGATTAATTAGATGTATTTTTATTGTGAAGTTCTTGGAAGAATGCTTCAAAGTATTGTTTATTTAACATCAAATCTACATTTTTAAAAAAATGACAACAACAACCTTAGTTTCTCCTATAACATTGGACGGACACCTCTAATTTTATGATTTTTTACTAATAATTTCGGTTGTCCAATCATTAATTACACACGTTTTTTCTTTAAATGGTCAAACACAAAAATAATCAAATTATCCATCGCCCGCCGGTGGACGATACCCAAATGAAGAACCCCCGCCGCTCCCACTCCCGCCATTCATCTGATTTTCCGGTGCCCGGAACAATCTACGCTGCTGTTCAGAAAATGGGAAAGCAGAATTCGATGCACCAGAAGATGGATTTACAAATGGCGAATTACAGAGCACCCGTTCAGGGAACTCGCCGGAGTTTTGAGGAAAATACGAATACTGCAGATAGTTCCCGAAACCAGTGGGCTGCAGCGGCGGCGCAGCCACCGGAGATGGGGCCCAATGGGCGTTGGGCTGCGAAGACGGCGGAAGGACAGTGACGAATTCAGGGAAATTGAGCTTGGCTTTGCTGCCACGGAATCGCAAGGCTGCACCGTCGTAGGCTCGGGCTGCGGCCTCGGCGGTGTCGAAAGTTCCCAGCCAGACTCTGGTGGCCTTCTGAGGGTCGCGAATTTCGGCAGCCCATTTCCCCCATGGCCTCTGCCTCACTCCTCTGTATCTTCTTCTTGTGTTTTCTTCGCCGGAAATTGCTGCCGGCGTTCTCGTCCCCGTGGCGGCGGAGATGGTGTTACTTGAATTTGAACCACCACCTGATATTTTTATCCATTTTTAATGAGAATAATTAAGAAGAATTAAAGAAATCAATTACAATTAAAAAAAAAAGTAGAATTGGAACTCACAAATTGAAACAGAGGGCTCCCAATAACTCTGTACGGCTCCGAAATCCACAATCCCACCACCGCTATAGCCATTTCCGATCACCCTTCCCCACATTATTCCACTTTCTCCTTCTTCTTCCCTCTCTCTTTTCCTACAACCTCCACCTGCCGCCACCGTGGTTGCCGGTGGAGCAAAGCCAGAGGAATAACCAACCCCAGATAAATCACCAGCGCCGCCGTACCCGGGGGGAGCGCCGCTGGAAATGACATGAGTCAAAGCCGAGACCATGGTGATTAACTCCCCTGCGGATGAGAACATCGCCTCCGGCACATCGCCGCCGCCCTGTTTCGCCACCTTGAAATAGCACATAAAATCAAATGGTTAAGGTCTCAATTGGAAGAAATTGGAATGAAGGGTATTTATAAGTAGGAAAATTAAAAAACGTGCGCCGCCTCCATTAAAATAGTGAGGGAGCTTAATGATATTCTTGAAGTGAAGCTTCGTTTCACACCTTTGAATTTATTTTATTTTATTTTCTTTTTTGAAAACAGATAAGGATTGGATTCATGCATGGGGGGTTAACACATGGAAAAGGAATAAATGTTTTCTTTTGTTGGGTTTTTTAATGTATTTTCATGACGGTGGTCTTAGGATTGAATTGCCGACTTCAAATGCTAGAATGAGTTTATAGTACTTTAATCAAAACAACCCACACAATTTTATGAAGTGTTTTCTAATGAAAATTTTAAACTAAATGCATGTTTTTCACCATTTGAGTTTTAAAATATAAAGTCGTTAATATCTTCGTATACAAGATTGTTACAATTTTGACTTCTAAAAAAATGAAAATTTAGATTTTTTTCTCCCGGATGTCAAAATTTTAATGTAGTCAAGTAATGCTCAACAAAATAGGACGAAAAAGTTCTTCATTTGACCATTTTATCAACTTATTTAGCTCGATCCAATTGAGTCATATGATATTTAGGTAAAACTCAAATAAATCCAATAAGTTTAATGAATAATAATTTGGCCCAAACCCTAAAAGGATTAAGACTAAAGCTAGCAAAACCCGAACTCAAAATGTCGAGCCTAAAATTTAAAAAGACTATGACCTTGGCCAATCTCTCAAGTGAATTGTTTAGATTGACAGGTACATTCTACCATATTTCCATCATTTGTTGTGAGTGGTAATTATCAAATATCTAAATTTGAGAGAGACTTTGGCAACTTATTTGACCCGGTTGTATTCTTATTATCTTTTTGAAACTTGTCCATAACACAACTATCACGAAGACCCATATTAACAAATTTTAGACCCTTTAAAGCTCTTATTGGAACCAATATCTTTGTTTCTTTAACGTTCATATGTCTTAAGTCTCAGCCATAGACTTGAATTAGAGGCACTCTCAACAACAACAACCATATTTATATACGTTACAATGGTGTATAAAATTCCAGATTTTGTGTCATGTGCTATCACTATAGCACTCTTCACAATCTTCTACGAACTCTTCCTAAATTTTGCTGCATAACTTGTGATATCCAACTGACCAACAAAAATCAAATTCTTCTTTAGACTAATAATATATCTAACATTTTTCAATGTCTACTTATGTCCACTAATTTCTTGCTAGAGTTTGTATGACATCCATCATTCCTTCAATCTCTAAGGCTTTGTTGTTAGAAAGATACCCTGTCAAGATCCAATTTTTCAGCTTACGCGAAGCACGGATCGCGACTAGGGTTGACTCAATGGTGTAAAAAGATGGACAAATTTTTTTGCGAAACAAAGCAAAGAGAAGTTAAAACATAATATGCTTACATTATATCAAAGTAGAGTTCATACATAAGTAGTTCAAATAAAAAATAAGGAACGAACACAAAATATTTAAAATAAAATGGGGTTGAAGACGATGGGTGAGACGTGTCTATGACACCTGCTCCAGAGTCCGCTATTGTCCTGGTCTTGTCATTGTCCTTAGTTTTTATTCTTGAGTCTTATCCTTGGTTCTATTTCTTTAGTGGTACCTAGTAACCTTCATGTCTTTGCTTACTTAGGCTTAGGCTTGGATAGTGCTACTTTAGGCCATGGGTGTGTGTAAACTTCTTTGTCTTAAGTTAGCATTATTGATTACTTGAAAATCAAAACTATCTAAAACTTATCTAGATGAGTTACAATAGCCTCTTAATTACTTGAAAATTGGGGCTAACCTAAGGCTTATCATAAGGCAGCTTCTTGATTACTTGAAAATCAAAAGTTGACCTAGAGCTCATCTTGAGTTACGATAGCCTCCTAATAACTTGAAAATTGGGGCTAACCTAAGGCTTATCATGAGGCAGCTTCCTGATTACTTGAAAAGCAAGTGCTAACCTTGAGCTCATCTTCAATAGATGTTGAATCTAGTTTCTGAATTCTAATATGAATATTGAGCATGGGTCGCTACAAATGGTATCAGAGCGGTACCTCTCTCAGTAAGATATGATTCAAGTTCAAACCGACGTGGAAGCTGGTGAAAATGTAATACTCGGGTAAATGAATAAATCGAAGACCACACCAAATGAGAGCGTTCCTCAAGATAGAATGAAAGTCACTACCTATACAAACAAGGTGCACCTTCCTTTTCGGTGGTTCAATCATAGGTACTTAAAAGTTAAGCATGCTTTCCTTGGAGCAATTCTATGTTGGGTGCCTCCTGAGAATTTTCCTTAGGATGTATGTGAGTGATGCAGGAAGGACTCGTATTGGTCTATAGGGATAGTCTTCACTAATAGAAGCGAAGAGTAAGTAACATGACCATGCCATAGGAAAATATTGGGGACATGAATACTTGAAAGCCCTTCAGTTAGGACCTCGGGAGGTTAGAACACTCAATAGAGGAGGGAATGTATATTGATTCCTTTTGTCCAGCTTAGACTGGGTGGATATGTAAAAACTATTTTGTCTTTTCCGTCTCTTTTTGTTAAAAATGATGCTCTGATACATGTTAAGATACAAGCTATCAGCTAAATCTAGAAATAAGAGAAAATATTCTAAATAAGATAAAAAATATATGAAATATACTATTAACAAAATTTTGAAAATAAGGAAAAAAAATAGTAACTCAAATATATTCCAATAACTATTATATCTTACTTTATATCTTAAATAAAATTTTTTTAATACTAAATCAAATTTCTTAATACTCCCCTCAAGAGTGTAGGTCAATCACTTCCAACTTGTCTTCCATAAAATTAAATTGTGTCTCCTAAAAGTTTTAGTGAAAACATTTGCCAATTTGCTACTCGGCTTTTGCTGATGATCTAGACACATCGGTTTGCTTTTTAGACTTCCAAGAAATAATTTAATTTTACAATAAGATGCAAAACCAAGTATTTTTTGATGATATGTACACATTGATTTGATTTTTAGACTTCCAAAAAATAATTGAATTTCACCGGAAGATGCAAAACCATGTATTTGATGATGATCGGTACACATTGGTTTACTTTTTAGACTTCCAAGAAATAATTAAATTTACCAAGAAGATGCAAAAACTAAAATAGACTGCGATGATTTACTCTAAGATTGGTAATTTGTCCCATTTAATTTGATTGGATAAGTGAGTATCGTGGCGACCATTTCTTGATTCATGCATAAATTATTTACTCCATGATTATTAATTTGTCCCATTTATTTGGAACAAGTGAATATCCTGCCCGATCACTTCTTTGTTCGTGAATAAATGATATACTCTAGGATTGATAATTTGTCCCATTTATTTGGAACAAGTGAATATCCTACCCGATCACTTCTTTGTTCATGAATAAATGATATACTCTAGGATTGATAATTTGTCCCATTTAATTTGATTGGAACAAGTGAATATCTTGGCTGATCAGAATGATGAATGTAATAAGGATGTGTTAAATCAACATCCGAAATTTTAAAATACGAACATCTTGAGCATGCCACCTTTGAGCTTTGGTGAGAAATTTGAAGATGCTTATAACGTAGTCTTGATATTGGACGATCGAGAACAGTTTGCCAACCACAATTCTCGGTTTAGGAGAATGATTGAGAATATCTGGCCAATTCTAGATTTAAATTGAGATTAGGAAGCTACCTGTTGATGACAGAATCTGAATAGCTCGCCACAAACATCTTGATAATGAATATGTTCTTGATTTTATTGTTGAGAGGAAAAATATTGATGATTTGCGGTGCTCAATCACAGACAATGTTATAGAGACCAAAAATTAAAACTTTTGAGATGTGGGCTAAAAGGATGATATATCTAGTGGAAGGGGATCCCAATTCATCCGTCGTCCTCTGTTCCGGCAACTACGCATCAATTTTTTTTATTCTAGCGGTACGTTACACAAAGCTTTAGGTTTAAGGGAGTAAATTTTGACGTACGTTGAGGGTGATTTCTATCCTAAAAACAAGGAGGTTGATTGTCCATGAGGCTCGGGCTCTACTCGTCAGTATTGTAACGACCCTAGATTTCTACTTAACCTAAAGTCATTACTTAACGTACTCATTTGTGCGTAATCATTTAAAACTTCAACATAAAATAATGGCATAGACATACGTATTCGAAAACGTCTTTAAAACGACATAACAGAATACTAAATAAATAAATAAACATTAAAAGTAACAAAATTGTATTCTAACCTAAGTCTAGAGAAATAAATACAACTATCCTATGCATGTGCCATAGTCTCGACTTGCAATGCCATCATCCACTATACAGAGATGCCTTGCTTTTACCTGAAATAGTAGTAGCATGTGCTTGAGTATTTTAAGAAATTCTCGGTAAGTGACCCCACTATTCGGGTTAGATGCAAAAACATACAATCATGAATGAGACCTATCCTTTCAATCTTTATTCCCTTAGGCGACTATCCTAAGCAGGTAATGGATTTGTATTTACTATTCTACACATGACCCGCACGTGCATGTATGAGCCCATGAGTCGGTTCGCACACCTCCTAGGCCCTTTTCCTAGACAGGTTAGCATTCTCTGGAGCTATTCTCGGACACCTGGTAGGAATAGTGACTGTCACAACATTATGATAAGACATAATGATCGTTTTTCTGCCTCATAACGTACGCGTCCGTACCATCGTAAAAAAAAAGGATATTCTCCGATGCATGAGGTCCCAACATTTTCATTCATTATCATGTAAAACAACCCTTTCCATTTTCCTTCATATCATATTACTTTACAACATAGCCTTTAAGGCAAGTATCGGAGTTGAATATTGTATCATTCATATCATACATGATCTTATGTCATATCATGCACCTAACATATCTTTTGACATATGATATCATATCATGCACATATCATATCATAAAACATGTTATAACATGTATTATATCGTCAAACGTGTTACACCATAACATATATTGTATACTCAACACGTCATATTATAACATGTGTCATAAAATTAACATAACATAACATATCATAGTCATATCATATCACAAACATATTATAGTCATATCATTTCATAAAAATATCATAATCATATCATTTCATAACCATATCATAGTCATATCATTTCATAACTATATAATAGTCATATCATTTCATAAAAATATCATAGTCATATCATTTCATAAACATATCATAGCTATATCAAGCATATGACACGTGCAAAACGACGGGGCACGTGTCATCATACAAACATCAATTTTTAACCATGTCGATAGTAAGACCACTTACTTGGTTGACCTTAGGCAGCGTTCTCCCTAAATTTAACTACTTGAGTTCGTCCTTTCAGGTTGTTCCAAGTATTGTCTAGTACCCTATCAGAAATTCACCTAATTTCCTTAGAAAATCTCATTTTCTAATTTAATTCAACTTAAATTGAGGAAACAAACCTTATACGGACCTTATTTGTCTTAGATAAGGTCAAATTCAGCTCTGGGAGGGTCAAATCTATAGAAATCTATTCCTAACTATTTAACCCGAGCCGAATACACTAATTTTTAAGTCGAGAAGCCGCTGAGCCGTAGCTAGAGTCAAGCCAAGCCGATGAAGTCGCTCGAGCCAAAGGAGTCGACGTTTGCATGCACGACGTGTATCGCTGGGAGAGACTGACGTGTACGTGGGTTGCTATTGAGGTCAAGGCGCGGACTTCAGGTCTCGTCCTGCGGTCGCTCGGGTTGGCATTACTGGACCGTCCAACTCTTCTGCGTAGCTGGGCCGAGCGCACTGTTGTTTTCTCTCTCCTCTCGAATGTCTCCGACGACGTTTTCGTCGCTGTTTCTTTTCAGATTTGGCTACCTTGCACCTCTGGTTACTCCCTCCTTGCATTCACGGCGTCGTAAAACCTTAAACACCTGTAACAACATGAGGTTTCTGACTTTACTATTTCTCACTAAACCAATCCTCGTTAAACACATTAATCTCACTGTTTTATTCTTAGAAACAATGGCTGTGTTAATCCTATGCGTGTCTCGCCCGTCGTTTGTTTCGAATCTGAGTTGCTCGATCTTACTGGAGATTCAGTCCGTTTGGTTCTTCTCTCCGCCGTCTCCTTCTCTTTATGTTCTCACACTTCTTCTTTTCTCTTGCACGCACATTCTGGAGGGTTGTGGCTGAGTGGGAGCGTTTGGTAGGAGTTTTGTTTCGTGGTCGGTTGAAGATGCAGAAATTTCGTCGCCTCGCTAAAATTCTCGCATCTTTTCTCGCGATTATAAATTTTTTTTGTAACCGTTACAGTATGACAAACACAAGAGATGTTAGAGGTATTAAACGTAGAATAGATCATATGTATACATAGTAAGATAATCTACTGATTTACTTGTTTGTTACGATGAATCAAGGAGAATCTAAATTTCCGGTTTGTTACCAAATCTATGATTCCCTGGTTTGTTACCAAACCTATGATTTACTGGTTTGTCACCGTGTAATCTTCATTATACAGATCTATAAATACATGAGGTCGTGACCCATATAGGTCACAGTGCCATTCAACCTAACATGGTATCAGAGCCAAGGTTTATTCATTAACAATGTCTATCATATCTTCTTCCTCCTCCCCATCCGCCATCCCTCTCCACCACGCTGTCACAATCCGTCTCACCAAATTCATCATATGACACGCCTAGCTCCTCCCCTTCCTACGGACTACGAAGCTTATGGGCTACCTCGATGGTACCATTGCCGCACTTGTCAAGCTGGTCCCATTTTCAACCACTACTGGTGCTGACCTGGTCTCTAATCCGGCCTATGATCGGTGGTGTGATCAGGATCAACAGATCCTTAACGCCTTTCTATCCTCCATGTCTGAGAAGATTCTTCACGATGTGGTTGCCGCTACTATGTCCAAAGAGGCGTGGGATACCCTGCAACGGATGTTTTCGTCGTCAACTCGTGATCGCACTGTTCAAATCCTTGTTGAGTTTGCCACGTCCAAGAAACGCGATCTGTCTGCTGCAGATTATTTTCGCAAGATCAAAGGGCTGGCCACCGAGCTGGCCGCCGCCGACTCTACCTTGTAGGATGATGATGTGATCACGTATCTCTTCGCTGGTCTTGACCCTAATTATGATCCCTTCATCACCTTGATGACTACCAAGAGTGAAGCCCTCACGCTTGATGATGTGTTTGCACATGTAATGGCATTTGAAGCTCGCCAACTATAACACCAGGCTGAACTTCAGTTAAATCTTGGAGGTTCTGTTAATTATGCTGGTCGTGGTGGTTAGCAGAAGAACCGTGAGCGTAGGGATCGTGGTCATGGCCGTTCTCAAGGTGGTGTGTCCTCTCATCCTGCTGGTGATTGTCGTGACCCTTATGCTCGTCCTTCCTACCACATCTGCGGTAAAGTGGGGCATACTGTCGTTCACTGCTGGCATAGGATGGATGAGTCCTATCAAGATGAATCTCCTTTTGCTCCTTCTGCGACACTGGCGGCTACTTCCTCTTACAAGATTGATCCAAATTGGTACAGCGACACAAGCGCCACTGATCATATCACTAGTGACCTGGATCGTCTCGCTGTGCGTGAACGTTATCATGGAGGTGAAAAAGTTCAAGTTGGCAATGGGGCAGGTTTGCGTATTTTGCATACTGGTTATTCTTCAATTAATACTACTGCTCATCCTCTTGTATTGCGTAATATTTTGCATGTGCCTGAAATTTCTAAAAATCTTCTTTCCGTTCATAAATTTTCTCGTGATAATGACGTATTTTTTGAATATCATCATTGGCATTTTTCTATTAAGGATCGACGGTTGAGGAAAAGTCTTCTAGACGGGAGGTGTGAGTCTGGTTTCTATCCTATTAAGCCATCTGATATCGATGATCTCAAGCACGCCTTAGTGAGCAGATCTACTACTCACGCCCAATGACATGTCGTCTTGGACATCCTTCATCTCAAGTAATAAAGTCAATTTTGCGTCTCAATAATATTTCGTGTGCAAGTGAGTCACCTTTGCCAGTTTCTAATGCGTGTCAGTCAGCAAAAAGTCATCAGTTACCATACACTAGTTCTTTTCATAGGTCTTCGTCACATTTAGAACTTAATTTTTTGGATCTTTGGGGCCTTGCACCTCCATCTGTTGGGGGCTTTAAATATTATATTAGCTTCATTGATGATTTTAGTAAATTTTCGTGGATCTATTTGATGCATGATCGTACAGAAGCTCCTCGTATACTTTTGCAGTTCCAAGCTCATGTTGAGCGCCTCCTAGATACTAAAATCAAGTGTGTCCAGTCTGATTGGGGTGGGGAATATCAGAAAATTCATAACACATTCTTTCATTCCCTTGGAATTTCTCATCGTGTTTCGTGCCGTCACACACATCAACAAAATAGGCCTGCTGAACGCAAGCACCGTCATATTGTTGAAACTGGCCTAGCCCTTCTAGCTCATGCTGATGTACCTATTAAATTTTGGGATGATGCATTTCTTACAGCCACATATCTCATCAATCGTCTTCCTACTTGTGTCATCGATAACAAATACCCCTTAGAGTGTCTTTTTTATACCCCACCAAATTACTCTTTATTAAAAGTTTTTGGATGTGCTTGTTGGCCTCATCTTCACCCTTATAATAGACAAAAGCTATCTTTTTTATGTAAGGAACGTGTCTTTCTAGGCTACTATTATTTACATAAAGGGTATAAGTGTCTTGACACCAATTCTGGTCGTGTCTATATTTCTAGAGATGTCATATTTGATGAGAATGTTTTTTCGTTTAAGAGAGCCCCACCTAGTTCTTCCCCAACCTTGCAGCCGACGCACAATGCCCCTTATTTGTGCACCTTGCATTTGGGTAATAACAGTACTAATTTGGAGAATAATCACATGCATATATCTGTGCCTACAAACGCTTTGGATGCAAAAAATCTGGTGCCCACATAAGCTTCGAGATTGCCGCCGCAATCCTCCGCGTCGTTGCCGCGCTAATCGACATTGGTTGTTCCGCCAATGATAGAAGCCTCGGATCCTCCGCCAGCAGATGATATTGCGCAATGCCCGGTCGGATCCTCGACCGCTGGTCGACCGACTACTGTAGCACTGGTTGCTCCGCTCGCAACGACTGGTACGGCTGTGCCCTCAATTGTGGATCCTGCACCTACAAATCATCCGTATGGTACTCGATTGAAGCACAATATCAAGAAACCCAAGGTGCGTACAGATGGAACAATAACATATTCTGTGGTTCGGTCTTCTGCCTCTGAACCTACTTCACATATTACTGCTATGGAGCATCTCCTCTTGCGTCAGGCAATGAATGATGAATTTCAGGCACTTCTAAAAAATAAGACATGACACTTAGTTCCTCCTTGTGCTGGTCTTAACGTTATTGATTGCAAATGAGTTTTCAAACTCAAACAAAAGTCAGATGGCTCTATTGATCGCTACAAAGCACGCCTGGTTGCTAAAGGGTTTAAACCGCAGTATGACGTTGATTATGTTGATACCTTTAGTCCAGTTTTTAAGCCCACTACCATTCGACTCTTATTATCTCTTGCTATTTCTCGTGGTTAGGCTATTCGGCAGATTGATATTCAAAATGCTTTTCTTCATGGTTTTCGTAATGAAGATGTTTATATGAAGCAGCCCCCTGGATTTGTGGATTCTCAACATCCTGGTTATCTCTGCAAGCTGGATAAGTCGCTTTATGGCCTCAAACAAGCTCTGCATGCCTGGTTTTCTCACCTTAGCTCCAAACTATTACTGCTGGGTTTTACACCTTCAAAGGCTGATGTCTCTCTTTTCATTTTTAACAAGACGAACATTCAGATGTATATCCTCATCTATGTTGATGATATTATCATCATCAACTCATCTTCTACAGCTACTGAGAAACTTCTTACATAACTTCGGGATGATTTTGCCGTCAAGGATCTTGACATTTTGAGTTATTTTCTTGGGATTGAGGTCCACCATACTTATAATGGACTTGTTCTGACACAACATAAATACTTCCAATGGACTTGAGGTCCACCATACTTTTGATGGTGGTGAAAAGCTCTCGCCTGAGGATACTACTTGCTATCAAAGTGTCGTTGGTGCTCTCCAATATTTGTCTTTAACACGTCCAGATATATCCTTCTGTGTCAATAGAGTGTGTCAGTTCATGTCCTCCCCGACTTCCGTACATTGGGCAGCGGTCAAACGAATTCTCTGTTATCTACATGACACTATTGATATGGGTTTGTGTCTTACAAAGTCCAACACTGATTTGCTTAGTGCCTTCTCGGATGCTGATTGGGCCGGGAATCCTAATGACCGTCGAAGCATTGAAGGCTATGCGATCTTCTTTGGTGGCAATCTTATCTCCTGGAATTCAAGGAAACAATCGACAGTTTCTCGTTCTAGTACGGAGGTCGAATACAAGGCAGTTGCTGATGCCACTGCCGAATTAATCTAGATCCAAGTCCTCTTGCGTGAGCTCGGGATCTCGCAAGTGCGAGCACCTAGCCTGTGGTGTGACAACATTGATGCCACCTATATGTCTGCCAATCCAATCTTTCATCGACGGACGAAGCATGTTGAGGTTGATTATCACTTCGTTCGTGAACGAGTATCGACTCGTCAGCTTGATGTGCGACTCATATCTTCCAAGGATCAGCTCGCCGATATCATGACAAAGCCACTGCCAGCTCCTTCTTTTAGGAGTATTAGGCGCAATCTGAACTTAATAGTACATCGTCCAGATTGAGGGGGGTTGTTAAACATAGAATAGATCATATGTATACATAGTAAGATAATCTAATGATTTACTTGTTTGTTACGATGAATCAAGGAGAATCTAGATTTCCTGGTTGGTTACCAAATCTATGATTTCGTGGTTTGTTACCAAATCTATAATTTACTCGGTTGTCACCGTGTAATCTCATTATACACATCTATAAATACATGAGGCCGTGACCCATAAGGAAAAAGTGTCATTCAACCTAATAAGAAGCTTCAATACAAGGGTAAAAGAGTGTGAGAATATATTCTCCAAAGAGCTGCCACGGTTGCCACTAGTATGAGTTATCATCCTTCATGGGTGAATGTCTTAGGTGTGGAAGGATTTGTAATACCCATTTTATGTATAAGAAGAGTTTATGATAACGAGGGGTTAAATTTAGATGACATTAAGCACATTTATGAGTGATTTGAAAAAGTAGCCATAAAAGGGTATTTTGGAAAAATAGCCCTAAAAAGGTAAAATTGGAAATTTAACCCACATGAAATCCAATTTGCAAAGGCAACCCTCATTATAAGTCACATTTGTAAAAGTATTCCTAAAAAAGGAAAATTTAGAAATTTAGATCCACACTTAAAAGCAAAATTGAATGATTTCACCCACACTTAGCCAAATTATAAAGGTAGCAATTTGATTTGGCAATTAAACGGATTAATTGGTCTAAGTGGATGAATTAAAGGATAAATATGAAGATTTAGTTTTAAAATAAAAAGAGAAAAAATGCATCCACTTGGCATTGCCCAAGTGTGAGGCTTCCATTAAAGGAGTTTAGTTATTTGAAGGTTGAAATATCAAGGAAAAACCACAAGTTTATTCTCTTCTTCCAAAATTAATCTTTCAAAGTTAGAATTAATCTTCGAGATCCGTCTTATTCAAAAGTTACTGTTTTTGCGGTTAAAAAAAAAAAAAAATTCTACTTTACATAAATTCTTTGAACGTAATTGAATTTGAATTTCACCCGCATCTATCTTTTTTTTTATTAGACAAGTCGACAAAATCACTTAACCCATCACTTTCATCAAATTTATTTGTGCTATTTCTATTTTGAGAGAGAGAAAAAGGCTTTCACATGGCTTTCACCCACTTTGTGCTATTAAGAGAGATCCCACTCTTTATTTTGGCCGACATTCAATTTTTACACATGAAAAATAAGACAAATAGTTTATTAAAAGTGATTGGAGAAGGAGATGGAGTTTGTACCAAATTCTTGCATCTCAATCATACCCATCTTGGGGCCTTTAGGAGTTTCAATATGACTAACAAGATCTCTCTTAAAAAGTTGACGTGAGACCTATCTTTAACGACCACTTTTTGTTTGTTTATGTAATTTCCTATTGTTTAAAAATTTCGGAGTAATCCAAATCAATAAATATTATATGGTTTATAGTTAGGAATAAGATGACCAAACCTAAAATTCTTTGACTCTACCCCTCCAAATCTCAATCCAAATGCATAAAATAATATTAAAAGGAGTCTCTTTTCTTTCTATTCTATTCTTTTCCGTCTTATTTTCATTTCACAAAGGCATTGAAAGATTCTTTTGTTAGGATGACTCAATTTAGAAATCCTATCTTTTGAGGGAATATTTACGCGTGCTATGAATTTCACGGTTGAATTTATAAATATTGTATTTTTTATGGTTATATGTAACTTTGTAACATTTTCTATTATGGCCCTTCAAATTATTTATTATTTTTTTATTCTACTAATGTATTTTAATAAATCTATAATAAAATATCATTTACATGGTTATTTTGAATATGGATAATTAAAAAAAAAAAAGAACTTTAATATGCTAAACATAAAGTTAAGTATTATGTATCTTTTTAATTATAATATGAATCAAATTCAAAATATACCACCGTTCTTGTTAATTAAATATGCATAGATGAAACTAATAATATTTAAAAAAAAAAAAATAATGTTGTTTGTTGTAAGCTTTTAAAATAAAATATTATAAGATATATGTAGAGGTAGCTTGTAATGTTGTTAGTGAATGTCTAGCATCTTTGGTTGAGGTGGTACCTTAATAAAATATAGTAGGATAATATGTCAACTATTAATCTGAACATCATTTGTGGAAGATTAACTAACATGCCCTTCCACAAGGCTAAAGAGTCACTTTGAGTATGGGGGAGTGACCCCGTGTACCGGTGAACTACTACGCCACTTGTATAGTCGATTGCCTTCTCTTAGGACATGTTTATATCGTAGAGGCCTTGTTTAGTAGACCCTGGCCATTTCCACAAGTTAATGGAACCTAGTCATCTTGATGCGCTACCCTAATCGGTCTAGACCTAACTTAATGGTACCGCTCCTTTGGACCTATCAGTTGGCAGGCGACAGTATTGGATACGACCTAGATCCTTAATAATGCTATTGGGTTACGATAGTGGAAAGAGTGGTGGAGACTCTAATGACACTATTCATAGTGTTAACAGGCTAAAGCTACCTCAGTCATTTTTGGATGCCATGGAGTGTTATTAGGTTTCTAGGTCATCTAAGCGGCTCATAACGTGAGATCTCATCTTTAAAAACTCTCTTTACTAACTCATTGAGTTTACTTGGTCTAGAGGCACTAGGGTCAAGACTCCTAATCGCCACTCATAATCCTAAGGTATCAAGTCTACGAAAGGCGTCCTAACTGAGGTCATTGTTTGGTCTAACTCTAGTACCCTAGTCTCCATCCAGACATCTATGCTCTAAATGGAAAATACACAACCAATCACTTGAAGCTATCATATATTTTCATGCATTCATACAAGCTTAGTGGGTAGATAACATCCACCAATCACTTAAAGCACAGATCACAATATCCCATCCTTCTTACTAGCACAACAAAAAAATATAAATAACATGCATCTCAAAATCTCTATCTTAGAGGTATTTTTGTAGCTTCTTACAACATGCATGACAATCATGTCTAAATATCCTCATTTGATGCCCAATTCATGTATATTCAAGCTACCAAAGGTCAGATATGATAACATCCTTGATCGTCATAGTAACCTATATAAGTACTGCTCGAAAGGAGTTAATGGATGGCACATGCCTTCCTAAGCTTGTTTTCTACTAGATGAGTACTCCAAAATTTATAAAATCCCTCTAGTGGGACCTTATTCAAGTTTAATTAGTGTCAATATTAATGTCAAGATGAGAATCAATCAAACAAAGGGTAGAACGGGAAAAAAAAGAACTCAGACGCCCTTTCACGCACTGCAAGGACTCCACACTTGGTCATGCGGCCTGGGTCAAGTTATGTCGAAACAGGTCCTAGGCTCTCGAATCCATGCGTACCTGATCGAATTCTACACAATATTTTTCCAATTCCTCTTTTTTGGAGACAATGAAGGGTTGGGATATGGATTTTGCTGACTATTTATAATAAAAATCTGGTAGAGATATATAGCATAAACAAAAAAATATGAAAAAGTACCACGAAAATCCAAGGGTGGAGATAAAAAAAAATTCATAAAGTTCTTCATCTCCTTGAATTTTTCATTCTAAATTGGTGGAGATTCAACCGTCCATGTCATCCGAAAATGAACCTAGGTCTGTAGGAGACTGCCAAGCTCTAATACGACGGCTGAGTTGGACAAAATTATATTTTTCACCTCAAAGTTTCAGGTAACGATGCATGCAATTTCTAGTAACCATAAAGAGCCTTGTACCAATAGATTAGGAAACGAGCCTTGTACCAATAGATTAGAAAACGAAGAACTTTGCCGAAAACAACGAAGGGAGATAAGCTCTCCAACCCCTGATCGGAGAAGGAAAGAGGAAACCGATTCTAGGTTCACAATAGGTGAGTGATCCTTCTTCTCGGATTGACATCTTTTTGTACAGCTGAACGAATTGGTCGAAACCAATTCCTACAGCTTTGCGTATGTGGGGGCTCGTGTAGTGGGCGTGCCGGAGTGGTTATCGGGCATGACTAGAAATCATGTGAGCTTTGTCCGTGCAGGTTCAAATCCTGTCGCTCACGAATTTTTATTTATGTGAAGTTTATTTAAGAGACTCAGAGTTTTTATTTATGTGAAGTTTTATTTAAGAGACTAGAAATTGAAAAAAATATCCTTGATATTAGAAAGCAGAAACAGCCCTCAAAACAAAAAATTTGAAAAAGTCCAAGGATTTGGTCTCATAGTTGAGTTGGAAGTAACAATGCCGTGCGAAAAGAATACCTAAATCTCTAAAAAAAGCAACAACAATTTGAGTTTTTAACTCACTCTCTTTTAGAAAATTTGGGAGCTACACTCAGATCAATTTCCCTCAAACCAATTCCTACACATTCACCCACACTTTTGTACAAGGAATGGAGGGCTGAAAATGCATGGAACAGATTTCTCCAATCAAGTTCTTGAAGGTAGTGTTTTGGAGAAATTTTGACAAATCTAATTCGAGCACAATAGATAATATTTTCCCTAAAGGCCGTGTCCATTGAGTTTCTAGGAACCTAAGAGTAAGCATGAAGAAGAGCTCGAGGGCTAATAAGCTTTGGAAAGGGAGAATCTTTTAACCCAAGCTCTTGGGTAAGTTTTTGATCCGTTTCTTGAAAATTAAAAAATCCCTCTCTATACTCAATTACGCTGAGTAAGACAAATTTCTTTAGCTTCGTAGAGACCAATTGAACATTTTTCATAAAGGAATCAAGAGTTAAGGAGGTATGGATTAACCTGACAAGGAGGTTGACTTTTCTAGGTTTAGGAAACCATGAACCTGAAAGCTTTGGCCCAAAATTGAAGCTCCATAGTGTAATTCATCCACGAGCCTTGTACCAATAGATTAGAAAACGAAGAACTTTGCCGAAAACCACGAAGGGAGATAAGCTCTCCAACCCCTGATTAGAGAAGGAAAGAGGAAACTGATTCTAGGTTCACAATAGGTGAGTGATCCTTCTTCCCGGATTGACATCTTTCTGTACAGCTGAACGAATTGGTCGAAACCAATTCCTACAGCTTTGCGTATGTGGGGCTTATGTAGTGGGCGTGTCGGAGTGGTTAACGAACATGACTAGAAATTATGTGAACTTTTCCCCGCGCAGGTTAGAATCCTGCTGCTCATGAGTTTTTGGACCAAGTGACCTTGAAGACCAGAAATTGAAAAAAAAATATCCTTGATCTGAGAGAAGAGTACTTCAATTTGGAGAAATTTGAGTTTTTAACTCACCCTCTTTTAGAAAATTTATGAGCTACACTCAGACCAATTTCCCTTAAACCAATTCCTACACATTCTCCCACACTTTTGTACAAGGAATGGAGGGCTGAAAATGCATGAAACAGATTTCTCCAATCGAATTCTTGTAGGTAGTGTTTTACAGAAATTTTGACAAATTTAATTCGAGCACTGTAGACAACAATTTGAGTTTTTAACTCACTCTCTACTAGAAATTTTGACAACAACGCGGAGGATTGTGGCGACAATCCCAAAATTGATGTGGGCATCATATTTTTTGCATCCATTTTTGCGTCCAAAGAGTTAGTAGGCATAGATATATGCATATTTTCATTCTCCAAATTAGTACGGTTGTTACACAAATGCAAGGTACACAAATCAGTGGCATTATGTGTCGACTGCAAGGTTCGGGAACAATTGGGTGGGACTCTCTTGAATGAAAAACATTCTCATCAAATATGACGTCTCTAGAAATATAGACACGACCAGAATCGGTATCAGGGCACTCGTACCTTTTATATAAAGAACTGTATCCTAGAAAGACACATTCCTTGGATTGAAAAGAGAGCTTTTATTTGTTATAATGGCAAAGATGAGGCCAACAAGCACACCCAAAAACTTTTAATAAGGAGTAATTTGGTGGGGTATGAAAAAGACGCTCTAAGGGGCATTTGTTATCGATGACACGAGTAGGAATACGATTGATGAGATATGTGGTGGTAAGAAATGCATCATCCAAATATTTAATAGGAACATCAAAATGAGCTAGAATGGCTAGGCCAATTTCAACAATATGACGGTGTTTGCATTCAGCAAACCCATTTTGTTGATGCGTGTGAGGGCACGAAACATGATGAGCAATTCCAAAGGAACGAAAGAATGTGTTATGAATTTTCTGATATTCTCCACCCCAATCAGAGTGAACGCACTTGATTTTAGTATCCAGGAGGCGCTCAACATGAGCTTGGAACTACAAAAGTATACGAGGAGCTTCTGTACGATCGTGTATCAAATAGATCTACAAAAATTTACTAAAGTCATCAATGAAGCTAATATAATATTTGAAGCCCTCAACAGATGCAGGTGCAGGACCCCAAACTTCCGAAAAAATTAGTTTCAAAGGTGACGAAAACCGATGAAAAGAACTAGTGTATGGTAACTGATGACTTTTTGCTAACTGACACGCATTACAAACTGGCAAAGATGACTCACTAGCACACAAAATATTATTGAGACGCAAAATTGACTTCACTACTTGAGATGAAGGACGTCCAAGACGTGCATGTCATTGAGCGTGAGTAGTAGATCTACTCACTAAGGCGTGCTTGAGATTCTCTACATTAGGTGACTTGATAGAACAGAGACTAGACTCACACCTTCTGTCTAGAAGACTTTTCCTCGAGCATCGATCCTTAATAGAAAAATGCCAAGGATGGTATTCAAAGAATACGTCATTATCACGAGAAAATTTATGAACGGAAAGAAGATGTTTGAAAATTTCAGCCACATGCAAAATATTACGCAATGCAAGAGGATGAGCATCAGTATTAATTGAAGAATGACTAGTATGCAAAATTTGCAAACCTGCTCCTTTTCAGACTTGAACTTGTTCACCTCCATGATGGTTTTCACGCACAACGAGACGATCCAGGTCACTGGTAATATGATCAGTGGCGTCTGTGTCGTTGTATCAATTTGGATCAATATTGTAGGAGGAAGTAGTTGCCAGTGCCACAGAAGAAGGTTTATCTTGATAGAACTCATCCATCCTATACCAGCAGCGAATGACAGTATGCCCCACTTTGTCGCAAATATGGCAAGAAGGACGAGCATAAGGGTCATGACGATAAAAGACAGAACGAGAGGGCGTGCCACCTCGAGAACGGCTATGATCCCTACGCCCACGGTTCTTCTGCTGATCATCACGACCAACATTATTGGCCGAAAATCTAGGATTTAACTGAAGTTCAACCTGGTGTTCTAGTTTGCTAGCTTCAAATGCTATTAGGTGTGCAAACACATCATCAAGCGTGAGAGCTTCACTCTTAGAAGTCATCGAGGTGACGAAGGGATCATAGTCAAGGCCAAGACCAGTGAGGAGGTACGCGATCACGTCATCATCCCGCAAGGCAGCGCTGGTGGCTGCCAGCTCGGTGGCCAGCCCTTTGATCTTGCAAAAATAATCTGCAGCAGACAAATCGCATTTCTTGAACGTGGCGAGGTCAACAAAGATCTGAACAGTGCGAGCATGAGTTAACAACGAAAACATCCGCTGTAGGGTATTCCACGCCTCCTTGGACGTAGTAGCGGCAACCACATCGTGAAGAATCTCCTTGGACATGAAGGAGAGAAAGCTGCTAAGAACCTGTTGATCCTGAACATACCACCGATCATAGGCCAGATTAGAGACCAGGTCAACAACAACAACGGTTGAGGAAGAGACCAACTGTTGAGGAAGGGACCAGCTTGACAGGTGCGACAATGGTGCCACCGAGGTAACCCATAAGCTCCGTACTCCGTAGGTAGGGGAGAAGCTAGGCGTGCCATATGATGAAGTTGTTCTTGGTGAGACGGATTGTGACAGCGTGGTGGAGAGGGATTGGGGCAAAGGTCGACGTCATGGTAAATGGGGAGGAGGAAGAAGATATGGCAGACATTATTAATGAATAAATCTTGGCTCTGATACCATGTTAGGTTGAATGGCGTTGTGACCTCTATGGGTCACGACCTCATATATATATATATATATATGTGCACAATGAGAATTACATGGTGGGCCTTGATCCACAGGAAATTAGGAGATGTAGCTCCAAGAATAGAGAATTCTACTACTATGTATAGATATGACCTCTTCTACATTTAACAAGTTATACTTCTTGAAAATTATCAGATTACAGGATTCTACTATCATGTCTCCTATCTCATTGGGACTTTTTATTGCCATCGTGCTTGCCACCAATGCCTATAGTTGATGGTCGGTATACACTTGAGCTTCCAGTGTGGATCTCATAAATGACTGCAATACCTCCCAAGTGCGCATTGCAGACAGTAATGTCGATAGTACCTCAAGGGTTGGTGCTTGCGCCTAGAAAACCGCTCTTGATATCTCTAGTGCCCTAGTTTGCTCGACCTCAGGTCTCTATGATGCGATGCTAATCAAGACCCTTTTCATGCCTCTATTAGGTATTGACACTAGAGGCATGACTCTATTGGTATCCAATGGTGACTCTTTAATATCTACTTGAGGTTTTTATTTTTCAACCTCAAGCATCTAGAAAGCAGTACCGACTGCGGCCTTTTCCCTACCCTCTCTTGGGTACTAGCTCGTTGGTCGTCAAATTTCTATGGGAGGCCATAATCTTACGTGTTTTGAAAACAACTTAAAAACACCACAACAAAAGAATAAATAAAATAAATAAACATTTAAATGAAAAACATCCCATTCTAGCCTAAGTCTAAGAAAATAAATACGACTACTCTATGCATGTGTCATGATCTCGAGTTGTGATGCCGTTATCAGCTGTATAGGAATGTCTTGCCTTAATCTGAAAAATGTAGTCGCACATAGCTCGAGTATTTAAATAGCACATGCCTTGATTATTTAAAGAAATACTCAGTAAGTGACACCATTGTTGGGGGTTAAATGCAAGAACATGCGAATGTAATGATGTGACCTATCATTTCAATCCATTTTCCTACAGTACTATCCTAACGAGTAACTTGGATGTGTACCAGATACTCTACACATAGCCCATACGTGCAAGTATGGACTCACCAGTTAGTTCGCACACCGCTGGGCCACTTTCCTTGTCAGACGAGCATATTCTGGGAGCTCCTTAGGCCGGACACCCGTTAGAACTAGTAACTATCATGACAACATTAGGTTAAACAAAATGATTGTTCTCCTGCCTGACCGTCGCAGCATTATGATAAACATAATGATCGTTCTCTTGCTTGGTAATCACAACATTATGATAACCATAATGATCGTTTTCCTTCCTCGTAACATACGCGTCCGTACTATTGTGAATGGTAAGAGGTATCACCCAATGCATGAGTACACAATAATGCATGAGGTCTCAACATTTTTTCCATTTTTATTATCATTTAATACAACCCGCTAGCGTTCCATACATATCATATCGTCTTTCATATCATTTCACATATCATTTATCATATCTTTCATGCATACGTTGGGGTTGTATTTCATGCTAGTTCGTCGTTTTGCATGTCAATCATATCATACATTCAAATTACATAAATCTATTATATCATATCATAACATTTCATGGTTCCAGACATAACCATTTTCATCATATACATATCATACCATAACTTATAGCATCACAATATATCATATCATAAACATGTCAATTTATCACATATCTCGTACCATAACATATTTCATATCATATCACAACATTATATATATATATGTATATATATATATACGTCATTCACATGTCGTATCATAATCATATCATATCGTAAACATTTCGTGGTCATATCGCTCTCTAACTTATCATAGTCTTAACAATCTTATACCTATCACAGTCATATCGTTACATGAACGTACTTTAGTCATATCATTACAGGAACATATCCTAACGCTATCGTTCTATCAATCTATCATAATCCTATCCCTTTCTACCCATAACCTAACCATATTCTTTTATCAATCGATCGTGACCATATCGTTTTTATCAATTTCTCATATCCATAGCACTTCGATACGTAACCTAACCTTAATGTTTCATGAACATATCTTACTCCTATCATTACATTACGTTTAGTGCATCATTCTCGTATCCTATCTCAAACATATCATTGAACACCTCGTACCAAAAGTGTTATCATACAATTCACATATTATAACATATACATATCTTATCATAAGCATATCGATCCATAAACAATTCACACATATCAATATATATAACACGTGCAGAACCACCGGCACGTGTGAACATCAAATATAATCATGTCAATAGTAAGACCACTTATTTGAATGGACTTAGCCGAAGTTCTATCTAACTCCAAATTAGCTTGCTTTCGTCCCTCGAATTCGTTCTTACTTATGCCAAGGTGCTTCACCCTATTAAAGATGTTCACCGAATTTATTCAATAATTCTAACTTCTAAATTTTGTTAAGTATTTAACAAATTCTTAATCTTTCCCTTTAGATTTAATATTTCTTAGAATATAAATATATCTAACTAACATACGGTATTAGATACTATAATTAATTATAACAATTTAATATTTTTAGATTTCTTTTTTTCTCTTTCTTCTCTTCTATGTTTTTCATTCTATTTTCTTTTTGTGTTTTTATTTTATTCTCGTGGGGTGTTTTCATGAAGTTGGCCAATTTTAATCTATGTTACTCCCAATCTTCCCTTTTATTTTATTTTATTTTATTTTATTTTATTTTTTTATTTTATTTCTATTATGTATCGGACATTCTCTTTGTATTTTCTTTAATACATTCTCTATTTTCTTTTTCTTTTGATTAATTTCTATTAACGGTTTCCAAATCTTTCCTTTTTTTATTGTGTTCACAGATATTTGGCCAATTTTTAATCGATTTATTTGTCCACTTATATAAATTTACTGATCTAACATTACTGATTAATATTATCATTGATGTGATTTACTAGAATTCCTATAAAATTATTGGCATCTAATTTCGAGCTCAAACTTAAACAATTGAAACAATTTAAAGAAGATGTAACATATAATTGATTGTGATTTTCTAAAAATGAAATGGATAAAAACAAAATAAGATTTAATATATACCTTAATAAACTAACAAGATCTCTCTCTTCACTTAAATATGTGTCTACCGTTAAAACATTTTAGTTTTTTCTCAAATCTTACTTTTTTTTTTTTTTGTTTCTTTTTGTAGAAACTTGATAGTCTGTCATAATAGGTGGGTTAAGAGTATGGAAATCTTTTCTTAGCAAAACGGCTTTTAAAGTCTTGAGGGAAAGTCCGAAAGAGAAAGCTCAAAGAGGACAATATCTGTTAACGGTGGACTTGGGCTGTTTACATATTGTCACAAAGCTAATTGGTATAATTAAGAGATTAAAAGTTAGATATTCATCCTTATGATTTGATAAAACTTCAAAAACAACCCTCAATTTTGTAGTCATTTGATTATAACCACACTCACCTCTAGTGACCACGGCTAACCACCCACCCCATTTCAACATCCATTGCCAACACTCACCTCTAGAAACCACCATCACTTTCCATTATGGATGTTAAAAAAAAATCGATTAACTTGTAATATCTAATCCATCCGATCCAACTCAATTATTGTAGTTTTTATAATAATAAAAAAAATATGTATACCATTTTCTCTTCTTTTTCATTCTCTTTATTTCTTAATCTCTATACCATTCTTTCTTTATCTTTAGCCAACCCGAGTTTAAAGAATAAGAAGAAGAAAGAAAGAAGAAAGAAAGTAGAGGAAGCCAGAATAAAGATCGTGGAGGAAGTCGACTTGAAGTTAGCTTCATAACTAAACCTCGACGATTAGGATCAAAAGAACATCCACTCAGAAAATTTAGTGAGTTCGACTTAGGCCAACTAGGTAAGTATCTTTACTATTAGTTTGGTTGGATAAGTTGTATGAAGTAAGAATAACGCGTGCCTTGTAGCCCCTACGCCTGCTATGTTTTGTGATTGTTTGACATATATTATGATATATTATATTCATGCTATGATATAAGATATATTATGTTATAAGTTATACAATGTGACGATTATGTTATGTTATGGATCTTGTTGTGAACTCAATGTTGTATGATGCATTAAACCTTTATATGTTATGCCATGTACACTATGCTAGCATGTTCACTCCAGGTTTATGAGAAACTATTAAACCACATTTGTTATTCATAAAAATTATGTATACGAAAAGAACAAAGGTATGACTTGCATCATATGTATATCTGTTATGGAATCAGCTCAAGGGAAAGTTTTGGATCGAATTACCTTGTTGATCAAAATGAAGAGTAAAGAAAACTCGTTTCTAAACTCGTGATTTGAATCACTCCACAAGAAGTTTGATCAATACCACTTGAATGACTCTAGCATTCAAGTTCTAAATACAAGAATTTGCAAAGTAAGCTTACCTCTCAACAAAGCTAAAATAGAAACTCTATTCTTTTCCGTTCCAAAATGTGAGGTCTACAATAAATGAAAAGAACTTTATATAGCCTTTGAAAACCTTAACCTAGGTGAGTTAAATACACAATACCTCCAATATTAAAATGACTGTTAAAAAGAAATACTCCTAACCTCCATATTAAAATGGCTAGTTAACCATGAAATATAGTAATGTACATCAAAAGGACTCAAATCAACAACATTAAAAGTTGCACTAACACCATACTTACGTGGTAAATCAATTTTATAAACATTGTCGTTGAAACGTTCAAGAACTTCGAAAGGTTCATCTCCTCATGGTAAAAGCTTAGATTTTCTTTGAGTAGGAAATCTTTATTTTCGAAAATGTACCCAACCCCAATCTCCCGACTTGAAGATGAAAATCTTGCGTTCTTTATTAATTCGAGAGGCAATTTTGAAATTTTGCTTCTCAATTTATTCTTTTATTTGCTTGTGTAGTTTATGAACAAACTCTACCTTGGTATTTGCCTCAAAATTCACAAACTCTTTTGACGACATAGGTAACAAATCAATGGGGTTTAAAGAAGCCATAAACAATTTCAAATGGTGTGTATTTAGTAGTGCTATGAACAACCATGTTATATGTAAATTCTATAAATGACAAACAATCCCCCAACCCCAAGTCTTAAGATTCTTATCAATAATAGCCCTAAGCATAGTAGTGATAGTTATGTTAACAACCTCATTTGTCCATCCCTTTGAGGATGACAAGTAGTTGAATATACTAGTTTAGTTCTCAACTTACCCCATAAAACACGCCATAAGTGGCTTAAAAATTTAACATCACCATCACCATCACTAACTACAAAGATGTTATCACAACATTTCCATAGTCCTAGGTAAACCTACAACAAAATCCATTGATATATCAATCCAAGGACCATTAGGAATAGGTATTGGGGAATATAAACCATGTGGTTGAAGCTTAGACTTAACTTGTTTACATGCTATGCAACGGGTGCAAACTTTATAACATCATGTCTCATTTTAGGCACACAAAAAAAAAAGTTGTTCAGAAAGCATATCATAAGTTTTAAAAATTCCGAGGTGTGCCATTAAACCACCTCCATAAGCTTCCCTCAGAAGTAACTCAGGTATGGAAGATGGTATGCAAAGTTTTCCTTTTCGAAACAAAAATCCATCTAACAACAGTAATTATCCACAATGAGTCCTTTTTCACAAGATTCAACAAAATGAGCAAAAACTATGTCCTGTTGGTACAAACCCTTTATGTGTTCAAAACTCAACAACTTAGCATTCAAAGTATTGAGGAGGACATACAATGGTGATAAAGCATCTGCAACAATGTTCTCCCTACCTTGTTTATATTTTATGACGTAAGGGAATGTTTCAATAAATTTCAACCACTTGGCATGTCGAGTTTGTTTTTTCTTTTTTGCTCTCAAATGCTTTAAACTTTCATGGTTTGTATGAATAACAAACTCCTTAGACCAAAGATAGTAGTGCTAGGTTTGCAATGCACGAACCAAAGCATAAAGCTTTTTTTCATAAGTTTTGGATACCACAAAGATGCACCCGTTAACTTCTCTCTAAAGAACATTAAAGGTCTTTGAGTCTGTATTAATACAAATACAGCACTTATCCCTACTTCACTAGCATCACATTAAATTTCAAAAGTTAACTTAAAATTAGGTAATGCAAGTAAGAGTGGAGAACTCAATTTTTCTTTCAAAGTATTAAAAAGCAATTTCTTGATCTTTTTCCCATACAAAAGATATATATATATTTTTTTTAGAATAAGTTCATGCAAGGGTGAAGCAATCGTACTAAAGAACCTAACTTGCAATACCTTAAGTGGTGGATGATTTGTAATACCCACATTATGTATAAGAAGGGTTTATGATAAGGAGGAGTTAAATTTAGATCAAGCTAAGCATATGTAATTGAGTGATTTGGAAAAGTAAGCATAAAGGGGGTATTTTGGAGAAATAGGCCTAAAAGGGTAAATTTGGGAATTTAACCCACATGAAATCCAATTTGCAAAGGTAACCTTCATTATGAGTCAAATTTGTAAAAGTATCCCTAAAAAGTGGTATTTTATAAAAAAAGAATAGTCCTAAAAAGGTAAATTTAGAAATTTAGATCCACAGTTAAAGCAAAATTGGATGATGTCTTCAACAATTAGCCAAATTATAAAGGTAGCAATTTGATTTGGCAATTAAACGGATTAATTGGTCTAAGTGGAAGAATTAAAGGATAAATATGAAGATTTAGTTTTAAAATAAAAAGAGAAAAAATGCATCCACTTGGCATTGCCCAAGTGTGAGGCTTCCATTAAAGGAGTTTAGTTATTTGAAGGTTGAATTATCAAGTTCATTCTCTTCCTCCAAAATTCAATTTTCAAATGCCCATAATTAACCATAATTAACCATAATTAACCATAATTAACCAAATCTTCAAACGGGAAGTATTTCTTTCAAAATTAAATTTCCTATTCTCCTTTAAAAATGGAGCCTTAATTTTGGTCCCACAAAGATATTAGAATTCTTATAAAAAGTTATTGATAATGTGATTGGAGAAGGAGATGGAATTTGTACCAAATTCTTGCATCTCAATCATATCCATCTTCTTGGATTTAGTTAGATAAACCAACCACCAAAATCCCATCAAACGGAAAATACCTAATATTATTCCATTATACATAAAAAAGAAAAGCAAAACATTATACTAAAATATGAAAACCTTAATGTTTCTTAACATTACGTGAGACCTGTCTTTAATGACCATCTTTTGTTTGTTTATACGATTTCCCACTGTTGGAAAATTTCATGAGTAATCCAAATCAATAAATAATTTACACTATATTCGGGATAAGATGGCCAAACCTAAAACCCTTTTCACCCCACCACTCCAAATCTCAATTCAAATGCATAAAATAATATACGAAAGAGCCTCCTTTCTCACCCATTCTATTCTTTTCCATCTCATTTTCTTTTAAAATAAAATATTATAAGCTATATGTAGATGTAGCTTGCTTACCTTAATAAAATCTGGTAGGATAGTATGATAGCTATTTGTCTGAATATCATTTGTGGAAGATTAACTTACCGATCCTTCCATAAGGCTAAAGAGTCACTTTGAGTTCGGGAAGGGACGCTGTACCAGCCAACTATTACATCCACCTATATAGTCCATCATAAAGACAAGTTTATATCACAGAGACCGTGTTTAATAGACCCCTGACCATTTCCACAAGTAAATGGAACCTAGTCATCTTGATGCGCTACCCTAACCGGTCTAGTCCTATCTTAACAGTATCGCTCATATGGACCTATCGATTGGCAGGGGGCGCTATTGGATCCGACCTAGGTCTTTGATAACACTATCAGGTTACAATAGTGGATAGGGTGATGCAGACTCTAATGATACTATTCATAGTGCGAGCAAGCTGAAGCTACCACAAAAATTGCCTTGACGTTAGAAGCGCAGGAAAAGCTCTGAAAGCACAAAAACTGAAAAAGTGGCATTAAAATCCAATGATTTCACATGTATCGTCCCTTTGAATTTTTCATTCCAAATTGGCGGAGATCCAACTGTCCATGTCATCCAAAATTGAACCTACGTCTATAGGAGACTGTCACGCTCTCATCCGACGGTTGAGTTGGGCAAAATAGTATTTTTCACCTCGAAGTTTTAGGTGAGGTTTCATGCGGTTTCTGAAGAAATCGAAGGCAGTGGAGTGGTGGGCTATAAAGAGGTTAGGGCATTCATTCTAGGCCGTTAATTCGAGAAAAGAGTCCCAAAATCTCAAGAAAGAAACGAGCAAGAACAATTTGAGTTTTTAACTCACTGTTTTTTCGAAAAGTTCGGGGCTACACTCAACCAATTCCTGCACATTCAAAATAAAGTTACCACACTTTTTGTAGAAGAAATCGAGGGCTGAAAATGCATGGAACAGATTTCCCCAGTCGATTTCATGAAGGTAGTTTTGGAGAAATTTTGACAATCTAATTCTAGCACTATAGATAAAATTTTCCCTAAAGCTCGTGCCCATTGAGTTTCTAGGAACCTAAGGAGTAAGGGTGAAGAAGAGCTCGAGGGCTAATAAGCTCTGGAAAGGCAGAAATTTTTAACTCAAGCTTTTGGGTAAGTTTTTTTGCCAATTTTTGAAAATTAAAAAGTCCCTCTCTATACTCAATGACGCTGAGTGAGAACAATTTCTTTAGCTTCGTAGAGACCAATTGTACATTTCTCATAAAGGAATCAATCAAGAGCTGAGGAGGTCTGGATTAGCCTGACCAAGAGGTTGGCTTTTCTTGTTTTTGGAACCCATAAACCAGAAAGCTTTGGCCCCAAAATTGAAGCTCCATAGTGTAATTCATCCACGAGCCTTATACCAATAGATTTGTGGGAAGAAAATGAAGAATTTTGCCGAAGACAACAGAGGGAGATAAGCTCTCTAACCCCCTGATCGGAGATGGAAAGGAAACGAATTCTAGGTTCACAATAGATGAGTGATTCTTCTTCCCCGATTGACATCTTTCTGTACAGCTTATCGAATTAGTTGAAGCCAATTCCTACGCCTCTGTGTACGTGAGGGTTCATGTGGTGGGCGTGCCGGAATGGTTATTGGGCATGAATAAAAATCATGTGGGCTTTGCCCGCGCAGGTTCGAATCCTGCTGCTCACGGTTCCAAATTGCCTTGACGTTAGAAGCGCTCGAAAAGTCTCGAAGGCACAAAAATTGAAAAAGCGACACTATAATCCAATGATTTCACGTGTATCGTCCCTTCGAATTTTTCATCCAAAATTGAATCTACGTCTATAGGAGACTGTCACGCTCTCATCCGACGGCTGAGTTGGGCAAAATAGTATGAAGTTTTAGGTGAGTGATAAGAATCACGGTGTTCCAAATGGACCTATTGCCAAGAAGATTCAAAAATGTCAACAATAGGTTTTGAACCTATGCGAGCAAAGCCTAATTAATTTGAAGTCTTTCTCCTTAGCCACTCAAGCACATCAACGTTGAATGAAAAGAATTATTTTTAATTTGATAAATTATGTAAAAGTCAAATGGTCAATTTGACTTCGTCTTTTGTGGAGATTAATTTGATAAATGATGTAAAATCAAATGGTCAATTTGACTTCGTCTTTTGGGGAGATTAAAGGGGATTGAGAATAAATCTCGACCACAAACGTCTTTTGTCGGGAGATTATAAATACTGACAATATGTTATGTAAAAAGGCAGATTGGTTAATGAATATAATTCAGATCTCAAATTGAGACGTTTCCCTTAGAAATCCGAGCATCAATTTTGCCATTTCTAAGTTTCAAGCAATTCTTGTGGTAGAATTGCATCTGAGCCATTTAATCAAGCCTTGATCGAGTTCGATTGTGGAGTGACTCAATTTAGAACCAGGTTTCCAAATCTTGCTTCTAGATCTTCGATCGTAAGAGGTAATCTAATTCTAGCCTTATCTCTTGGTTGATTCAAATTTCGAATAAGGAGGTGTTAATTACTTTGATCAAGAGTTCTTGCTTCAATAAAAGCTTGGATCGTTGGGCTGAGGATTAGGGTTGCCTTATCAATTTGGTATCAGAACCTAGGTTGCATCTTTGTGGCCGACTCTAGAATTGATTTTATCTTTCATTTCTGTTGTTGTTTATCGTTTCTTTAAATCTGTCAATTTATTTTCTTACTATCATTTCCACCATTCTCCATTATCTTCCTACTTTGTTCTTATTGTCCTCTTAAAAGATCATATTTAGATCTTGAAAAAAAAAAAAAAAAAAAATCCTTATCATATTGTTCTTAATATTGTATTTATAAATCCTTATCATTAGACCATTTGCACGTTTATTTGAAGATCAATTAAATTTCAATTCTCATTTTTTCCTAACATATAAATCTGGAATTGTTGAGTTCCATATTTTTTTCATCATTTAGACTCGAAGATAACCTCTAAATTTTCTCCAATTCTGTAAAAAGGAAAGTTAGATCGTTCTCAAATTTTCATGACCATTCTCTTTGGAATTCTTTTTTGTGTGCAATTATATCAAAAAATATCTTTGTCCCTTATTTATTTGTTCATTTCTTGTTTTATTTTGTTGTTACTACATAATTACCTTATCTTGATTGTCTTGAATAGCTAGCTACTATCAGAATTGTTTTATCCATATATTAACCTACCTTGATCATAATTTAGTCACTTTCCCAAACAGCCTACCTTTGTGTGTTAAACACGAGTGTTCTTGAGTGTAAAATCAGTGAGTTGAGTGTGTGAGGTCCTAAGCATATATAACTACTGTTTGTACAATCATGAACCAAGACAAGAAAAATGGAGGGGAGATCAATGAGCTACTTGAAGAAGTCCAAGTTACAGAGAATGATGTTGATGATCAAAGAGACAACTTGTTTCACACGCGGTGTTTAGTCAAGGGAACTGCTTGTAGTCTTGTCATTGATAGTGGAAGTTGCACCAATGTTGTAAGTACCATGTTGATCAAAAGGTTGCAAATTTCAACCCAAGATCATCCTAAACCTTACAAGCTCCAATGGCTCAATGATAGTGGAACAATGAAGGTAGTTTCCCAAGCTTTAATATCTTTTACTTTGGGAAAATATAAAGATGAAGTTCTTTGTGATGTGTTACCAATGCATGCTGGAGACATTGCTTGGCCGACCATGGCAATTTGACAGAGGGTCATGTATGATGGCTATTTGAATAGGTATTCTTTTGTAAAAGATGGTAGAAAAACCACTCTTGTACCTTTGAGTTCTGCAAATGTATTTGCTGATCAATTAAAGTTGGAGGAAAAAAAGAAAGAGTTTGAGGAAAAAGAGTTTGAGGAAAAAGAGTTGAAAGAAAAACAATTGAGTGAAAAATTAGAGAAAAATCAAAGAGAAAAAAAATAGTGAAGAGAAGAATGAAGAAAGAGATGAAATTGAAAAAGAAAGAAAGAGAGTTGTTTGGGAGTTGGAGAGGTGAGAAGGTTTTCACAAAAATCAATCTTTGTACTTATGTACAAGGAAGTATATTTGGTCTCTAACGATAACAATTTATCTTTGTTAGTATGTTTCAATCTCTTTTACAGGAATTTGAAGGCATGTTTCAAGATGAAGTACCTAAAGAACTACCTCTCATTAGAGAAATTCGAAAGCAAGTGGAGGAGCTCATGGAGAAGGGCTATATACGAGAAAGTTTCGGTCCATGTTCTATACAAGACTTATTGGTGCCAAAGAAAGATGAAACTTGGTGCATGTGCATGGATAATAGAGTTATCAACAAAAGTATCGACATCTTATTCCTAGGATAGACGATATGCTTGATTTATTGCATGATTCATGTCTATTTATAAAGATTATTTTGAAATCTGGATATCATAAAATTAGAATGCATGTAGGAGATGAATGGAAAACAACTTTGAAAATTAAATTTGGATTGTATGAATGGCTTGTTATGCCTTTTCGGTGACTAATGCTCCTAATACATTTATGCGCTTAATATATAATGTTTTGAGAAAATATATGGGAAAACATGTTATTGTTTATATTGATGATATTATAATTTATTTGAAGATTTTGCTTGAGCATTTGGAGCATGTTAAGTTAGTTTTTATTACACATAGAAAAGAGAAATATAATTTTAATAACGGTAGTTTTTGCATGGAAAAAGTTCACTTTTTTTGCTTCATAGTTAAAAACATAGTAGAAGTAGAAGCCGATAAAGAGAAATAAAGTACGAAGTTTTTATGGGTTACCTAATTTCTATAATAGATTTATAAAGGATTTTAGTACCAAAGTTGCACCCTTGAATGACTTAGTGAAAAATAATGTTGTTTTTAAATGGGGGAAAATGCAAGAGAATGCATTCAATTTGCTTAGGAAGAAATTAAGCAATGCACCATTATTTGTTTTGCCTAGCTTTGATAAAACCTTTGAAATTGAATATGATGTATGTGGTTTGGACATAAGTGTTGTTTTAATTCAAGATGGAAAGTCGTTAATGTATTTTAGTGAAAAACTAAATGGGGCAACATTGAAATATCCTACCTATGATAAGGAATTGTTTGGTTTAGTTCATATATTGCAGGTGTGGCAACAATACTTATGGCCTAAAGAATTTGTGATCCACTTTGATTATGAAAACGTGAAGTATTTGAAAGGTCAAAGCAAACTGAACCGTAAACATGCAAAGTGGGTGAAATTTATTGAAATATTTTCGTATGTCATCAAATATAAGCAAGGTAATGATAATGTGGTAGTTGATGAATTATCTAGAAGGTACGATCTCTTTACTTCTCTTAGTGCAAAAATTCTTGGATTTGAGCATATTAAAGAATTATATAGAGAAGACTAAGATTTTAGAACTATTTATGCATCTTCTTTCAAAAAAAGTTGTGGATGATTATTATGTGTGGAATGAATTTTTAATTAAGAAAAGTATGCTTTGTATTCTTAAATGCTCTATAAAAGATTTGAACTAGGACATCTTAAGATTAATAAAGTTTATAAGATGTTGCATAATCACTTTTTTTGGCCGAAGATGAAGCACGATGTCCATAAGTTTTGTAGTAAATGTTTTAAACGCCAAGAAGTTAAATCTAGATCACAACCAAACGGATTGTATACTCCTTTGAATGTACCTAATAAACCTCGGACTAATATATCTATGAAATTTGTTCTTGGTTTACAGCACACTAAAAAGGGTAAAAATTGTATTTTTGTTGACTTATTCTTTAAAGAACTAGTTTATGGATTTAATACACTTGATTTGCTTCCTATTTCTTCAAATATTTTTGTGAGTGAAGTAGACAGATTTAATTAAAATATTGCAAAAAGAGGTGACGAAAAGGAGGAGAAGGAGAAGGAGAGAATTGATTAATCAAAATATTGCAAAAAGAGGTGACGAAAAGGAGAGAATTGAGAAACCAAATTTCTCTAATATTTTTGTGAATGAAAGGTGATGATTTTTCTGATTCGAGGACGAATCCTATTGAAGAGGGGGAAGATGATAAGAATCACGGTGTTCCAAATGAACCTATTGCCAAGAAGATTAGAAAAATGTCAAGAAGATTCAAAAATGTCAACAATAGGTTTTGAACCTATGCAGGCAAAGCTTAATTCATTTGAAGTCTTTCTCCTTAGCCACTCAAGCACATCAACATTGGATGAGAAGAATTATTTTTAATTTGATAAATTATATAACAGTCAAATGGTCAATTTGACTTCGTCTTTTGTGGAGATTAAAGGGGATCGGGAATATATCTCGACCACAAACGTCTTTTGTTGGGAGATTATAAATACCGACAATATGTTATGTAAAAAGGCAGATTGGTTAATGAATATAATTCAGATCTCAAATTGAGACGTTTTCCTTAGAAATCCAAGCATCAATTTTGCCATTTCTAAGTTTCAAGCAATTCTTGTGGTAGAATTGCATCTGAGTCATTCAATCAAGCCTTGATCGAGTTCGATTGTGGAGTGACTCAATTTAGAACAAGGTTTCCAAATCTTGCTTCTAGATCTTCGATCGTAGGTAATCTAATTCTAGCCTTATCTCTTGATTGATTCAAATTTCGAATAAGGAGGTGTTAATTACTTTGATCAAGGGTTCTTGCTTCAATAAAAGCTTGGATCGTTGGGCTGAGGATTATGGTTGCCTTATCAGTGAGGATGCGTGTAGTTTCTAAAGAAATTGAAGACAGTGGAGTGGTGGGCTATAAAGAGGTTAGGACATTCATTCTGGGCCGTTAATTAGAGAAAAGAGTCCCTAAATCTCAAGAAAGAAACGAGCAAGAACAATCTGAGTTTTTAACTCACTGTTTTTTCGAAAAGTTCGGGGCTACACTCAACCAATTCCTGCACATTCAAAATAAAGTTACCACACTTTTTGTAGAAGAAATCGAGGGCTGAAAATGCATGGAACAGATTTCCCCAATCGATTTCATGAAGGTAGTTTTGGAGAAATTTTGACAATCTTATTCTAGCACTATAGATAAAAATTTCCCTAAAGCTCGTGCCTATTGAGTTTCTAGGAACCTATGGAGTAAGGGTGAAGAAGAGCTCGAGGGCTAATAAGCTATGGAAAGGTAGAAATTTTTAGCTCAAGCTTTTGGATAAGTTTTTTTTGTCAGTTTTTGAAAATTAAAAAGTCCCTCTCTATACTCAATGACGCGGAGTGAGAACAATTTCTTTAGCTTCGTAGAGACCAATTGTACATTTCTCATAAAGGAAATAATCAAGAGCTGAGGAGGTCAGGATTAGCCTGACCAAGAGGTTGGCTTTTCTTGTTTTTGGAACCCAAAAACGAGAAAGCTTTGGCCCCAAAATGGAAGCTCCATAGTGTAATTCATCCACGAGCCTTATACCAATAGATTTGTGGGTAGAAAATGGAGAATTTTGCCGAAGACCACAGAGGGAGATAAGCTCTCTAACCCCCTGATCGGAGAAGGAAAGAGGAAACGGATTCTAGGTTCACAATAGGTGAGTGATTCTTCTTCCCCGATTGACATCTTTCTGTACAGCTTATCGAATTGGTTGAAGCCAATTCCTACGTCTCTGTGTACGTGAGGGCTCATGTGGTGGGCGTGCCGGAGTGGTTATCGGGAATGACTAGAAATCATGTGGTCTTTGCTCACACAGGTTCAATTCCTGCTGTTCACGGTTCCATTTTTTTATTTTCATTTTTGTATTGTTAGAAGCACAAGAAAAGTCCCGAAAGCACTAAAATTGAAAAAGTGGCACTATAATCCAATGATTTCACGTGTATCGTCCCTTTGAATTTTTCATTCTAAATTGGCAGAGATCCAACTGTCCATGTCATCCAAAATTGAACCTACGTCTATAGGAGACTGTCACGCTCTCATCCGACGGCTGAGTTGGGCAAAATAGTATTTTTCACCTCAAATTTTTAGGTGAGGATGCGTGCAGTTTCGGAAGAAATCGAAGGCAGTGGAGTGGTGGGCTATAAAGAGGTTAGGGCATTCATTCTAGGCCTTTAATTCGAGAAAAGAGTCCTTAAATCTCAAGAAAGAAACGAGCAAGAACAATTTGAGTTTTTAACTCACTGTTATTTAGAAAAGTTCGGGGCTACATTCAACCAATTCCTGCACATTCAAAATAAAGTTACCACACTTTTGTAGAAGAAATCGAGGGCGGAAAATGCATGGAAAAGATTACCGAATAGATATTTTTCTGTACATCTTACCGAGTTGGTTGAAGTCAATTCCTACGCTTTTATGTATGTGAAGGCTCATGTGGTGCGCGTGCTAGAGTGGTTATCAGGTATGACACAAAATTAAATTTTAGTCAATGATTTACTAGGAAAATGTGTCTAAAAAAAGAGGACTTTATTGTAGAATACAGAATAATAAAATATTAAAAAAATAGGAATGTGGACAAAGTGACCTTAAAGAAGAAGAAAAAAAAAAAAAAAAAGCCTTGGCGTTAGAAGCACAAGAAAAGCCAAGCACAAAAATTGAAAAAGTGTCACTAAAATCTAATGATTTCACGTCGCCCTTGAATTTTTCATTCCAAATTGGATATCCAACTGTCAATGTCATCCAAAATTGAACCTATGCCTATAGGAGACTACCACACTGTCTTTCGTCAGTTGAGTTGAACCAAGATAATAATTAGATTATGTGTTTCATGTTTTAGGTGATCAATAGAGCTATCTTCATAACAAGCATGTATTGACCTAAGTTAGTATGTTTATAGCAAACCCTGCACCCTAAGATTGTGAGAGGCAATTAGAGGTTTAGACCTGTGTGCACCCAGAGAAAAGATTAGCTCGAGGAGTTAGGCCTAAGTGTCCTGGCAACAGGATACAAGATTTAAACTTCCTTGAAGCCCATAAAGACCTAATAAACCTCACAACAAAGACGAATAAGAAAGCTTAATAGACCTAGTAGCAGTATCATGGTATCACCAGAGTCTCCATCTCCTATCTCCTCTGGTATGCCCTTAGTGCTAGTAACGTCCTACCAAGCATAGTATTATAGGTATCGTCAAGCTAGGCCTAGGTTGGAAAGTGTAGTGCATCGAGGTGACTAGGTGCAACTATCATGTGTGGAAATAGCTAGGGTTCCCCTGCACAAGCTCGCTATATTGTAAACTTGCCTTGAGAGGAGTGAGAGACCACATTGGTAGACTGAGTAGTTGGCAGACACAGGGGTAGCTCTCCCAGATGTTGACTAAATAATTTTACATATGGAAGGGCCACCAGTTAACATTACATAAATATGTTCAGACGAGATGTCATACTGCCCTATGAGATGAAATGAGGTTGCGCCTCAAAAAAGGGCTACGTAAGCATACTAAGCATGAGAACAAAAAGTTGGTTCACCCTGAGATGAGATTCGCGTCTAGGAGATTTGTGGTGCTAAAATCTAGTGAACAGCTTCTAGACCTCAATAGGGTCAATGACATGGAAGAGAACTGCTTAAAACTTCAAGACCTTCTCATAAGCTTAAATAGTTGAGGAATTAGGCCCGAACTTCTTAGAGACCAACGAAAAGTCCGTAGTAACTTATTAGGTTAAAGTTGCGATGAGGCCCTACGAGTACATAGCTTCTTGAATACTTTTATACTCACCTCTTTTCCCCTACTTTTTTAGGTGTTCGTAGGGTGTCGATCAAGGTGGAGGAGCGTTCAAGAGTTGTGCATAGAGGGGGTCATCTTGAAGCGTCAATCCATCTTGTATTTGAGTCTTTTATATCAAAGTGTAAGGGAAACGTTTGGTGAAGGATTTGTGGTCTTAAAGTGTCTCAATCATTCTAACCAATAGGAATAGTTCTGGATTTTCTCGGACGAGGAAGTGAGTTTTTGGGGAGAGGAGAACAAGAAACTTTTCAAAGTTTAATTACATAATTAAAATAGGTTTAACAAACATATATATATATATATATTATGAAAAAAAAGAAATATACAGTTCTGGGAATATTTCTATTACGTGTTAAAGTGGAAACACAACGAAATTGTCAAGTATGTAAGGAAAATACTCAAGTATATAAGGGCAGCATCAGGCAAGGCATTCCTCAACACTCCTAATTTGAAATCTATGTCAATCTACAACGTAATTCCAGATCTTCAACCGCACAAAAACGATGAGACCCAGAAGAATAAAAAAAATAATAATAATAATAATGTCCATCCGCACAAAAACGAACCTATTAAAAAAAAAAAGAAGAAAAAAATTAGAGGCCGACTATTGAGTAAGTAGAAAGCTGATGAGACCCAGAAGAATTGAATAGAGAGGGGTAGAATAGAATGGAATAGAATGTTGTAAAAATAGCACAGTTAAAAAAGATAAAGAAAAAGAAAGTATGACACTGCCCAAATCACTACTACTACTACTCATTCCAAACAATTACAACCAATATCAATCAATTCTACCTTTCCCACAGACATTACTACATCCAGATCTTCAACCATAAACAAAACAGAACAAAAAAAAGAAAAAAGTAAAAAAAACAAAAGAACAAGAGAGAGAGAGTTTATATAATTTTGTACCTAAATGGGATGGATCATCATTTTGTCTCCCCGCCACATTATGTTTTTCAATCCTGCAGCTTTGCCATATCCTCCTTGGATGCCACAAAAACAATGGTGGATTCCTTCCCGCTCAATCAAACATGCTGGATATCTCCTCACTGAAATGCTTCCTTCGACGTTACATAACTTCGGCTTTCAGTCACATTCGAATTCGCAAACACCTCCGTTGCAATTTCCCAGCTACCGCTTCTTCTTCCCCAACTTGAATGCCGATTATCTGACCGAATTGTCGCTGCTTGATGATGATCAGACTCTATAACAGGCTCCGTCTCTGGAGCATTAAGGGGTGGCACATTACTCCCTCTGCTTCGTATGTCCTCTGAGATTTCATCAATGTTACGGCGCTGGGAGATCTTCAATAAGTCTTCACCAATATCGAGATCGTCTTCAACCTTCGAACGCGGATGTGAAGCCAAATCATCTGCTGCAAGACGGGGCAACTGAGGAAGAACTTGAGGCCTTGGCGCCTCCTCTTGAACAAAAGCCCGAAATTTGTTCCTTGATGGCTTTATTTTTGAGCAAAATACTTCAAGAAAATTATTCACACAACCCCGGTTGAAAACATTGACCCTATTGTCAGCTCTATACCGAAAATTTTCGTAGGTTGTCTGTAAAACATACAGCAAAACCAACACTACTTAGGAGCATGTGAAAAATCATCTCATTACTAAATTGGAAAGATCTGTGCTATCATTTATTTTCTTCAAACCCTTTGTATTGAAATCCATAAACTATAAGGCAAAAAAAGGAAAGAACTTCTCCAATAGCTCCTTATTGTCAGGAGATCAAATAAATTTTATTAGATTCTATCCTCCATCACCCATAATAAAACCACAATATTTGCTAGCAGTGCAGAGCATTCAACTTTAACCACAGATGAGACTACATATATCCATATCACATTTCATGATGTAACAACCCTACAACTTTAGTTTACTGAATAAATTCTGTTCCTTCTAAGGGGGGGAAATGATGCACAAGGCCCAAAGTAAAAAAGAACCAATAGAAAAAAAAATAAACGATCTATTGTTTTCTTTTTCTCTTTTTATAATCTGAAGCTTTTTACTGGTTAACTCCAGGTCCCAATCACATCCATCCCATCCATGAAAGGAAATAATATATCCATTTAAGTTTTACCTTTGGTTCGTTCACAAAAATCACCTTAGGGGGGGGGGGGATAAAACTTTTTCAGAGTTTACTTTTTGTCGCTGCTTCTCGGAGTCAGCCGTATAAGCCTTCAAGTAACTGAAGCTTTCTCTCTCTTTGTGCCAGTAGAAAGAATTGGAGGGAAAGAAAAAAGGATTTTACCCCAAAACTTCCCTTAATTTATAATTTTAAACAAACCTTTCAGTTTCATCAAATTACATCTTAAACTTGAGTAAAGGGTGCAAATAATACTCTCAATTACTTAAACACTTATTTCAAGATTTGTGTCTAGCACTCTTGTAGCTAGACCATGACTATTTTTGTAGAAATTGACTCTGTAAGTCAGTTGAACGTTTTGTAGCTTGGCTTAGACATTTCTTTTGTAGCTTCTTTAATACAGGTGAAGCCTTTCCCCTCCTCCTTTCATATCATTTTTTGTCAATCAAACAAATTCTCATCCAAATAAACAAAAATCATTCAACCCTAAATTACCGCCGGATGTAATTAATCATATAGGAGCACTACACACAACTCTACCACTTCATTCTTATTTGATTCTCAGAGAAATATCAAACTATAATCAGGCAACAGCATAACAAATTCTATTACAGCTTTGATTTTTTTTATAAAAAAATGTAGAACGGAAAAGGAAATAAATGTTAGAAGAACTAACCTGATTTGTGGCAATAAGATACAAATGGAAGCCAGTTAGCCCACCAACAAACCAAAGAGAGACAAAGCAGTAGGCCATTAATACCACTGACGCAGGTGATTCTTTCATTGCCTTCCAAACCGTGCTCTCATATTGATCCATCAGAACCTTGATATATAATGCTGACATTGCAAACACGTACATGCAAAGAAGTGTTGATGAAGATACAAACATAAAGAAGTAACGGTAGTTCCGCTGCATGAATGCGAAGATAGAGTAATAATATCAGGTGTCGAAACGGAAAAGCCCATATATGCTTCTCTTTGTCGTTTCATTTATATTTCACATTTTTCGGTTTAACCATAACATATCAACCTACACAAATTCCTACATCAAGATGGAAAGAAACCAAAATAGAGTCGAGGATCCACAGATGGTACCAAAATCCAACAAACATGAAGTAAAAAAGGAAAATTGAAATTCCTTACCAGTCCAATACATTGCCCCACCCAAGGGCAGTGATGATCGAAGTGTTCCACACAATTGTTGCAAATAGAGCAATGGGAGCAACGTGGAGGACGATATAGCATACACGTGTCACAATACTTTACTCTTACTGGGAACCCATTTACAATAACTTCTTTTGTCCGGGGAAACTGGTAGCTTGGAGTTTGCCTTCCCCCAACGTCAGCTGATACTGAAGACTCAAAACGGATTTCATCCTCTGGAGGATGCGAATTGCGAGGAATAATTCCTGGGTCCCGGGCTGAAGTAAGGAAAAGAAGAACCAGTACCTACAATCATCAATAACTAAATTACATATCATCAAAACCTTCAAGTCAACCAAAAAAAATTCCATGAAAAAAATTCGAAGTTTGTTGGACAAATAGGTGGTAACAAAAAAGAAAAAGAAAAAGAAAAGAAAATTGAGAGGGCTACGAAAAGATGGGTACAGCAGGACATTAGGAAACGAAAACAGTAATCGTTCCTGTTTTCATAGAAAGAAGATTACAGGATTGTTCAGATTTCAGACAAAGTTCTTGTTCAATAAGTCACTTTCAAATGCCATGATAACAACATCAAGGATTGCAAAAGTAAAGGTGTAAACATTATTTTATATAACCACTACCACATTACTACAAGAAATCAGGCCTCAGAATTCCCACAGATTATAGAAACTTTGCTTAAGCATATCTCTGCCATGATATTGATTTCTTTATAATTCAAATCTTCCTCCCAGTTTAAATATGAGATACTATACCATGTACAAGATGATTTTATTAAAGATCTCTTGAGTAATTAGCAACCATAATATTGTGTTCTCTTGACAGATAAAAGATTAATCAGATGTTCTATCTATTTTAGAACAATCATCCATATCCAATTCGCACTGGCAAAGGAATGGAACAACTTTTAGGAACTCTTTCTCTACCTTTGATTTCATGGATTTAATTTTTTTTTCATGCTTTGTATTGGTGTACATATAAACATCGTTTTCTCTAATTATGGTAAAAGCTATTCATTTAGGTGTTTGGAGTTCTCACTCCATTATTTCATGCATCAATGAAATTTGTTTTTTTTCCTCCAAAAAAAAGTAATCAAATGCTAGAAAAGGGTCAAGAGGTCTAACATATATAGAAAAAACAACTGCGACCACCAAAATGGCATATCCTGCATTATATGATGAAAACTTGTGTCGAAGATGTCTTGCAACAAATGCACAAAAGATGATAACTGGAACTGTAATCAGCAATATTGTCACAAGCAGCGACCTAGCATCAGGCCCAAATATTAGTCTTCCACCAAGGATAAACTTCTGCAAAATCACAATTAAAAAAATAAAAAAATAAAAAGAGAAAAGTAAACCAACAGTAAAGTACATAAAAAGTAATGGTGGAAGGTGTGCATGTGAGTATTTTAAAATTTAAAATGATAAAACAGGCATCAGGACAGTGAGAGTCCTGCAAGTTATTATAAGCTACACAAAAGAATAAGAAAAAAGTTGAGGTGGAGTAACAGGGTGAGGGAAGTAGCGTGCATGGGCTGTTAACCCCCTCAAAGTAGTAAAACATGGCAACAGCACATAAAACGTATATATAAAGCAATAAATTATAAAGCAACAGTATGCATGGTTTTTAACCGCATTAAGCTAGGAACAAATATTGTAAAATTTCTTTTCTCGTCACGAGGTATTCATGATTGTTATGAATGTACAAATATTGTAACGCCTTCTTTTTTCTTCTCATCTCGTAGAGTACATTGAATGTACAGACATGGCTAGAAATGATAACAAAATGCATAGGTTGTTAGGACAGCCTACTACAAGTATGAGAAGGCCAATTAAATAACCTCCATATAATTGAAAGAAGTTTCTAATCATGGCCAACACTCTGGACACCCAACCACGACAGAATACACGTGGGCCACATGGATGCCAGTGACTAATTTAAGGAGTACTCCATTGTTATTCTTCTTTTTGCACGATGTTTTAGAGAAATGGAGAAGTATATTTTGTACGTAGTTCCCACAAAAAGTTCTTGCGTTTTGAACAAAAGCATGTCTTACACATACAAGATGTGCGTATTACAAAGAAGCAATAGAGAAAATTTCCATCCCAAGAGGTCCTTGCAATTAGAAGTAACGGAGTTACAGCAAGACTCAAACAGTAAAAGGTTCCATTGTGAATAGTATGAGATAAATGTTCCCAAATCACTCATCCTCAAACATGCTTGACAATAAAAATTGCATTGCACATCTTCATTTACATTATTACTAAATTAAATTAAAATTAGTGCTACACTAAGCACAATCACACACACAGGCACAAACCGATAAAGATAAGAGTGTCTCGATAATTTCTAAAAATCTAGTTTAGGACATGGGCACGGCACAGACATGTTTATTATAATTTACATTCTTTAAATGTACTGATTTTATACATTTTAATGATTCTCATGCTGAAAACATGTTATGTTTTATAATGCTTATATACATTTATGACATAAACACATCAAGATGTTCAAGATACATCCAAATGTACTTATTAATTTTCTAAATGAGTTAACCTCTTAACAAAAAGGAAATTGAAAGTTAAGAATGCTTATGCTTTTATGTGTATTTCATTCTTAGAATGTCAACCGAGTGTTTGACACATGGTTATTGTACATAACAAGTGTTGAACATATCCTCAACAAGTGCAAGGACTCGTACTCTATGGATTCATCATTCAGCTAGTGTCTAAACATGTGTTTATTACACTTAACAATAGTCCAGCACGTTTTGATGTGTGGGACACACAAATCAAAATGCCTGTGCTTTATAGGTGCAGGACGTATCACCATCGAAGACAATAAGAATTCTCTAGAAGTTAGCAACTATGCGGAACACATGCCTCAGAAATAAGCTGCATGTACTTGACTAGTATGCATAATTCTCCAAACTTTCTTAGATACCAAAAACAAAAATTCAGCCTCTAAGACAGAAAAGGCACAAGCATATGGTTAAAGGAACAAATGGTCTAAGATTCTTAGTTTTAATAAACTAGTGTACACTACTTATCATTACAAGCAACCAATGGTCTAAGATTCTTAGTTTCAGTGAACTATTCGAACCTATAAAGCATCTAATTGACCTGAATGAATGGCTTTTACATCAAGCGACCACAGAACGCAGATTGAACACGAACCATACAAGCAACCAGTACTATACTCAGTTTGATAGCACGAAAAACATGGGAAAATGAAAAGAAGGCAAAAAAAAAAAAAAAAAAAAAAACAGGGAATAAAGGTTAATTTGTAAGTTGTACAGTGCGCATATCATACAAAGTGAGTGTTGTAAGCATGAAACGGAAGGAGGAAGAATAATGGGAGAAGTGAAAAGACCTAATTTGATGTTTAGAGTGAAATAAGTAAGAAAAGAGCAATAAAGCATGAAGAAACGAAGAAAATGGAAGATAATGGAGGAAGAAGAAACTGACATTACTTCCTTTCCAGAGTTGGTAGACGCGATTGGCCATGGGAGGGATGAGGGAGGGGGGGGGGAAGGAAAATGGGGAAATGGAGTTAGGAGGCAGGGGAAAGGAAAGTAAGATTTGAAAGTGGGGAGGCGGTCATCTGATGGGGCATTGGAAACCCCAAAAATGGGTTCCGCAGAGAATTAAAGAGAGAGGGTTGGGGAGTGATGGGGTTTGGAAGTGTAATGAAATCATCAGTGGCGAGGCTCTTCTTTCCTTCTTTCTTTTCCTTTTCCTTTTCCTTTTCCTTTTCCTTTTCCTTTTCCTTTTCCTCTTTCGCTTTTGCCTTTCTCAGACCCAAATTCTACACACCAAACCCAACGCCAAATTCCTTTTCCCATAAATACTAAACCTTACTTAAACCACCTTCACTCTTTTAGCTTTTAGGTTCGTCTCCCCTTCCCCAAATCTAACTTTTTCGAAAGCCTATATATGGGTCAAGGTGGATTGGATTGGATTGGATTGAGATATTTTTTTCCCACAAAACCACAATTCCAGAGTGGAGTAGAGCTCAAAATCCAACTCAAGTCATACCCCTCGTCCATTGTATTTTTTAATTTTAAAACATTCTATTTATTTATAATACATGTTACATTCATAATTAAAATCTTATCAAATTCAAATATTATTACCAATCGATTTTCAGGCTTGGTCTGAAGCATGGATAGCAATTGGGGTTGACTCGATAGTAAAACAATGAGCAAACTTTTTGCAAAGTATTTAAAACATGATATACACACACACATGTACATCAAAGTAGAGTTCATACATAAGTAGTTCAAACACAAAATAAAGAACGCACACAAATTGTTTAAAACAAAACAAGGTTGGAGATGACGAGTGAGACTTGTCTATGCACCTGCATTAGAGTTTGCTCTTATCCTTGACCAGCTCCTTATTCCCGAAAAACATGGAGTGAGTAACTCATTGAATAGCTTACTTGTAGGCTCTTTATCGTGTCCTTAGGATATGCTAGGGTACCACACTTTTCTTGTCCTGATCTTATTCTTGTTCTTTACTCTTATTCTTGCTCTTGTCCTTAATTCTTGTTTCTTATATGATTCCTAGCAACCTTCATGTATTTAATGAACTTAGCTTACATAGTGCTACTTTAGGGTATGGTTATGTCATGAACATACTTGACTTGAATCATGTTCTTAACATATTGATTACTTGAAAATCAAAATGCTACCTAATACTTACTTGCTTGATTCTTGAGCTCAGAGTATTACATTGTTACTGGAAAATCAAACTACCTGAAATTTACTTCTTGATCTTTATCCTTAGAGTAGATTGCTTAAAAAATCAAAGCTACTTATGGGTCATCTGGGTTGAGGGTAGCATCATTTAGTCGACCTTTGACATTTTTTTTTTGGAAAGTATAAATACAAAAAAAAAAAAAAAATTAGTAGGTAAAAATTAGATTTTGAATGAAATTGAGCATGTTGAGACTTTTCCCCTTAGAAATTTGAGCATCATCGTTGTCATTTCTAAGTTTCAAGCAATTTTTATGGTAGATGTCGATTGTGGAGTGACTCAATTTAGAAAAAGGTTTCAAATCTTGATTCTAGATCTTTGAAGGTAATCTAATTCTAGTCTTATCTATGGGTTGATCCGAATTTTGCATAAGGAGATGTTAATTTCTTTGATTCAAGGGTTCTCGCTTCAACAAAAATTTGAAGATTAAGATTGCCTTATCACTATGTTTTTTAGAAGACCCTGCAGCTCCTGGTAATGACTTTGGTAAAGTTTAGATTATGGATTTCATGCTTTAGTTGATCAATAGAGATATCTCATAGCAAAGCATGTTTTAGAAAACTCAGTTAAGATGAGGGCGCTACAACTAGTGCGATTTATACATTGACCAAAGTCAAAACGTTTCCAGTAGACTCTACACCCCAGAACCGTGAGCGAAAATCAAAGGTCTAGATTTGAGTGTACCCAGAGATTTGGATTAGCCTCGAGAGCTAACCCTGAGCATCCTGAAAACGAAGTATGAGATTTAAACCTCTTAGAAGCTCATAAGAACCTCGTTGTGCTCCACGACAACCAAGGTAGCTCATCATGCTATAGTAGTGTGAATAGTGTCAGCAGTCTGTCCATTATCCTTTCGCTTTGACACCGTATCGTCGAGATTCTACTCTAGTTCCCGTACCACGGAGCTAGGCGTCACTAGATAGGGTAGCGCGACAGATGCCCCAACGTAGTGGAAATGACCAAGGGTCTCTTGAACAAGACCTCTATGTTGTAAACGCGTCCCTGAGCGAGGGTGCGTGGGACCACGTAGGTTGACTAGTAGTTGACTGGCACACAGGGGATCGCTTCTCCCAAACATTTTACGAATTTACGGTCCTGTGGGAGGTCCCTCAGCAAACCCCCATGAATGATGTTCAAATTCAGATCGTCATTGTGTCTCACAGATTATGAGATGACACCATTATGAGATGACACCTCAACCTAGGACACTAGTTATTCATTGCATAAGCAAGACAAGCCACAAGTCGTAGAAAAGAAAGATTGAAAAACTAGCACATTGGGGTACCCAGGTGTTCAGATAGTAGTAGAATCTAGGCTCGAACTTCCTAAAGACCAGATTAAACCTCGTAGATACTTACTAGGATAAGGATGCAAGGAGAGCCTACAATTAGGTTACTTATTCAGTATATTTGTATGCTCACCCCTTTCATTTTTTCTTTTTCAAGTGTTCGCAAGCTGCAGATCGAGCTTGGAGAGTATTTAAAGGCTGCATAGTTAGAGATGGGGTGGTTCCAGAGTGTCCGTCCGTCTCTTGTATTTTTTATATTTGAGTCTTTTCTATTTTGTACTTGAATTATATCTCGAACCATTTTTCTCTTTTATAATTGAATTTTGAACAATACCGTTTTGTAATTTGATTTCGTTTGTATCTTAATTTTGATGTTGTTTGTCTTTAATTGTGATTTAAATTTTGTTGCATATTTACATTTTATTTTATTCTCTTTTTTTTTTTGTCTTTTCGTAACAGTTTTATTTTCGAAGCTTCAAAAATTAGGTCGTGACATGTCATCGAATGAAAGTAAAATTTTAATGATATGTTCACACATATGAGTGGAAGTTTCTTTTAAAGATGTATTTGGTCAAATATCCATGGATGGTTCAGTGCCACTTTTAAAGGAGATTTTTCTAATATTTCTTTTTGTTATTGTTATGGGTAAATTTGAATCAAAATAATAAGTATAAAATACAAGAAAAACCACGGTTCACCCATCTAGATTTTTTCTACTGAAAATTCAGAAAGATCAAAGATAAAATCATGAAGATTCTAGAGGTTTCATAGGCGATGGATTCTCCCTCTATAAACTATGAACGATGGGCAACCATTTGGAGAAAGAAGCAAGACATATCGAGTATTCAATCGAGAGTTATAAGTTTTTCTTTTTTTGGTATTGAGTTCTTGGGTTCAGTTGAAATTTGAGAGCTAAAGTTCACCATTTCCCTCCAAACTTGATCCAAACCTTCTATAAACAAGATTACTCACAAGTTTGGTGAAGAAAGAAAACTCTGAAAGATGCCTCAAACCTGTTTCCATACCATTGAAGGAGCTCGAAGGAAACTGGAAAATCTGAGGCTATGGGCACTGAATGAGACCCATCCTAGTTAGTTTTTGCGCATCCAAGAGAAGCTTTTGTAGAAGACCACGAAGGGTATTGACCCCAATAACGTGCTCAATTGGAAAAATTCAGTATCTAGTAAGATTTGGGGTTACGACTCAAATCCTTGTTTGCATTTCATAATGCTCAAAATTAAGGATTCTTGTCACATGCCAAAATTTGAATCTCGAAATTAAGGGCTGGACCAACAGATTATGCAATGCAACCATGTGAAAACCAGATTGACAAGGAAAATTACAAAAAAAAGACTAGCAATTATGTAGAAAGTTTAAAATCAAAACAAAGTAGCATATAAGTTTCATGAAAAGTATGTAAATGGTTTACAAAACAATGTATGACAAATCTAAACAAGAATATGCATAGACTCCTAGACGCCCCGGGACACTCCTCTGTGGCATTAAGATTCAGCACACATTCCCGCCTCGAACCATGGCATCACTCACCTGAAAAAAAAAAAAAAGAGTAGAAAGAAATAAGTATAAAAATACTCAGTAAGCAGCCTATTTGTAGGCTCTTTTCACATCCTTATCTTGGTAGGTATCCACGGTCTTTCTCGGGGTTCTAAGGAGAGCGATCTAAGCTGCAACTTTCTTCTCTGTATCCTAAGAGGTCTGCCCAACTCAAGCAGTGGAATGTTCAGTGTCCTGAGGTGAGGCGCGACCTCATAAGTAAATCTGAGGGGATCATATGTCTGGATCTGAATACATGACTCTCTCTGAACATCATCCATGGAGGTTAGCTGACAACCCTTACACGGGACCATACATCCACTAAATTTGGGGTGCGACCCCCTGTGTGCCGGTTAGCTACTAAGTCATCCTAGTGGTTCCACGTCCCCTGCTCAGGGACAGGTTTCTACGGCCCAGGAGTCCTATTCAGAAGACCCCTTAGCTATCACCACTAGGTCTGGGCACCTGTCACACTTCCCTGTCCGGATCTGCAAGGCTCAAAGAGCTCTGTCTCGACGGTACGGTATTAGAGCAGAGAGGGAAGTGGATGTTCTAATGACGCTATCCACACTGCTCAACTCTAGCGGCTACCAACAGTTACCGTGGTGTCCTACTATTCTTTCTAGGGTGGAACTTGGTGGCTTAGACTTGGATTCATGCATCTCTAGAATTCTCGTGCAGGGTCTCACAAACCTATCGGGTTTGGAATTCTGGGTTCTGAATTCGCTGGTACTCGTTTTGCGGGTCTAAATACACGGTATTCTAGAGGTCTTCCAAATCTAGGGACTCGTCTAGTCTACTCAGTCACAAGCACCATAATCTAGGCTCATAATTTCTTCCTATTCATCAAGAAAGATAATACAAGCAATCATATCATGCATAAGAGATAACACGCAACAGTTCATGCAATATTAACAAACATGCTCAACGGGAAGATAACGTCCATCTTCACCCGGAGCGCAGATTTCACAAGTTTCCCATCCTCCTCATGCATACATACATTATCGGGATCTCAATATACACAGATTACATAATCGCTCGTATCTAAAAGCCATAGATTTTCTTATTTATTTCATTTCCATGCTTTCCATACTAATATGCTAGGTTCGGCTAGCTAAGCTTATGGGTACGATAGCATGCATGCTTATTCCAAGCGGTTCCTACAAGTACTGCTCGTGGGAATCCAAATGGCTACTTACTTGGTTGACGCGTGCCTTCCCAAGTTCGAGTTTTCTTGATGAAAAAGGTTCCAAAGATTTTGGAATTTCTTTGACAGGTCCTAATTTACATAATAATAGGGTAAGTATCAAAATCGGGACGAAAAACAAGCAAACAGAGGCCGAACGGGAGAAAAAATGGTGACTCACGCGCCTACACGCGCTCGGGGGGATTTCTCCGCGTAGCTTCTACGCGCGCGTGTCTAAGCGTGGATTCCCATGTAGTCGCAGGTCAGAGGCACCGGGTCAGGGCGGTTCACGGGCGGAGCGGTTCGCTGGTCCTGGGTCGCGTGCGGTTCAGATTCGGGTCGGCCCGGATCCGCGTGCCCGACGCGTATCCGCTGCCTAGTGAGGACGCGCCTCACAAGTCGGTGACCACCACGTGTCGATCACCGGTTCCTCTGCGCTCCTCCGTACGCTGGCCGATGCGTGGTGGCGTTTCTTCCTCTCTCCTGCGTGTTTCAATTTTCTAGATGTTAGCCTCTTTCGCGTTTTCAATCTATTTTCTTCTGGTTTTTTTATCTTCCAATCCGTAATTCGATTCAACAAATTTTCTTCACAAACCTTGTAGATCTCATATTCTATTTCCTCAATATATTTTTCTTATATTTTTCTGGTAATCCCAGATATTATTATTCGAGTTCAAATTTGGAGAAAAACACGAGTTCTTACCGAAAATCGCATTTTCCGGAAACTCCGATTTGAACGCAGATCTTGGCAGCTTTTAGTCCAAAACTTGAGAAGATCACACTCCTGAGGTTAAAGGTCCGAGAATCACTAAAAAATACCACTAACACACGAAATTCTCTATAAACATCTCGATCTAGATATTCGCGGACTAACCTTGAGTTCTTGGACGTTTTTGATGAAATAGGAAGATGCGACTCGTGAAAGCACATTTCCTCAGATTACTGAAGGTCTAGGTCGAGGATTCTCAAATCTCCGGCGTCCGACCCCTCAAGTAAGAGTAAGGACAAAATGACCCTTTTGCCCCTAGGTTGACCTTAACCGTTTTTTTTTTAATTTATTTATTTATTTATACTTGGGTGCTACAATTCTATGAGCGGGTCGAGGACTAATTCGCCCGGAATCGAGCTGCCCATAAGAATTCAACTCTACGTTTTGGGTTGAAATGCAGACCGAAGTTGAAATCTGGGAAATTGTCCACATCCACGCCAAGTCGCCCTTTCAAGTTTATTTCTCTAGTTTGAGAGCTGTATATGGAGGAATTCTTGTGAAGAAAATGTGGCTTAAGAGTGCCTCAATATCTCTGCCCAATAACAAATTCCTTTGGGTTTGTTCTAAGAGAGAGATTGAGTTTTCAACCAACTTTGGGAGCTGATAACTTAAGTTATAGCCTACGAAAAGGTAAGATATCAAGTCCTAACTCTTCCTTGACATTCTATATTTAAGTTTCATGAAGCAATTGTTGGGAGAAACACTCTAAAATAGTCTAGAGAAGGTCGTTTTTAGGCGACGGCGACTGGGCGCCCACGTTTTCTTCCCCTGCGAGAGGAAGATGATGATGATGTGGCCGGCTCAACCGAACCGGCCACTTTAGCCCAAAAACCTGCCTCGATTTTTCATCAAATTGAATCTTTTTTTTTTATTTTTTATTTTTATCAATTCTCATAAAATTTTCAATGGTTCCACAAGCTAAACTCTCTAAGCTAAGTAGCCATTTAAGACTTTTCTTAAAAAATATTTGTAAGAATAACTTGGATTTCAATATAAACCTTAAGCTAAGTATTAGTTAATGATACATGAAATAGAAACATTAAGATTCGTGAGTTAAGGACCCAAATCAAACATTTTGCTCGAAAATTAAGTATTGTTAAAATGATCCTATAATTGAATTTCACTGCCTACGAAACTTTAAAACTAGGCATAATATGGTATGTCTAAGTTGGTGAACCGAAAAAAGGTGTAAAATGACCATAATGCCTTCCGTCGGTAATATCCACGTTTCCCGACCTTTAGGATACTAAGTGATTTGAAACTTTATACAAAACCTTGGAACAGGACTATCAAGGTATTAGTAACTTTTTACGTTTATTGGAACACGTTAAGTTGCCCTCTAATTCTGACCTAAATTGTACCTAATAAGCTCGTAAGGCTACCTCATGATATATCATACATCTCATGCAATCCTAGGTTCATTAATGAATCATCTGCAAAGAATATTCCTAGGATCATTGAATATCATACCCTACGCCCAATGTTAAATAAGTTGCTAGGATTTATGTCCAAAAGTGATTGTTATCTCCCATCACACGGTGTATTACGAGACCCCTATTCCTCTTCTAGGTGGGATGCCCTGCATTTTATATCACGAGCAAGATGTCATGATGGGCCTCCTACTTCCCTCACTTAGATGAGATGCCCTGCATCAGGATGACACGATCATGTTGCACCACTCATGTTTTCACGGGGAGTGAATTAAGGGCCACTTTAGGGGAAGTTTTCAGGATGAGAATGTGACATGTATCGAGATGAATTTTAAGTACTAAGTGCCTGAAAACTCAATAAGTTTCAACATCCTAGCTTAAAGATTTCGATTAAGAGCCTACAAATAAGCTACTTACCGAATTTTATTCACTCCATATTTTATATTTTTTGTTAAGTAATTAGGAGCTGGTCGAGGATGGGAGCGAACTTTGGAGCGAGACCCATAGACCAATCTTCGTTTTCAAACTTAGTATATTTTGAAATGTTTCTTTTAACTCCGTTCCTTATTTTGTGTCTAAACTATGTTGGAATAAATGCTACTTTAATATAATAATAGTTTATGTCTGAACTTATGTTTAAATATATTATTTAAAAAAAAAAATATGGATTCCGCCCTCTCATAGCCAGAAAAGGATTGCATTTATGGTTGGATAAAAAATAAATTGTTCATTAGAGAATGGGTAGTACTTGGTGTAAGATGCAGTTACGTGGGTAAAATGGACTTTTATCCTAGCTGTAGTTACCAATAATTTATGAAGTATTGACTTGCTTGTAATAATTTTATCAATCGGCATAATATTCTACGGTGCATAAGAATGCCACTTTAGGTCTACATTGACTTATAGTTAATAAATGAAAATTGATTAATTAAAGAGTTAAAATAATTAATTTTGTATCATTTGAGCTTATAATCCGTACGTTCATATTCCTAGGCCATAACAACCCTAAAATAATCTAAAATGATTAATTAGTTAAAAGAAAAATTTGAAGCATTTCCATTAATATATATAAAAAAATTTGAAGTTTTAAAATTAATATTTAATATATGATATACATTAAACATAAAAGAGAAAAGTATATTTATTGTATTTCACACATTAAATGTTAAAATAATTAATACATTTGACTAAAAAATATATTTGAAATTTGGTAGCAATTTAAGATGGAAGAGTACAACCCAACCAAGTATCCTAAGAAGCAAAATTACAATTTGGAAAAGTCGTGAAGGAAGCTTGGTAAATCCTACCGTGTATAGGTGCGTCATTGAAAGTCTAAGGCACTTGACTTGTACTCGTATAGATCTTTCATATGCTATCGGAATGGTAGGTAGGTATATGGAGAAGCCTACTATGATGCATCATCAAGCAGTCAAGCACATTCTCTGTTATGGGAAGAAAACCACAAGTTACACGCTAAAGTATCAAAGAGGGCAAAGACTTGAAGAACAAGTCGATTTTACCGATAGTAATTTAGTTATAGTAATTGTCAATAGAAAAAACAAGAGAAATGGTGTTGTATCTCAACGGGAATTTGGGGTTACTTGACAATCTCAAAAGCAGCGAACTGTGGCATTATCTTCCTATGAGGCCAAGTTCATGGTAGCAACTGCGATGTCATACCAAGCATTGTGGTTGAGAAACTTGTTGGTCAAAATGACTGTTAGTAAGCTAAAGTTGGTAACTCTCTACGTCGACAACAAATTTTTTATTGCATTGATGAAGAATCCAATATTTCACAGACGCAAACAACACTTCAACACTTGCTTCCACTTTATTCGTGAGTGTATTAAGAAACGACAGATTGTTGTAATGTTTGTATGCACTACAGAGAAACGTGTGAATATTCTCACCAAAACCCTAGCAAGGGTTTAATTTGTAGAAATGCAAGAGTTGCTTGGAGTCTAAAATATTAAGCAAAGTCAAGCTTACCGGAAGATTATGAGTTAGTAAACTTAACTTGTACCTGATTTAACTTTTGCATGAAAATTAATTTGTGGAACAAATTTAAGAGATTATAAATTGTAGAACAAATTTAAAAGATTATAATTTATTGAGCAGGAGAGAGAAAATTTAGGAGATAGTAATTTTATGAAGCAAATTTAGGAGAATTAACTTGAGACATATCTTTCCCAACTTTAGGAAAACTATTAGGAAAATAAATAATCCTTCTTCCCCATAGGAAAATAAAAAATTCATTAAGTTAAAGTTCTTTAATACAAAGTTTTCGTGTTTCATTCGGTTTTGGTTATTCGCTTGACTACATTTCAATCGAGGGTCAAAATCAATAGAGTTACCTGAGTTCTTAGAAAGTAACAATAAGTCTAGAAAGTTTTGAAGTAGAATAGATAGCTGTTATGCAAGCTTAGATCACCATGCTGACAATTTGGTAAAGACGCTATCAACACAAGCAAGCGTTGCTGACTATGTGCCATTGTGTGGAGATTGCCTTAGTCAGTGCCCTACCAACCTTGAATAAAGTTTCTATGGAGGGTATATACATATATATAATATTCACAAATTTGAGTTGTTTAAGTCATTTAGATGATAAATGTAGATTTGATGGCATTCCTTACATTTATAAGTTTCAACTTGACATAAACTAACACAATTGTTAAAATTTGCTGCAATATATCTTTAATGAAGAGACAAAAGAAGCAGAACATAGCTGTGGCTTAGAGAAGTAGGGAGTGGAGGAAGTCCCACAATGTGTGTGGTATTATTTGAAATTGATGATAGCATCCTCCAACAATTTGGCATTCATGTTCACAATTTTGGTAGAACGTCGATAGCAAATTTCATTCCTGCATTGCAATCATTTTCCATAGTGGAGATAAAATAAAAACGTCCAACACGTGGTAGCGAAATGAAACCAACAAAATCATAAACAAATTGTGGGATGACACATCCGTCAAAATCTGCTTGAGATTTTGGGCGCGCAACGTCATGAACTTCGTTACCTCTTGATTTGATTACTGCCCAACAAAACATGCCTTCAAGTTACGAATAGCAAAAATGAAAGAAAGAAAGAATGAAGTGAATAATTACTGAGTCTATCATTAATGTAGAAAGTTGAATTGCGAGCCCATTCCGAAAAGAAGGTGGGGGTTGGTGGGAGGTTCCAGCCAAAATCGCCTCCGACCACGTGGTCGACGGCGACCACGTGGTGTAGGAGAACTCCGAGGAGGAAGAAAAAGGAGGCAAGGGAAGTGATTGAGGCACTCATTTTTGGTTTTTCTTGATGATTTTGATTTTGGATTGGGATGAAGGAATAAAAGAAGGGGCAGATTGGAGAGCAAATGGTAAAGTAGTTAATGAGCTGCCATGCATGGGATTTTAGATGAAGAAAAATACTCTCAAATTGTTCACAAAATTGGCTTGCTTCTTTAAGAAATAAGGTACGGAATTTCTATTTATATACGAGATTTCTTACCTAACTAATATCTATATAACTTTCTCTATTTGATAAATAAATTAATTTTTGTGTGAAATACTCTGTATGATGGAAATTTAATTTTTATAAATTAGGTAGAATATTATATTCTATTTTTGTTTATAAAATATATTAAATTTATTTGTAGTCTTACTATTTCTTTCACATACAGTTGCGCCCAGTTATTAACTGTATATGTGGTTTTCCTAGGTAGAAATGTGCCGACTTGGTCAACCTATCGACAATTACCCAGATCACTGTATAGCTTTTAAGCGTTTTTGGTAGTCCTACTATGAAATTCATTGCTATGTTTTTCCACTTCCACTCCGGTATACTTAGGGCTGTAACATCCTCGTTATCTTTTGTCTAGAAGCTTTCACTTGTTGACAAACTAAGCACTTGCTCACATACTCGGCCACGTCCCTCTTCATGCTCTTCCACCAGAAATGTTGTTTTAAATCTTGGTACATCTTAGTAGGCTGGGTGCATGGAAAATGGCGAGTTGTGAGCTTCTGTCAGTATCTATTTCCTTAGCATCGCTATTACCGGGACACATAGGCGTCCCTGATACAATAGTTCTTCATCTGAGGACTTTGAGAATTCGTCTACTGGGCTTTCGTCTAGCTGGACTAGGACTTTTTGTAGGTTAGGATTCTCTTGTTGGGAGGTAATAATTCTCTACCTAAGCGTAGGTTGCATTGTGAGTTGGGCCAGCTGTGCTATGACTCCCTCGGTCACTACAGCTATGTTGGCATGCTCGAATTCACTTTGTACCCTTACTTCCCTCATAATGAAGGCCGACGAGTGGGCCGTCTTTCTACTCAAAGTGTCTGCGACCACGTTTGCTTTTCTAGGGTGGTACTAGATATCTACATCGTAGTTCTTCACCAATTCTAACCACCTTCTCTGTCTCATATTTAACTCTTTTTGGGTGAAGAAATATTTTAAACTCTTGTGGTTGGTAAAACTTTGAGTTTTTCTCTCAATATAGGTAGTGTCGCCAAATTTTCAGCGCGAACACTGCAACGGGCAACTCCAGGTCGTGGGTAGGGTAATTCTTTCCGTATTTTTTTTTGTTGATGGGACGTGTATGCAACAACTTTACCATGTTGCATTAACACACATACTAGTCCCTTCTTGGATGCGTCACTATAGATTATGTACCCTTCTGAGCTCTCAAGTACTGTGAGTACCGGGGCGGTTACCGATTTTAGGTTCTGGAAGCTTGCCTCACATGCATCATTCCATATAAATGGTACCCCTTTTCTCGTTAACTGTGTCAAAGGCGAGGCTATCCTAGCAAAGTCCTGCACAAACCTTCGATAGTATCCTGCTAGTCCCAAGAAACTCCATACTAATGTTACCGTAGTTGGGCGTTCCCTCTTTGTGACCGCTTCGACCTTAGTGAGATCTACAGATACTCCGTCCTTTGACACCACGTGTCCTAGGAAAGAGACTTTTTGTAACCAAAATTCTCACTTTGAGAACTTGGCGTACAACTTGTTCTCTCTTAGGGTGGCTAGGACTTTTCAGATGCGTTGGTGGTGTTCCAGGTCTGTTTTCGAGTACACTAGGATGTCATCAATGAGCACGATCACAAAAGTGTCTAGACAGTCCTTGAACACTCAGTGCATTAACTTCATTAACATAGCTGGAGCATTGGTGAGGCCAAATGGCATCACTACGAACTCGTCGTGACCGTACCTTGTCCTAAATGTTGTCTTTGGTACATCTTTTTCTTTACTCTTTATTTAATGGTAACCTGACCGCAGATCTATCTTAGAAAATACCATTGCCTCTCTGAGTTGATCGAATAAGTCTTCTATTCTAGGCAGAGGGTATTTTTCCTTTACGGTTCTCTTATTTAGCTCTCTGTAATCGATGCACAGACGCATCGATCCATCTTTCTTCCTAACAAACAACACTGGCGCACCCTAGGGGGATATGCTAGGTCGAATGAACCATTTATCCAGTAAGTCTTGTATTGCGCCTTGAGTTCTTTCAACTCTGCTGGCGCCATGCGATAGATTGCTTTGGAAATAGGCCTAGTTCCCGGCTTGAGTTCGATGACGAAGTTGACCGTTCGGGAAGGGGGTATTCTAGGTAGATCGTCCGAAAATACATTCGGGAATTTGTTTACTATTGGCACGTTTTCTAGGGTCTTTTATTTTCCTCTTACGTCTACGACACATGCTAATATAGTCCAACCACCTTATTGGACTAATCTCTTTACTTTCATCATCGAAACTACCTTTGGGGTAGTCCCAGTACCTGTGTCTTTAAATTTAAAGTTAGGTCTCACTGGTGGTGAGAGTATCACTTCTTTTTTTGTGACAGTCTATACTAGCACAGTTTGTAGCTAGTCAATCCATGCCTAGTATTACGTCGAAGTCGGTCATCTTTACTACTATTAAGTCTACGTTTAGAGTTTGGTCGGCTACTACTGCTTGGCCATTCTTTACTCTATCCTTAGTTACTAGGTCTACCCTCGCAGGGGTGCTTACCGACCATATATGCAATAAGGGTTCTAATCCAAACCCTGTCTCTTTTCCTTCTCTAGATGGGCTCTCTTCAGTCTCACCTCGTCCTTTACCAATAATAAGAGGTCGTCCCCTTTCTCGTCTTACTCTTTCGTGTGTTCTAGGCAGCATGGTTCTAGAAACCAAGGTAGCATCTCTTAAGTCTAATGCTCATTACTTATGAACTTATGCTCATCACATATACTAAGTTCACATCATTGCAAACAAAATCACTCAACATGCAACACATCACATCATACTCTTAAATAAATACGTGAAATATCACAACAATTTCAGTAATATTAACATAAAAATGCATGCGAGTTCGAAAACGTTTCTCTTTTCTTATCTTCTGCAAGGCCTACCTGACGGTGACGGGGCATCGACATTGGGACCATGGAACATGTCAAGCCTACATCGTAGGAAGTCTACAGAATCTAAAACCTAGAGTTCTGATACCAACTGTAACGACCATAAATTTCTACATACTCAGAGTCGCTACTAACATCTCATGCTCATCTCTAATGCGGAAATATAACTCTTAAAAGAAAACTCCATCTATAGTATAAATGTCGAAAACATTTAAAACATATTGTTCTCTGGAAAACACAGCTATGGTCTTACGTGTTTAAATACAAAATACTAAAATTTAGAGAAAATAAAAGCAATACAAAATAATTTAAAACAATGAAATGCCTAACAACCTATTCTAACCTAAACCTATAAATTTAAATATGAATCTACCCTATGCATGTGCCACAGTCTTTGCTCGCAATATCGCCGTAATCCGTACAAGTGTGCCTTGCCTTTACCTGAAAAATGATGTGGCACACGACCTGAGTATTTCGAAGAATACTCAGTGAGTGGCCCCACTATAGGGGGCATGCAAATGCAAACACATGCAATCATGATTTAGGGACCTATCTCTAACATCATAGGGGTGGCCTCCAGTCTTGGACAAATTGGATGTGTAGTACTTCCCTACACACGATTCAAACGTGCAAGTGTGAATCCCTAGGCACTCGCACAATCCCTTGACCCTCTGGTCAAGCTAATCTGTAGCAACATCTGGAGGTCAATGGAACCCCATAGTGTCATGCGTTTCATGAACACCCTCATCTGTGCGCATTCGCACTCATCATCATACTATGCGCGTCTGCACTCATCATCTCTAGGGAAAGTAGCACTATGCTTATGAACATACAATATGCATGAGGTCCCTCTAAATCAATCATAATGTCTCTTTTGACACAACCCTCCAACCTCATCTCTTTGTTACTCTAGGTAACACATACTCGTACATATTTATATTAATATCATTTTCATGCTCGTACGGTTGTGTCCTATGTCGATCTAATGATATGATGCAATATGGCACTCATCATCATATAACATGCTCAATATGGAAAACATCATGATATTAAGGTAAACGTCACGCAATCATCATACTCATCATATTGCCATAAAGTGCATCAAGCATATCAAGTATGTCATTCATCAATATATATACTAAGCACATCATCAAGCATCATAACTCACACATCATCATAACTCGTACAACATCATACACTCATACATCATCATATACTAGTATACGACATCATAAGATACACCTCATACATCATCATAACTCATACATCATCATATACTAACATACGACATCATACGATACAACTCATACAACATCATAACTCATACATCATCATATACTAACATACGACATCGTACGACGCAGTTCATACATCATCATAACTCATACAATTTTTAGCATATCCTATAGTAAGGTCACTTACTTGGTTGGCCTTAGCCGAAGTAATCCCTAATTAGCTAAACGTAAGTTCCCGTTTGTCGTGAGATGCTATAAAGGTTGTCGGGGTTCACTTCCTATTGCACCGTTTGTCATCTTTCATTAGTATTTCACATTTTAATTAATAATTCACCTAACAATGTGAGATACGGCTCTAAAACGGCCTCAATTACCTTAATCGGGGCTGAAAACAGGTCTGAGAGGGTCGGAACGGTGGAAATCGGGCTAAAAATGGCAAGCCGAGAAGCCACTGGAAAAGTCGCCGGAACAGCCACAAGAAGGTCGCCGGAAATTCGCCGGAGCAACCATTGGAAGGTTGCCAGAACCACCGCTGTGCCTTCCAAGCCGATTCGAGTCGAAGGACTGCTCGTGCCTCTGCTTGACACGTGGTGGCATCTGAGCGAGCCACGGTAGCACAGACGTCTCGAGTCGAGGCGTGAGTCGAAGTTTAGTTTGGGTCATGGTTCGTGGGTCACAGGCTCTTGTTATAGGCTGGGCTATTAGGCCTAGCAGAGTTTTGGGCCTCGGTTTAGCAGGCTGGACCGCGGGTTTGGTTAGTGGGCCATTGTAGTGGACCGGGCTGAGGAAACTTGGGCTGCAGGTATCTGATTCGGGTGTTCGATCTGGGTCTGACCGGATCTATCGGATCCTTTCTTCTTCACCCAAATTTCTGCACAATTTTCTGGTGATGTTTCTGTCTCCTCCGTTCGTCGTTTCAGACGCCAATTTTCGTCCTTTTCCTTTTTCTTTCTCTCTATTTTTCTTCCGTCCTTCCTTTCCCGGAGTTTCGTGGCTTGAAACGACCTATAATTACAAATCTATGGATGTTTAGGAAACCCAAAATCTCGACCTCGCTTTCCCACGACGACGCGTATGAACACGGTACGAAACATACCTTGGGTTGATTGGCAGTCGTCGGGGATCTCTTTCGCGGTGTAACATGGGCGTTTTGACGTCGGTTTTGGGTTTTTTTGTTTGTGGGTTTTGTTTCGGATCTCGTCGAAAAAATTCGTCAACTTCTCTTTCTCTCTCGGACTCCTTACTGATTTCTTCCTTGCAGGCACTCTCAGGAGTTGGCTGAGCGTTGAGGAGTTCGTTGGCTGAGGATTGGCGTTTGGAGAGGGGCATGGGCGTGGTTCCATGTGGAATCTGAAAAACATGCCAGTCGCTGGAAAACTTGCGAGACTAAGTTTTTTTTTTTATTTCTAATTTTCTGATTCATTACCGTTGGATATGGCCCCGAGCCCTAACTTCGAAAGTCAGAGTTTTGAAGAAAATTGGGACATGCGATTCTGGATTCAAGTCCATCCATATGAATATGATAGCTCGTCAAATTTGGTGTCAATCGAACACCGGACAGACAGTCCACGACACCGTATGTTCATTCACCAAAATCATGTCTACACCTGCCTGACCAAAAATGCCTCAAAAGTACCTTAAGGGGAGGTATGGTGTTAGCTCTCCACTACCGTTGGGCCTTGTGGAATAAGGAAGTTTTCCTGTGGCACATGTAGTGTCAAAATAAGGGCAAGCGTTGCGAGACGAGTGTCTTAGGCGACTTCCTTTGAAATGGGTCTTTCAAGGACAGTGTCGGACAACAGGGTGTGCTGACATTGCGCCCCTACCCATGTGTCGGACGTTGAATTATGCACCCACTATCTAGAATAGATTCTGTAAATGAACAAGCGTGGATACGAGAGGGTCTATTGCCTCGATATAACCTAAATGGATGGATGTTCTGAATGTCTTGATGATATGAACGACACATGGATTCGTCCTCAATGACCATGACCGAGTGAGCTCAGCTGGCTGATGACATACCAGGACTTGGGACGACATCATAACATGATGACATTGTTAATTGGGAACCAAGATGAGAATTGAGATGCGATATTGCATTGAGAGACCTTGGCCCCAAGTAGAAGCAATGTTGCCCTTGAGTCGCAAAAGATTGAGCATGTATGTGTAGGTGGCGTGTGTGGCCAAACAAGCTATGATTCTACACAAGTTGTGTTCGTTTGGCAAAGACAAACCTTGCCTAAGGTCCGACGAAGCCACAAGAACGGACAAAAAATGAATATGTGGCTTGTATTATCTTCAAGGTTTTTCTTAAAAAATTCAAACCAACTTAATTCTTTTTATCAAAATTGTAGGGTTTTAATCCATCTTCCCAAGGTATTTTTCTTGTAATTTTCAATCAACTACATAATGAGATAAACACCTCCAAAGTCGGTCTAAAATTTTAATTCTCACCGTTCTTGACGTCTGCCGGAATGTTAACTTTTGGTTTGATTCAACTTCGGTTTCCTTCACAAAACTTCTATTCTTCTTTTAACTTTTTGATGAATTTGAGCAAATCAAACATCTAAACTTGATATCCTCTGCATTCTGAGTAATTCTTGTGAATCGAGTTTGGCCAAATTCTAACTCTATCTCTCAGTTGGAGCGGTTTTTCATCCTTCTTTCTCTTTTTTCCCTCAAAACCCTACCTCTCATCTCTTCTTTTCATTTTCCTTCTTTTTTTTTTTTTTTCTTTTTCTTTTCTTTTTCTTTTTTTTCTTCTTCCATAATATTTATTAGGCACTAACAAACCCATATTTAGAAAGTGGGTCAAAAGGATATATTTAGAAAGTGGGTCAAAAGGATAATTTTGTTCCTCTGTTGACTTCGATCAAACTTTTTTTTTTTTAATTTTTAGCTATTTTCTTTTATATATATATATATATATATTTTTTTTTGGGCTTTTGAATTTTTCTTAATATTTTTTTTTCTACCTTATCTTGAAATTTAGCCTTCAAGATCATCAATAAAATAAAATAAAAAATTAAACTTAAAAATAAAAAAGTAAAAAAATTAATTTTGGTCGAGACTCAAATGTTACATCAGATTTAGAGATTAAAGCACGTAAAAAAAAAATGTTGCCAACATGAGCAAATGTTGCAGGCAATTGAGATGAGAACTTGTATCTGTTAGAGTTTAACTATCATTATACATAAAAAGCATGTAAGGCAAACCTCAATGTAAAGGTTTGGAACTAGTTCAAGTTACGAATGCAGCGGTACGTGAGATCGAGCTAACTAATAGTTGCTACCATCCTTATGGGATGCGTACACTCTCCCAAAATAGCAATAAGACATTATTCAAAGGAAGATTCAATCTCTAGGTGATGCACTTGTAACAATGTCTTAGTGTTGGTCACTTAGTTTGCAAGGTGAGGAAGTTTGAGGGATATTGAAAGACGAGAAGTTGTCTATGGTTCAAGACCGAATTTAGGACACTTGAGAGCTATGATGAAGATTGAAGCTATGGAGTCATGTTCAATGAGACTCCGGAGTATCCTTGAACATGTAAGTAGTCTTATGGGTAGTTCAAATCGTACTTATAGGAATCACTAAGATTTTTTCAGCTTACTAGCATGATTGCCTTATATAGCACGAGTATGCATGATTTGGGTATTTAATTCAGTAGTAGAATTTGCATGTTAGAGTTTTACATGCCTAAAATGCCCTCAAGAAGCAAATTTAGTGCTATAAGCTAGATAAGAAGAGCTTTGGTATGCTAAATACTCTTAATAGAGTTATGGAGCTAAGAAACACGTGATTTATATATTTAAATCCTTTTTTAAGTCCGAACAAGAAAACTACAATAAGATTAGAGAACTCAAGTGAGAACGGTTTCATGATTACCATGTAGAATATTAATGAGTCGAGCACTCATGGATCATGAGATATGATCACAGAACTAAACCTTAGTGTTTTTAGATTATGATTGCCCTAGGTGCTAGTTTAAAAAGTCTTAGAAATAAGAACTTAAGTATAAACTATTAAGATACTCTTAAGTACTTAGTTTACTACCCCTACAAATCAGAAGAATTTAAGATAACTTACAATACCTATTAGCTGTTGTGAACTATATCACTAGAGCCAAGATCGCTTCTTATTCCCTCCCGTATGTTTTTAGTATTATTAGAGACATAGGTTAGACCTAATAATGTCCCTGTTCTGATTGGTAAGCCCATGAGAGAGTATTGTCGAGCTTTACCTATATTGATCTTATATGATGGTGTTTCAAGGTTTATCATGTTAGGTGTCACTATCGTGTGTGAAAATGGATAGGAGCCTTTTGAAATAAGTCACTGTTCCATAAATCCATCTTAAAGGGAATGAGGTACCACATAAGTAGACTCAATTAGTTAGATGGCGCACACGGTCAATCCCCAGAATCAATGTGACTATATGGTCATGTGGAAGGGTTGTCAGCTAACCTTTTAAATGGAATGAACTTTTCATCGTTATAGCGAAGTATTGAGAACCGCTTTAATTTTATTAAGAATTAAAAAAAAAACATTTAGCATGAGAGTAAAAGCTCTACCTTTGTTGGAATTATTGGATGCAAGCCTCCTAGGTGTGTTTAACAGCACATAAGTTCCTCATGCAAGTCTCCTAGGTATGTTCCAACTGAGTAGAAGTTCCTCCAAAAAAAAATGTTCCTCGCTATGAATCAAACGCAAGGACAAAGTTTATAGGAGTATCTTAAAAAAAAATCTCCAAAGGAAGGGAGAATGAGAGTTTTAGAAAGAACTGTCTCGAATAGAAAATGCCTCATGCAGGTTTCTTAGGTGTGTTCTAAACGAGTAGAAGTTTCTCCACAAAATGTTTCTCGCTATGACTCGAATAAAAGGTCAAGATTTATAGGATTCTCTTAAAAAAATCTCCAAGGGAATGGAAGAAGGAGATTTTTAGAAAAATGTGAACCAAGACCCCGACCCAAATAACTTGCATCTGGTGGTGACACGTTGCCTAATCCGATCCAACTTGCACCCGCAATTCGACCTAATAACCTGTGAACCAAGACCCCAACCCAAATCGTCCAAAAAACCTAGAATGGAGGATGGGATAGTGTGATCTTGCTTTGGATGATGGAAATACGTTATCTCTTTGTTGAGATTGCAGGATTGATTAGGTTATGTTTTTTTTTTTTGTACTTTAGGTGATCGATAGAAATATCTCCTTAATAAGCCGGCATGAATGTTTGATGTTAAAATTAGGGCATTAAAACTAGAGAAGTTTTACGTTGACCTAGGTCAATACATTTTTTCAGTAGACCAAACACTCTATGATCATGAGCGGTGATTAGAGATCTAAAATTGTGTGCACGCAAATATATGATTAGTGCTGATGAGTTGTCCTTGACTATCCTCAGGTGAGACTTAAAAAACCTAGGCTCCTTAAGAACCTAATAGGCCTCTGTGGCAAGAATGACTAAAAAGCCTAACAGGCTAAAAGTAGTATGAATGGTAGTAGTATGAATGGTGTCACTACAACCATTGTGACCATTTGAGTTACTATTGAGTGTGAGGACTGTTCAAGGCTGACACCATGATCCCATAAACTTGTCTTGAGGAAGGACCTAGGACCGCACATGTAGTTAGTGTTTCTATGGAGTGTAGAATAGGTCAAGGCTGACGATGTGACTTCGTAAAATGATCTTAGAAAGAGACTTGAGGTTATATAGGTAGAGGACATGGAGAGTATTTCCATTGCGTGTAGAATGGGTCAAAGCTTGTGTTACGACTCCGTAAATCATTCTTGGGGAGAGATAGGACTATATAGGTAGATGACAAGAAGAGTGTTTCTATTGAATGTAGAAACAGGTCAAGGCTAACGTCGCGGTCTCATAAATCGGTCATGGAGAGAGACTTGAGACTACACAAGTAGATGATAAGGTGAATGCTTCTATTAAGTGTATGAATGAGTTAAAGGTCGAGGTCGTGATACTGTGAACTGGTCCTGAAAGGGGGCATGAGACTACACAAGTAGTTGACTCATGATGGTTGCCCCTAGTATATGGTAACAACTTCCAGACCCCGAAAAGGGTCTATGACATGCAAGAAAACTACTTGGAACTTCAAAACCTACTCATAAACGTAGATTAACGGTGGAATTAGGCCCAAACTTCCTAGAGACCAAATAAAAATATGTGGAAACTTCTTGGGATGAGGGCGATGAGAGCCTAGTACGCTGCTTACTACTTGCCCTTTTCCCTTCTTTTTTCAGGTACCAGTCGAGGGGGGAGTGCTATGAAGCTGCGTTGTTATAGAGGGATGTATCAGTTAAATTTGTATTTTGTGGGTTGTCATTCATATTCATTTGTATCCTGCTTCCATTTCCCATTTGTAAATAACGTGAACAACATTTGTATTGTGTTGTTATCATTTTGGATTTTTGATTTTACCGTATTTTTCACTATTTTGGTTTTTGTTTGTTTACTGTTGTCTTGTCTATTTAGTCAGGGTCCCAAATTCTAAACCTCAAAAACCGGATCGTGAAATTTTATTGAATACTACCTCGAGGTTAGATTTTAATTTGTGTCATTATTGTGGGTGGAAACAAACAAGTTTCTTTCAACATGGCCACACAAAATGGACAAGGTACCACATGAGTACCTAGTAGTTTGGCAGGCATAAGGTCACTCTGATATGAACCAAGAGACATCAATCATACAATATACTTCAACGAAGATGTAAAGAAAATATTATTGAAATTATCAAAAGATATTTCAATTCATACCACATTGAAGAAGAATGAAACTTGATTGTTATAAATTTTGGGTGGATCATAATTTAGACTAAACGCTTCATTGTTATAAATTTTGGGTGAATCATGATTTAGAGTAATTTAGTTGGTGTTTCTTTAATATATTTTAACGCTTATTTACATAATGGCTCATGAGTAAGGAAGATTCAAAAATCTAATTCGAGCCTACGAGCAATATCGTTCATCTAAATTACTCTCAATTGACTTCTAGGCACTTAAGGAATATGTTTTATTAAGGTCACGAAGAGTGAGGAGTTCAGGACAAGAACAAGAACATGACATGAAAGAGCATATAACCGTAGCATGCTAAGGACAAGATTAAGAGCCTACTTTATGAGTCTTTGTACTCCTTCCTATTCTTTCATGTTTTTCAGGTGACAAGAAGGAGATAGTCGAGGATGGATAAGATCTGGAGCAGGTTCCATACAGAGCCACATCGTTTTCAACCATCTAATGTTTTAAGTTGCTTTTTCTTACCGCACCCAATATATTCAAACCTTAATTTGGCTTTGAAATGTTTTTATATTTTGTTTTAAACGTGAAAAGTTTTACGGTATTTTACTTTCAGTTTTATGTTTTCATAGTGAATCAACTTGAAAATTGGGTTGTGACACAATGTATACAAGTGTGGAAGGGGCATCAAAGAGTTCAAGTAGCAAATGATGAAAGAATTTGAAATGACTGGCCTCGGGATACTCATGTACTACCACGATATTGAGGTGGACCAAAAGAAAGATTGTATCATGCTAAAGCAATCAACCTATGCTAAGAAGGCGTTGTAGCAATTTAAGATGGAAGAGTGCAACCCAACCAAGTATCCTAAGGTAGCAAAATTATAGTTTGGAAAAGACGTTAAGGAAGCTTGGTTAATCTCATCGTGTATAGGTGTGTCATTGGAAGTCTAAGGTACTTGACTCGTACTCGTATAGATATTTCATATGCTATCGGAATGGTAGATAGGTATATGGAGAAGCCTACTATGATGCACCATCAAGCAGTCAAGCACATTCTCCGCTATGTGAAGAAAACCACAAGTTACGGGCTAAAGTATCAAAGAGGGCGAGGACTTGAAGAACAAGTCGATTTTATCGATAGTGATTCAGTTAGAGTAATCGAGGATAGAAAAAACACTAGAGGAATGGTGTTGTATCTCAACGGGATTTGGTCACTTGACAATCTCAACAGCAGCGAACTGTGGCACTATCTCCCTATGAGGCCAAGTTCATGGCGGCAACTGAGATGTCGTACCAAGTATTGTGGTTTAGAAACTTGTTGGTCAAAATGACTGGAAGTAAGCTAAAGCTGGTAACTCTCTACGTTGACAACAAATTTGCAATTGCATTGATGAAACATACGGTATTTCACAGACGCAACAAACACATTAACACTCGCTTCCTCTTCATTCGTGACTGTATCGAGAAACGACAAATTATTGTAGACTTTGTATGCACTACCGAGCAACGTGTGGATATTTTCACGAAGACCCTAACAAGGGTTAAATTTGTAAGAGGCAGGAGGTGCTTAGAGTAAAAAATATGAGCATAGTCAAGCTTACAAGGAGATTATGAGTTAGTAAACTTAATTTGTACTTGATTTAACTTTTGCATCTGAACTAACTTGTGGAGAAAATTTAAGAGATAAAACTTGTGGAACAAGTTTAAAGATTTAACTTGTGGAGCAAACTTAGAAAATTATAATTTGTTGAGTAGGAGATTCAAGTCGTCCAAAAAATTTAAAAGATTGTAACTTGTTGAGCAAATTTAGGAGAATTAACTTGTAGAGCAAACTTAAGAGATATCTCATACTCTCTTCACAAGTTTAGAAAAATAATGAGTACTTCTTCCCTCATAAATAATCATTAGATGCATGTTTTATTTACTTTAGGAAAATAAAAAATTCATACGGCTTAAAATTCTTTAATACAAATAAATTATCTCAAGTTATTGTGTTTCTTTATGTTTCGATTATTCGCTTAAGTGCGTTTCGATCTAGGATCAAAAGAGTCAAAATCAGCGACAATAAGTACGAGCGTATGGAGTTATGAAGTAGAATAGATAGCTACTTACCAACTTGGTAAAGACGCTATCAACACACACAAGCAAGCGTTGTGACAGTAAATGATGATAGCATTATTTGAAAATGATGATAGCATTATTTGAAAATGATGATAGCATTATTTGAAAATGATGACAGTATCCTCCAACAATTTGGCATTCATGTTCAGAATATTGGTAGAACGTCGATAGCAAATTTCATTCCTGCATTGCAATCATTTCCCATAGCGGAGATAAAATAGAAGCGGCCAACACGTGGTAGAGAAATGAAAGCAACAAAGTCATAAACAAAGTTTGGGAGGACACATCCCTCAAAATCTGCTTGAGATTTTGGGCGCGCAACGTCATGAGCTTCGTTGCCTCTTGATTTGATTACTGCCCAACAAAACATGCATTCAAGTTACGAGTAGTAAAAATGAAAGACAGAATGAATGAAGTGAATAATTACCGAGTCTATCATTGATGTAGAAGGTTGAATTGCGAGCCCATTCCGAGAAGAAGGTAGGGGTTGGTGGGAGGTTCCACCCATAATCGCCTCCGACTAGGTGGTCGACGGCGACCACGTGGTGTAGGAGAACTCCAAGGAGGAGGAAGAAGGAGGCAAGGGAAGTGATTGAGGCACTCATTTTTTTTCTTTTTTTCTTGATGATTTTGATTTTGTATTGGGATGAAAGAATAAAGTAATTTATGAGCTGTCACGAATGGGATTTTAAAACCACTACGCCCACAGAATTTTTATTTATTTATTTAAAGATTAAGACAAATATCCCCTCTCTCAAACAAAATTGGATTCCTCCATTGGAGTTGTCATGGCTGACCGACATAGGTAGGAATTCCACGTTGAAGTAGGAAGTAATAAAAGAATCCTATTATTTTAATATTATATTATGTTTTTGTTTATAAAATATTATTAAATTTATTAGAATGTTTTATTTTTTTAAATATAAATTATATTTTTTTAAAAAAATTGGAGAAAAAACTACATCGAAACCTTGATTCTCTCAAAATTTTTGCTGGAGATCCTTGTCCTTATCCGCACAAAAGAAAATTAAAAATTTTATAGAGATTAAAATTGAAATAGGAGGTAGAGAGAGACTGGAATGGCTTCTTTGTCTCAGCCTACCCACCCCACCCCATAAACGTTTCTAAACAAAAAAAAATTACTTATTAGAGTATGGTTTGGAGGTTAACTTTAGACCTAATCCAAATTACTTTTATTGTTGTAACATTAGTTAGTTTTAAAATAATGATGGATGAGAATTAAATTTTATCTTGGGAGTTGGAGTTCCACTAAAAGAGATTTTGTGTATCTTTCCTTGTGCTACCATTTGATTAAAGGTTATAAATTTTAAACTAAGCTAACTAATAGATAAAAATAAACGGACAAAACATAACTCTTACCAATTCATCATCTTCATCTTAATGTCATGTCATCCTTAATAAACGGTCTTGCTCGTGAACCGTTCAAAATAAATAAATAAATAAAATAAAATTGATATGAACCAAGAGACATCAATCATACAATATACTTCATTGAAGATGTGAAGAAAATGTTGTTGAAATTATCAAAAAGATATTCCAATTCATGCCACATTGAAGAACAAGTTTCATTGTTATAAATTTTGGGTAGGTTACAATTTAGAGTTATTGTATTTCATTAAGACTTTTTATTTACTTTAGGTTACAATTACATAATTGTTAATTATGGCCATAAAGTATGAATGTTACAACTCTTGGAATGCCTTTAATAGTTTCATTTTGAGGCTATATAAAGCCATGTATGTTATAATTGTAAGGGGACTTGGAAAATATATTAAAAGGAGCATTTTTGCTTTCTTTAGCCAATGGCTAAATTTCTTTGCAATTCTATGTAGTTTAGGTTGCATGTAGAATCATTCAAGCTCGACATGATCAATCTTGCTTGTGGAGTGATTCGAATCTCAAACAAGTGTTCTTGCGTTGAGATATTTGATCAACAAGAATCATTCAAGCTAGACATGATCGATCTTGCTTGTGGAGTGATTCGAATCTCAAACAATGTTCTTGCCTTGAGATATTCCATCAACAAGGTAATCCGAATCTTACTCCCCTTGTAGTGATTCCTTATCATATAAAAAATGAATGAGTATAAAAATATTCAGTAAATAACCTACCCGTAGGCTCTAGAAAATTCAGGCCTAGTTTCTATTACTCTGAGCTTCTTGGGTACATCGAAGTTCTAAGCAGTTATCTAGCTGCTCATGGACTCTATGGGTTCAAAGAATGTGGTTCAACCTTTCATGACATCACAAATCTGCCTAGCAACAAGTCACATATTTGGGGTAAACTATTCTTATATTCTTTAATTTAAGGTAATTTCCTTTGTCTATGTAGTGAGAGACTAGTATTTTGGGTTGAGGCGCCTATCTCATAAAGCTTCTAGTGAGAAGGTATGGTGTTTGCTAAATCTGAATATCATCCATAGAAGGTTGTCAACCCTCCCACAGAACCATAAAATCACCTAAGATTTGGGGATCATCCCCCACATGTCAGTTGTCACAACCATTATGAAGAAAGTAGGTTGTGACCTTCTTGTCGAGACAAGCAAAGCGACGATCCTCAAGCAGCACCCCTCTAGCCACGTGAGAGCCAAGATAGATGAGTGTCATGATGCAACCAACGAGGATGGTGCATCATCTAACACATCATATAAAGTGGACATTGAAAAGAAGACAAGGCATAAGTAAGATGGGGGAACAAGTAGACAAGAGTGTCAAAGATTGGCTTGTCGAAAGGTCGAATAGGGCCCCGAACCTTAACCTCAAAAGTCAGAGTTACAGAGGGAACTTGGGTATGCAGTTCTTGAGTCAAGTCCATCCATATGAAATATAAAAGCTCACCAAATTTAGTGTCAACCAGACACCGAACGAACACTCCACGACACAGTATGTCCGTTCGTAAAAAATCATGTCTACACCTACCAGACCCAAAAAAATGCCTCAAAAGTACCTTAGAGGTGGAATGGTGTTAGCCCTCCACGACCCTTGGACTCTGTGGTCTAAGTGAGCTACCTTGTGGCTCATGTAGTGTTACAATGAGAGCGAGTGTTGCGAGATGACTTCTTTTGAAATGGATCTTTCAAGGATAGTGTCAGACAACACGAGTGTGGCGACATTGCGCCCTTGCCCATGTGTCGAGGTTGAATTATGCACCTGTTATCCAAAATAGATTTCATAAATGAACTGGCATGACACAAAAGGGTCAATGCCTTGATTTAATAACCTAAATGGATGGATGTTAAAGATGTCCTGATGATATGAACAACACATGGATTCGTCCTCGATGACCATGATCGAGTGAGCTCAGCTAGCCGATGACATTCCTGGACCTGAGGCAGAATCAAGCCATGATGACATAGTTAACTAGGAACCAAGATGAGAATTGAGATGCGATGTTGCATTGAGAGACCTTGGTCCCAGGTAGAGGCAAGGTCGAACTGAATGACTTGGCCTAGTTAGAGCAAGTCGCTTGGGTCGTAGAAGATTGAACATGAATGCGCAGGCAACTTGTGTTGTCGAACTGATGGTGTTACTATAACACGTGCGGAAGCAATTTGGATCTTAGGCACTCTAAGTACATTAATTATAGTAAATTAACTAGCATGTTCAAAAGCATTAAAACTCAATGAGTTTGAATACTAACTTTTTGTAGTTCAAATTTCTTTTTCCTCACGAACCGGTTTCGAACCACCACTAGTGTCTTTCCTACTATTCTCCGACCTTAGAACGGGATTGTGGAATCTAGTGAGTGACGAAACTTGATAGGAATTTAGTATATGTAAAGAGAGAGTTTTGAGAGATTTTCTCAAAGTTTTTCACAAGAATTTTCATGTACCTTGATCACTCTATTTATAGAGTCATATTTGCATGTTCATGCAAATTTGAGATTACCAAATTTTGACACTCAAAATTCCACTTAAATTTGTAGGATTATATGGCAAGCATGCAAATTTGGTTAAACCATATATTGACACTCAATATTCCACTAACTCAACACATGGATTAACCATTAGGTGAAGTCAACATTTTGACTTTCTTTATTTTAATTCAACAATTAATTTCAAATAAAAATAATATTAAATGATTAATTAAACAATTTAATTCATATTTAACATTAAATAAAATGTCAATCCCAATTCCGACCCATATTGATTATGAATCCCTATTCATAATTAAAATATTTAAATCTTATTTAAGTATCTCAAATTCTCTCTTTTTGTTTAATTCATAATTAAAACAAAATGCGGTTAAATATATCTTATATATTTAGCGTGTAGTCTCTAATTTGCATTCGAACACTTCGAACTCACTCATCACACTGTTCTAAGGTTTAGTTCGATATGAGCTAGTAGAGGGACCTAATGGACCTACAGATCATGGGCTCCAACGATACGAGATTAACCAGCTAAACTCATTAACCTTGTTAACCAACATTCGTTAACTACTAGGACACTCCACTATAGCCTAGTAGTTGCACTCCCCTCACTATAGATATATTTCTGTCTATTTGATATAACCATGATTAGTAAGTCGATCCTTCACAGGTTGTTCGTAACTAGAGCTGGGTCAATTTACCGTTTTACCCCTAAAGTTACTTCTTGTTTCTTAAGTCCCACTGATCCTCTAATGAACAATTGGTTTGTGGTCCAACCACCAAACCGAATCCCTCTCGAGCCAATGAGAGGGTGGGGCCCCTTGTTCAAGACTTGGAGTCAGTACTTAAGGGAACAACCTCTCTACTATCCCTAAAAGTGGGTAGGAGTGAATTCCATTTTACACCCTATGTCCCTACTATTCACCCAGTCTTACCCCTGAAATGGGAGGCTTATTGAGTCGGCGAACTCGGGCCACTCTCACCCATGCTGTCCCTACTATTCACCCAATCTTACCCCTGAAATGGGAGGCTTATTGAGTCGGCGAACTCGGGCCACTCTCACCCATGCAAATCTAAGGATAATTCCGAATAAACAGGAGTTCATAGTTAGCTCAGTATTAAGATCGAGTTACCTAGGTTATCGAATGAAAAAATCAGTCTCAACAGTAAACGGAATTATAAAGTGAGAGTGATTTTCTTCATGGTTCGATCCTATGCAATACTCATTGCATAGGACGCCCCCACTCACATGTCTCCACATGTACAATTTAGTGATCACATTGTTTATATCATATACAAAAGTGGGCCGCATCCATAGTGTCACCAGAATAAGGTACTCAGCCTTATCCATGTACTATAGATCATTTTGACTATATACTTGGACTTGATCAACTCTTATGTCTCTACATATAGTTCAAGTAATCATATTATAGCGAGAGTGTTCTTAGTTTATTGGATTTAGATTAATGATCATAAAATTCACTTTATTCAATAACCATCGTTACTGAATAAACATCAATAATAACTTTATTGAAAATAGAATATGTTTTTGTTTACAAACTATGAGTTTTAGGGCATAAAACCCAACACGAACAACCTTGGATTCTACACAAGTTGTGTTTGGTTGACAAAGACAAACCTTGCCTAAGGTCCAACGAAGCCACAAGGACTAGCGAAAAATAAATATGAGGCTTGGGTTCTCCTCAAAGCTTGTCATGAGTGTGTCAAGATCACAACGTCGAACGTTTAAAAATGTACGTCCGTGACACCGGCCAGCTACTGGGTCAATCTATGTGGTCCCATGCTCCCCCTCAGGAATAGATTTACAACTCAGTGACCCTGTTCAAGAGACCCTTGACCACATGGTTGGGGAACACATTCCCTAACTAGTCTATGCCTAACTCGCTAGTACTGTACCAGAGTGGAAAGGGTAGTGGAGGCTCTAACGACACTATTCATACTGTTATAGTCTTGAAAGCTACCTTGGTCACACAAGGATATCGTGGAGATTTATTAGGTTCTTATGGGCGTCTACTGTAACGACCCGAAATTTTCTACTTAATTTAAGGTCACTACTGTATACATATCATAAACATTGCATGCGGAAGACTTCATTTAAATTCCATAAAACATAACCTTTATCTTGAAAACACAGCCATGGACTTACGTGTTTCAAAAACATCTTTAAAACGACACAACAAAAGAGTAAATAAAATAAATAAACATTTAAGTTAAAAACATCCTATTCTAGCCTAAGTCTAAGAAAATAAATACCACTATCCTATGCATGTGCCATGGTCTCGAGTTGCGATGCCGTCGTCAGCCGTACAGGAATGTCTTGCCTTAACCTGAAAAATGTAGTAGCACATGGCTTGAGTATTTAAAGAAATACTCAGTAAGTGACCCCCTATCGGGGTTATGCAACAATCACAAGCAGTGAAATGATGGGACCTATCTTTCGTTTCGTTTTTCCTACGGTACTGTCCTAACGGGTAAACTTTGGACGTGTACCATATACTCTACACACAGCCCATACGTGCGAGTATGGACTCACCAGCTAGTTCGCACACCGCTGGGCCACTTTCATTTCTCGGTGGGCATACTCTGGGAGCCCCTTATGCCGGGACCCGTTAGAACTAGTAACTGTCACGGCAGCGCTATGCAAAGCATAACGATCGTTGTCCTGCCATTGGATGTATGCGTCCGTACCCTCGTGATGGAATAGGGGTATCCTCCAAATGCATGAACACACATAATGCATGAGGTCCCAATATTTCTACTTTTATCATTAATGAATATAACCCCGCTATCATCTTTCATTCGTATCATATCCTTTCTCATATCATTTCACATATCGTTCATCATTCATATCAGGGTTACATTTCATTTCATTTATCGTGATATCATGTCATTCATAACATACTGTATACATACAATTTAGAAAGCATAACAAAACGCTCCATGCTTTTAACATGTCATTTCATAACGTGCAATTCATACAACAACTACCTCAATGATCACACAAAACAATTTAAACATAACACATCACATCACAATATATCGTATCATAACATGTCATATCGTTACGTGAATGTACCTTAGTTATATCTTCACAGGAACGTATCCTAACGCTATCGTTCTATCAGTCTATCACAAACCTATCCCTTTCTACCCATATCCTAACCATATTCTTTCATCAATCTCTCCTATCCATAACACTCTGGTATGTAACCTAACCTTAATGTTTCATGAACGTATCTTACTCCTATCATTACATTTCGTTTTGTGCATCCTTCTCGTATCCTATCTCAAACATATCCTTAAACACATCGTACCACAATTATTATCATACAATTCACATATTATAACATAACATAAACATAATATAGGCATACCGATTCACAGATAATTCACACATATCAGAACATATGACACGTGCAAAACCACAGGCACGTGTCAACATCAAATATAACCATGCCGATAGTAAGGCCACTTACCTGGTTAGCTTAAGTCGTTGTCACGAATATATCCTTAATTGAAGTTCGATTCCGTCCTTTGAAATCCAAGTCAACCTCCTCAAATGACATATCTCCTCCGACGGAATCAAATCTGCTTAAACCTTTTGTTTTTGTAGGGAGGAAGAAATTTTGTTATGGGTAAATCTCAAGTTGTTTTTACAGAAAACGATTTCCTGATTTGTTGCCAGATTTATTTTTGGGAAGGAGTGGTGAGAGATTGAAGGAAGGAGGAAGGATCGGTTACCAAATGTTTATTGTTTTTTTTTTATTTTTAATTTTCATTATTTATTTATTATTTTATTATTATTATTATTATTATTATTATTATTATTATTATTATTTTATTTTATTTTTTCCGGTTGTTACATTATATACCTCTAAAAAAAACTTACGTCCTTGAAAGTGCTTTAGTCTCGAAATAACTCGAGCTTTCGTTCTGAGAGTTCTTTGTTAAGTCTTGAGGCACAATTGAGGAAGGATTCTTAGCAAATATGCCCTCATTTGTATTGATCATAAACATTTCTTTACATGCATAAATCCTTCCTAAAGTCTTTCATAAATTCTTAACAAGTATAAGTCTTTCATAACCATCTAGTGGTTAAGAATAAAAATCATGAAAATGGTGGAAAAGTTTTATAGATACCATACAAAGGGAGGTGTGAAGTGAGCAGCACATCGTACCGCTTTCCAAGATCCTTCTACATCCTTGAAGATTGTCCTATTTCATTGTAACTAGATGTTCCAAATGATATAAAAGAATGTTGCATAGATAAGTTTACTTCTATTTCGAAAGGGTTTTACAAGGCAACATCTCATCAAGTTCTGACAACTTTGCTGGGAGCCAAACTCACACCAAATATTTTGAACAATCTCTCATAAACCTTTGTAGCAAAGAGATATCTCCATGAAACGTGATCCTTGTCTTCTAACCAACTTCCTTGACAAGAAACGTACCGTGAGTTTCAGAAACTAAGGATGAAAATCGCTGGAAAAAAAACCATGGTATTAATCCTCTTCAAGGAACCAACTTGAAATAATCTTATGTCAAAGTCTCTAGTAAAGGAAATATCTTAATTAGCGCCAACATTCATCTGCTCATTTTGTTAACATTTTATATATTTGAAGTGCATGACAACTCATGCCTTTCATATATGTTGTATTTCCAATTCCATAATATATAAATTTATTAATATTCAATTTCGCATTAGAATATCAGTGAGAATACTACTATCCTTATATCTGTTTCTGGATGACATTGGTTGTTATCAATTGGTGGAGACAATACTGCAATCCTTATATCTTTTCCTCTTTATTCATATCCCAAAGTTGTCCTAATCTCCTTAAGATCTTCCATACTCATCCTTAACATCGTATGAGTCTCATATAAATTTTTGTAGTATTTTGAGTCTTTCAAGATCTTAAAAACATCTTAGAGTTCTCATTAGAATATTTCGGTCATTTTACCCCCCAAATCTTGGTTTAATTCCTCAACATATTCCAATGGTCTTGTAACTTTGTATAATCCCTTCATACCCTGACATAAGACGCCTCATCAACTTTCATGCTATTTGGAGATCACGTTGGTCATAAGCCTGTGGTACATAATTATAGGGGCATTTTAGTTATTTTACACATGCCCTTGGTTTCTTCCATTACCATGATCTAATGGTCACCAAAATTTCATAAGTAACCTTATCGTGTCATATTGATTCTTCTCATAAATTTCACGAGCAACAGAACTCGTTTAGTAGGTTTGTGGCTCAAGTGCTTCATTGAAATCAATGTTAATGTGGACACTAAAATTGGCAACTTACCCAATCTTAATCTCAAGATCCTCACTTCTTTCTTTTCTTTTCTTCTTTTTTTATTTTTTTTATTTTTTTTATTATTATTATTATTTTCTTCATGATGTTCCCATCAACCATCAATAGTTTGCTAGTTTCCTGTATTACATTATTCTCCAATTTAAATTCTCTAAACTTTGCTAAAGGTTCAATAATTGACCTCTTGGCCATACATCATCAAAGTCTCATTTTAAAATAACAATCTCCGCCTACGCAAGAAAATTGTTGATAAAACTCCAAAATGGAGTTTCCTTTTTATCCATTTTTTTTTCTTCCTCCTTATCAATCAGGAAAGATAAAAAAAATTTCAAGGTAGCAAACATTCTCGAGAAGTTCTCTTAGATTCGAATTCATAGCTGATGATAGAACTAGCATAGATATTTTATGTTTCCTACTCACACGAGCCCATATCTTTGCTTTTCGATCAATCTCTAATTCTAATCTTCCTCCCCAATCAGATATTATTGTGTTGGTATAGACCGAAATTCCGTTATGGTCCAATTCTGACCGGTAATAGATACCGAGGCTTTGCAATATTTTAACTGATCACAATTCTGTGTAGTCCATTTACTATAGAAGTTTGTAAGGAATTCATTAGAGGAATGTTTCCAATAAAAATTGTTAGCTCTCTATCTTTTTAATAATTAAAAGAAAAAGAAATGTTTTCCTTTCCTCATTATTGTTTGTAAACTGTCCACTTGATTTGGTTCATCATTAATGTCTCATCTTTGTAGATGAATTACATATGCAAATTTGCATATTTTTCCATACAAAATCAAAAAATTTGTAATACCTCCTCTCTCTTTGGGCTAGCTACCCCAATTCTAGTAAATTTTTGGAGTCAAAATCAGGACATGAAACTGGTTAAAAATTTCACCCTAACCCAATGCAAATCGAATACACTAGTAAATCACATGGATCTACGAACGACTTACTATATTTGATTTGTGGCCAAGCTAGAGTTTGAGATTTTGGTAACTTTCATTGTAAACATTGTCAACTAGGCTTTTCTCTTGGTATACCTTATCTAGTACAACACCAGACTAACGTTCCTATAACCATAACGGAAAGGCATCACAACCCTTCCAATGCCTTTGTAATATCAAGAGTGGACTTGACAAAATTCCCTTCTAAAAATTGGTATTATATAAGCATGGTGGATATCCTTAGATGTCATAAAACTTGGGATACTTGAAAATAAAATTTAACAGGTCAGTCTTGAAATTTTAACTATAGTAATAGGTTGACATTGCTAGGAAAATTGTTCGGTAATTTTCTACAACAATTTGTTTATGTTGAGCTTCCTCAGTGCATTTGTGTACCCTAAGGAGGATTACCACAAAACTTCTAGTTGATTTAGAGACAATGTCCCACTCTAATCCTCGTGTATCCCGAACCCAAGTCCATCTTAAATCATGGTTTCTTAAATTTAAGGTATTTTGACAATCTCATACTGTAGTCCCTCTCCATATACCTCTAAAATTTTGACCATACTCGTAATGCCTCATCCAAGCTGTGACTCGCTACTTTTAAATCACCTCATAACTTCCACAATTGCGGTTGTATTTATTTTTATTTATTTATTTTTAACTTTCAACTCGTATTAAGGCAAGAAAGTTTTCTACATCTCCGTACTTCCAAAGCTCAGCTTCAATTGAAGGCACTTATGTCATTCACCAATCAATTTAAGTATTCATGTTTTAAACTTTTATGTTCTTAATTCAATTTTTTTTTTTCTTTTTCTTACCGATACTTTAATTTCATCTTTACACACTTCAAAGTTATAAATTTTTTCTTTCCGACACTACCACTTTTAATATCATAGTATACTAAAAGATATTGACATCTATCAAGCTTCTTAGGCCATTTTATTTCATCTGGAACTACTTACTCTTCAGTATACATTGGTACATTCATTCCCATCTCTATGATCATAAGACTGTGTAGTTTATCTATGTTCGAGACGTTTAACTGAAGCATATGACATTCCCTAGGAAAATCATTTTCACTCATACACTAACATTTAGTGGCTTATTAAAACTATAACTACCCATTCACAGTACCAACCCCACTAAATCTAAACATCATCAATACAACAATTCACATTCACATTCCATGCAAGGTAAAACATAACATAATCTACATTATAATAAATATAGAATTAAGCCAACAATAATGCAGTAAATTATAATACAATCAATTGAGTAAAAGTCCAATTATGAGTTATATTTTATAATGACCAAGCAATAACAACATACACAATCAAAGACATTTCATTTTCTTATCTTACGCAAGACATACCTGACGGAGACGGGGCATCAACGGTGGGACCATGAAACATGCCAAGCCTACATCGTAGGCTAGTCTACAAGATCTATAACCTAGAGCTCTGATACCAACTGTAACGACCCGAAATTTTCTACTTAATTTAAGGTCGCTACTGTATACATATCATAAACATTGCATGCGGAAGACTTCATTTAAATTCCATAAAACATAACCTTTATCTTGAAAACACAGCCATGGACTTACGTGTTTCAAAAACATCTTTAAAACGACACAACAAAAGAGTAAATAAAATAAATAAACATTTAAGTTAAAAACATCCTATTCTAGCCTAAGTCTAAGAAAATAAATACCACTATCCTATGCATGTGCCATGGTCTCGAGTTGCGATGCCGTCATCAGCCGTACAGAAATGCCTTGCCTTAACCTAAAAAATGTAGTAGCACATGGCTTGAGTATTTCTACATGGCTTGAGTATTTAAAGAAATACTCAGTAAGTGACCCCCTATCGGGGTTATGCAATAATCACAAGCAATAAAATGATGGGACCTATCTTTCGTTTCGTTTCGTTTTTCCTACGGTACTGTCCTAACGGGTAAACTTTGGACGTGTACCATATACTCTACACACAACCCATACGTGCGAGTATGGACTCACCAGCTAGTTCGCACACCGCTGGGCCACTTTCATTTCCCGGTGGGCATACTCTGGGAGCCCCTTATGCCGGGACCCGTTAGAACTAGTAACCGTCACGGCAGCGCTATGCAAAGCATAACGATCGTTGTCCTGCCATTGGATGTACACGTCCGTACCCTCGTGATGGAATAGGGGTATCCTCCAAATGCATGAACACACATAATGCATGAGGTCCCAATATTTCTACTTTTATCATTAATGAATATAACCCCGCTATCATCTTTCATTCGTATCATATCATTTCTCATATCATTTCACATATCATTCATCATTCATATCGGGGTTACATTTCATTTCATTTATCGTGATATCATGTCATTCATAACATACTGTATACATACAATTTAGAAAGCATAACAAAATGCTCCATGCTTTTAACATGTCATTTCATAACGTGCAATTCATACAACAACTACCTCAATGGTCACACAAAACAATTTAAACATAACACATCACATCACAATATATCGTATCATAACATGTCATACCGTTACGTGAATGTACCTTAGTCATATCTTCATAGGAACGTATCCTAACGCTATCGTTCTATCAGTCTATCACAAACCTATCCCTTTCTACCCATATCCTAACCATATTCTTTCATCAATCTCTCCTATCCATAGCACTCTGATATGTAACCTAACCTTAACGTTTCATGAATGTATCTTACTCCTATCGTTACATTTCATTTTGTGCATCCTTCTCGTATCCTATCTCAAACATATCCTTAAACACATCATACCACAATTATTATCATACAATTCACATATTATAACATAACATAAACATAATATAGGCATACCGATTCACAGATAATTCACACATATAAGAACATATGACACGTGCAGAACCACAGGCACGTGTCAACATCAAATATAACCATGCCGATAGTAAGGCCACTTACCTAGTTAGCTTAAGTCGTTGTCACGAATATATCCTTAATTGAAGTTCGATTCCGTCCTTTGAAATCCAAGTCAACCTCCTCAAATGACATATCTCCTCCGGCGGAATCAAATATGCTTAAACCTTTTGTTTTTGTAGGGAGGAAGAAATTTTGATACCGGTAAATCTCAAGTTATTTTTACAGAAAAGGAATTCCTGATTTGTTGCTAGATTTATTTTTGGGAAGGAGTGGTGAGAGATTGAAGGAAGGAGGAAGGATCGGTTACCAAATGTTTATTGTTTTTTTTTTTTTTTTTTTTTTTTCATTATTTATTTATTCTTTTTTTTATATTATTATTATTATTATTATTATTATTATTATTATTATTATTATTATTATTTTATTTTATTTTTTCCGGTTGTTACATCGACGCAGTTTGGTTCTCAATTATCATTTACGGGACGTTTTGGACTAACCCTTGGTTAATCCATATTCTAGGTGCATGAAAATCTAACTTCTTATCACCACTCACGATCCTAGGGTGCTCAGTCTATTGGAAGCCTACTAACCTAGGTTAACTTGCAACTGCTCTACCTTTAGTGTCCTAGCCTTAGTTTGGGAGATTATCCTATCGATTATAAGAGTGTGGTATGCATAATCTAAATATTCATGCAAGCTTATTAGGAAGATATTTTATCAATCACTTAAAATAATGAAAATATACACTAAAATATATGACCAAACAAAGAAGCTCTGTAAGGAGATAACATTCATCGACTGCCTGGAACACAGATCACAGTATATGACAAGGAGAGTGTTTCTATTGAGTGTGGAAACAGATCAAGGCTGACACTGCGGTCTCATAAATCGGTCATGGAGAAAGACTTGAGACTACACAGGTAGATGATAAGGTGAGTGCTTGTATTAAGTGTAGGGATGGGTCAAAGGTTGAGGCCGTGATACAGTAAATTGGTCCTAAAATGGGGCTTGGGACTACACAGTTAGTTGACTCATGATGATTGCCGGTGGTATGTGGTAACAACTTCCAGACCCCCAAAGGGTCTATGAAATGCAAGATAACTACTTGGAACTTCAAACCTACTCATAAGCTTAGATAAATGTGAAATTAGGCCCAAACTTCATAGATACCAAACAAAAGTTTGTGGAAACTTACTTGGTTGAGAGCGATGAGAGCTTACAAATAGGCTGATTACCGAGTATTTTTATACTCACTCTTTTCTCTTTTTATTCAGGTACCAGTCGAGGGAGGAGTGCTCTAAAGCTAGACTGTTATAGAGGGATGTCGACCCAATGTATCAATTTAATTTGTATTTTGTGGATTGTCATTCATATTCATTTGTATCGTGCTCCCGTTTCCCATTTGTAAGTAACTTGAACAACACTTGTATTGTATTTTTATCATTTTGGATTTTAGATTTTGACTATGGTGTTGTATATCTTTAAATCCATCAAAATTTTACTGTATTTTTCACTGTTTTGGTTTTTGTTATCTTGTCTTTTTAGTTAGGGTCCCAAATTCTAAACCTAAAAAATCGGATCATAAAATTTTATTGGATACTACCTCGAGGTTAGAATTTTATTTTTATCATTATGGTGTGTGGAAATAAACTGGTTTTTTTTCAACATGGCTTATAGTTCATAAACCTTTACGCAGAATGTGCAAGGTACTACATGAGTACCTAATAATTTGACAAACATGAGGTCACTCCCTTGACATGGTATTATGAACTACTCATGGTTCACCCAACTAATCCTTTGTAGATGAAAATTTGGTATTGATCGACTCTATTTCATAGACCCCGTATTAAACCTTGAGGAGAATATGCTCTTTGAGGAACCTTGTAATCACATGGTACACCCCGCTTAGGCCACTATCAATTTGACCATGAAAATATATTGATTCAACGGGTAAACCATTCAAGACCTAGATAGAGTCAGAACATGAAAGAACTTTGGGTTAGATTATTCAAGACTCACTTCAAGGTTATATGAACTTCAGGACTTCGGGTTAATTCTCGAGAGCCTAGAACCTAAACACGTGGAATTTAACCAAAAGTTTTATTGGATTTAAAACTTTGTGTAGGCAACTTACAAAATATATTTTTATATTTATTCTTGCTACTTCATATTTCTCATATAACAACTGAAGAGTTGGTCGATGATGAGAATGCTCTAGAGTGGTACGACAACGGCTACAAATGATCTTTAGATTCTAGTTATCTCTTAATATTCATGTAGCCGTTGTCGTACAACTCTAGAGAAATTTCATTCACTTGCATCTCACATTTTTAAAAAGAAAAATTTTATTGAGTTTTTCATATGCCTCGTGTCTGTTCTTAGCAATTTGTGGTTCAAGTCTCTTGAAAAGCTAGTCGTTACATCATTTCTCATACTTAGTTTTTCTTCTACCATTGCACACTTATTTTCTATGAGATAACATGATGATCAGTTCTATTAGACGATTGATGACGGCATTCTAGACATTTTTCTCCCGAATTATAACACGTTTGGGGTAGTGATCAGGATCATATTTTCTTTCCCTTGGCACCTTGGTTGTTTTCACTCATTTTGTTGTTCATGGTGTTGGTTGCATAAAGTCCGGTAAAGCAAACACAACCTCAATTGTTAGTGTAATTTTGGTTGGTGAATCAATAGTACATTTTTATTATCGAAAAATTGTGTAGCATCACATATCATGCTACATCATCTCATTCGTAATCGTAGAATCAGTCATACTATCCTTGATGGACCCCATAAAGGTTAGCCTATGGGCCCTTAACAGATCCCATGGGAATCGACCTCAAGGGCCTCAACCTTAATCGACACTCGTGGTAGTTGGCCTCTCGACTGACCCTCTTCGAATACAGGAAGACAAACGCTTAATGAATCTTAAGCACAAATAATTAATGAATATGTTTCAAAATCATCAAGAGGCACATACACCTCAACTTTCTAAATTTATTGGGGTTTTTTTTAATTCTATATTTTCCATTTCTATAATATGATCATTGATCTATGATGTTGCTATAATGTTTCAGTTTTCAACCTTATAAATTTAACTTGTTTATTTATTAAATTCCAACTTAAGAAATTTAATCTTTGAAATATAAATATTCAAGCAATGACACAAAAAAAAAAATATTGAAATAGGAAGCAATTCATTATTCAATTCACATGCAATTCTTTGTCTCGAGACAATGCTACTGAGAGCAACCTTAGATTTATAGATCTATCCTACAAAAACTGAAACATTATGATTTGGACTATGATTCACCTTAGATAGGTGACGGCTTGGTCTCACGTGAGTGGAGATACCAAATATTCCGCCTCCATTATATCGATAATAATCAACAAATTTCATTTTGACCATACTATGACTCATTTGAACTGACACCAAATTCACCTCAGTCAAGTAATGACTCACTTAAATGGACATCAAATATCAATTCGGTCAAGTTATGACTCGAACTGACACCAAAATTCACCACAATCAATCTATGACTCATTTGAAGTAAATGAATTTTATACCATCTATTTAATCGTGTTTTAATTAGACGCTTTGTGATGTAACTTTAATTTAAAAAATTTGATCAAATTAAAACTTAATGTTTGATATTATTTGTCCCTTTGTTTTTGGTTTATTGTAATCAATTCATTATCCCAATATTTGAAACACTGTTGAACTAAAAAATGACATCATTTTGGCAAGGAATCTCCATTTTAATTAAAGGCAAATGGAAAAAGGAAAAAGGAAAAAGGTCTCAACTTTTTTTCTTTTTCTTTTTTTTTCCAAATAACTATTCTTTTGCAAATAAGAAAAAAGAAAAACTTTAATTGAGTAAGAAACTCACAAACCATAGCGATTGTCACTAAACTTGGTTTTGATCCATTTGAAGCTGTTCTTTACGCTGGACTTGACTTTGTTTTCTATATTGAAAACATTATAAGAGGCGATCCTTCTCTTCCTTTGAAGTTCAGGATCGGCCGAGGACGAAAATCCGCTCCCCTTCTCAGTCGAGCCATTGAAATTGTATGAGTTAGACTGGGTTTCGAAACCGAACTCGCCCGAAGTCGAGGACGAGTACTTGGGGAATGTTTTGCTCTTCTCCATAGCCTGGAATTACTTGGCCCTTGTCTTCTCTTCTCTTCTCTTCCTCATTGGGTTTTGATTGGAGGGTTTTTATAAAGAAAAGATGGAGGAAATGGAGGGAGGAGATTGAAGAGAATGATGATGATGGAGAAAATGGAGGGAGGAGATTGAAGAGAATGATGTGATTATTGTGGCAACCCATGTGTGGGGTTGGAGGGAATGATGAAGACGAGTTGGGGGGATGTTGGTGGTGGATCATCAACATCAATCAAGCCCATGGTGGAGTTTCAAATAAAGATAGGGACCCATAGCCTATCAAAATTTTATATATTTTAATTTTTTTTTAAAAATGTTGTGGCCTACTTTGGTACATTGAAAACTTTTCATTTTCTTACCACTAAATTTGAGAATATGACTTGTTTCTCTAAACTCTACTCGTCATTATTGTACCATGATATGTATACATACATATAATAACATAAAGATTAAGGAACAATTTTCTTTTTAAAATGGAGTCATGTCATGACTCGATTTTCGAGAATTTTCAAATCACGAACCACAACTTAAAAAAATAGGGAGGCTAAAATTGGAGGCTCTGGTTCCTAGTCTCAACTCTCTATGACACCTACTCTAAATCCTCTCTCATAGTCGACCAACTCCTTGTTAATTAAAAAACATAGAAAACATGAATGAGTACAAGATTCGGTAAGTAGACTATTTCTAGGTTCGTAATCGTGTCCATGGTGAAAGTTGGGACAACCACACTCTTTCTTGATCATGAAAAGTATCTCGACTCTTGTGTTGAGAACCTTAGTCCTTAGATTCTAGTTAGGAATTTTGAGTACATAACATGAGTCTATTCTAAAGACTTTGATGCTCGAGTTCTAAATTCTTGTGCATAGTTTTATCCTAAAAACTTTGATTATGAGGTTTTGAATTAATTCTTGGTTTTTAGTTTTTGATCTTTGGTTTATTTCTTATATTTTATGATAGGTCTCATTCATGTAATTGTATGTGGTTGCATTTAACCCAATAGTGAGGTCATTTAGTGATTATTTCTGAAAATACTCAATCACATGCTCCTTCTATTCTAGGTAAAGTAGAGACAAGGCATCCCTGTAACCTAGACTTAGACTAGAATATGATGCTTTAAATTTAAATGTCTATTTATTTCATTTAGTTTATTGTTGTGTTGTTTTAAAGACGTTTTCGAACAATAAACTTACTTTAACCTAGATAAAGATATGAAATAAGGGGACCCTCTAACCATGTTTTTGGTGTGTGAAGTGATTGCAATGGTGGAAGTTTGATGAGTGAGGCAAACAAGAGTTTTTGAAACGCCAAATATTCCACTTTATGCTAATGTTGGTGGTTTGGGTGGTGTGTGGGCTCTTCCTCTTCTTCCTAACCTACATTCCTTCCTCATCCCTTGTCTTTGCTTTTTTGGATTTTGACCATTATCTCACCACTTTCTTCTTAGCCTTGGATTCATCCAATCATCCTACTCTATAATGTTTCAAATAATTATCCCTTCAATACTTAAGTTCTTTAATTTTAATGTTTGGATATATTTAATCTCTAATCCTTCCATTGTTTTAATTATATCTCTTTATTTATTTTTTGATTTCCGTTATAATAACTTCATATAATTCATGGGGAGTTGAGCTCCACTACAAAAGGGAGGTCATTTGATTCCTTTTATCCCACTTGATTGGTTCAAAGCCAGTTGGATAGTACACTTTCTAACGACTCCAAGCCGACATTTCAGCTGATCCAGTTTGGGTTTGATATGTTTGGACTCTTTCCTACTAGTTTCAACTGTTCGGAAGCGTTTAAGGCGAGTATGAATATCTTTTAGCTAGCTTAAATTATTTTATGCAAAATTAGGTTTAACTAATTTAAATCATTTGGAGTCAAGTTTAAGATTTTTTATGCAAAATTAAGTGAGCTAATTCTCACATTAGAATTCTAATTTATGATTATGGGACTCTAGAATTAAATTTCAGAAAGCAACGTTAAGCTAGCATCAAATGGTCGTCATAACTTCGGCCTAAGCCAACAAGTAAATGACTCTACTATCGGTTTGGTTTGAAGAATTGTTTTATGTATGGTAACACGTGTCCATTGGTCTTACATGTGTATATGTGTGATATGCCTTGATATGTGATGTTATGTTATGTGTCGCTATATGATGTGCCAAATAACATTATGGCATAAATGAAGTGTCATGTTATGTTATGAGATGTCATGATGTACTTTGATATGTTATGTTAGACCATAATATGCTATGATATGTTTTGAAATAAGGAAATCTACGATGCACAACTCATATGTCATGATTTAAAAGTTATGTTATGAATGTAATGATTTCATAAGAGTTTGTGTATGCATATTACCGAGTGTAATATGTGATGAAAGAATAAGGATTGTCTTGCATGATTTATTACAATGGAAAATATGGGAACTTCATGCAAAACTCTTTGTTCACGTGCATCAGGATACTTTCCTTTTATGATGAGTACGAACGCATACACTATGAGTTGAAATGACCATCATGCTTAGCATGGTGCAACAAAGGTCGTTGTTCCCTCCGGGTGTCCGACTATAGCTTAGAGGAGCTAGCCTGACTAGCAAGTCCGGGGGTGTGCAAGCCCGCCTGGTGGGCCCATGCTCACATGTGTTGGTCGTGTGTAGAGAAGTACTATACATCCAACTTTCCCGGACTGGAAAGCCACCTAAGAGAAGACGGTTTTAAATGATAGATCACACTCATTCTGCATATGTTTGCATTCCCCAACCCCAAAAGTGGGGTCACTTACTTCTTAAAGTACTAAATATTGTGTTATTCTTATATTTCACGTAAAAGCAAGACACTCATGTATGGTTGACAGCGGCGTCGTGTTAATGACCATTGAACCTATGATAAGGTAGTTGCATTTGTATTTCATAGATCTTAGGTTTGATTAGATCAACGCTTTAACCTTTTCTTTGATTTATTTATATTTTGTATTGATTTTTTTTCTTTATTTTGTTTTAAGTCTTTTAGTGCGAACGATTAAGTCCATGTTATCGTTTGATGAATTATTTTAAATAATGTTTGTGTATAAGAAGGTCACGTCATGCATATGATAACGACTCTATTTTAGTAGGAAATTAGGGTCCTTACACAAGGTGTATGTCCAACATTTACACGGGAAATAATTTGTTAATTTAATCAAGATTTTTCTAGAAATAAGATAGTTTAATGATTTTTTTCTTTGAAAAAATGGACATATTTAATAAAATTATATTCTAAAATCATATTTTAATAAAATAAATGTGTGGGTCAAAATTTGAACCTCCCACCTCTAAAAAAAAAAAAAAAAAAAAAGTAAAGTTTTTAGGTGCCTTTCGTATCCCTAAATTAATGATTCATTTATTTAACTTCTCGAGTGTTAAATTTTGAAAAGAAGTAATTTTCATACCTACCTGAGTTTTTTTACAATTTTTATGATAATTTAAAAGGATCAAAATACCCTTCCATTATTGCAACCACCGTCCTGCAATCACTATTGACCACCATATTGACCACCATCTCCATCGACCACTGCCAATGACATTTCTGGCGACCATGTTTAACGACCACCTCCAATGGTGATGACCTCTTGCTAATTATAAATAGACAACTTTCACCACCATTCAGGTGGGGTGGTTTTAGCAAATATTCTCATGGTATCAGAGTCCCTTCGGTTTAACAACCATGATCCTTTCTTCTCTATGGCTTCTGAATCCTCTTATCATATTCGTCCAACACTCTAATCCATATGATCACTATCAAACTTTCTTCCTCCAATTATCTTCTTTGGAAAAATCAACTTTTTCTTCGAGAGTCAAGACATGTTGGACTATGTTGATGGAACTATTATTCCTCTACCTCGCTTTGAACCAAAAACCTCCTCAACACTCAACACAAAATATTTGGCGTGAAAAGCAGCCGATCAACGGCTTCTCTGTCTCCTGCTCTCCTCTCTCACTAAGGAAGCCATTGTCGTCGTCGTTTGTCTCCCCACTACACGTGACATTTGGCTTGCATTGGAAACTACGTTCTGTCATCATTCGAAAGCTCGTGAACTGAGACTCAAGGATGACTTACAGCTGATGAAACGTGACACCAAACCTGTTACTGAGTATGCCCGTGCCTTCAAAATAATTTGTGACCAACTTTATGCCATTGGCAGACCCGTCGAGGACATTGATAAAGTGCACTGGTTCCTTCGTGGACTCAGCACCGATTTTTCAACTTTTTCTACTTCTCAAATGGCTCTCACCCCCCTCCCCTGTGTTGCAAATTTAGTTTCTAAATCTTAAAGTTTTGAGTTGTTCCAGCACTCCCTTGAGTCTTCTGACTCCACTCCTATGGCATTCACAGCTACTAATCGCGGTTGCACCCATGGAAGTCATCCTGCTTCCTCTAGCAACCAGCAAGGTCGTTCTCATTCCCACAAAAACAACTCTTTCAATCGAGGACGAACCTACTCAGGTCAGGATCGTCGGCCACCTCACTGCCAAATATGTCGCACAGAGGGCCATTATGCTGACCGTTGCAACCAACGGTATGTTCGGCCTGATTCTACTCATGCTCACTTTGCTGAAGCCTTCAACACGTCATGTTCTATTGCTAGACCCGATACTGCTGATTAGTTTTTGGACATTGGGGCTTCGGCCCATATGACCTCCGACCCATCTATTTTGGATCAGTCTAAAAATTACACGGGTAAGGATTCTATGATCGTAGGAAACGGTGCATCCCTACTCATTACCCACACTAGTACTCTTTTTCATATTCCAAATATTCACTTATTAGATGTCTTGTTGTCCCTCATCTCATTAAAAATCTTCTTTCAATTAGTAAATTAACGTCTGATTTTCCTCTCTCCATTACATTTATTAATAATCTTCTTACTATCCAGAATCATCAAACAGGAAGGGTGGTGGCAACTGGTAAAAGGGATGAAAGGCTATATGTACTGGAGTTCCTCCCTCCATTACATTTATTAATAATCTTCTTACTATCCAGAATCATCAAACAGGAAGGATGGTGGCAACTGGTAAAAGGGATGAAAGGCTATATGTACGGGAGTGCGGCAACTCTGCCTTTATTTCAGTCCTTAGAAAAAAATCTTTACGTGCTTCATATGATTTATGGCATGCTCGCCTGGGTCATGTGAATCATTTTGCTATTTCTTTTTTAAATAAAAAAAGGTCATCTTTCTCTTACGTCTTTATTGCCTTCTCCATCACTATGTAGTACTTATCAGCTTGCGAAAAGTCATCAATTGCCTTATTCCCTCAATGAACGTAGGTCATCTCATGTGTTAGATCTTATTCACTGTGATCTTTGGGGTTCTTCTCCCGTCAAATCAAATTCGAGTTTTCTTTACTATGTCATTTTTATTGATGATTATTCTCGATCCACTTGATTTTACCCTTTAAAATTTAAATCTGATCTCTTTGATATTTTTCTTCAATTTCAAATTTTTGTGGAAAATCAATATTCTGCTCGTATCAAGGTATTTCAAAGAGATGGAGGTGCTGAATTTACTAGCACTTGTTTCAAAACTCATTTACGTACTTCTGGCATCCACCATCAACCCTCTTGTCCATATACATCTGCTCAAAATTGTTGTGCTGAGAGAAAACATCGTCATGTGACTGAGACTGGCTTGGCCCTTCTCTTTCACTCCCATCTTTCTCCTCGTTTCTTGGTTGACGTCTTCAGCACTGCAGCTTATATTATCAATTGGTTGCCTAATCCACTTCTTGGAAGTAAGTCACCCTTTGAACTTCTCGATTGTTACTCTCCGCACTATGACAATTTTTATCCATTTGGTTGTCGTGTTTATCCTTGCTTGCGTGATTATATGCCTAACAAGCTTTCTCCCCGCAGCATTCTTTGCATTTTTTGGGTTATAGTCCTGCGGGTTTCGTTGTCTTGATCCCACCACCACTAAGTTATACATCACCCGCCACGCTCAGTTTGATGAAACTTACTTTCCTGTTGTCCCTAGCTCCCAGGCCCAACCTCTTTCCTCTCTTCATATTTCAAATTTCTTGGAATCGCATCTTTACCATATTGATTCATCCACCCCTACCACTACATCACCGCACATTCCTCGATCCAGTTCATCCTCGTATGATATTTGTTCTGACCTTGTGGATGAGTCTGTGTAGGTTGATACTTCTCTTACACATTCCTCTTTGCCACCCTCGACTTCTGATCCAGCCTCTATTGAACCTACGGCTGATTCCTCTTCTTCTTTGGGCCCTCATCCTATGATCACACGAGCCAAAACTGGTATCTTCAAGACTCGTCATCCAGCTTATCTTGGTATTTTTGGCTCTTCTAGACTTCTTTCTGCTCTTCTTGAGTCAAAAGGATTCAAATCTGCGGCTAAGAATCCTGCTTGGGTTGATGCCATGGATGAAGAAATTCAAGCATTACAACAAAATGACACTTGAACTTTGGTTCCTCGCCCTGCCAACACCATCATCGTCGGCTCTAAATGGGTGTTTCGAATTAAATATGTGCCTGATGGATCCGTCGAGCGTTTCAAGGCTCATCCTGTTGCCAAAGGTTATACTCAAGTTCCTAGTCTCGACTACACTAACACTTTCAGTCCGGTTGTCAAAGCTACCACTGTCCGTGTTATGCTTTCTATTGCGATCACAAATAAATGGCCTCTTCAACAACTTGATGTCAAGAATGCTTTCCTCAATGGCACTCTTAATGAACGTGTTCATATGGAACAACCTCCTGGGTATATTGATCATCGATTTCTCATTCATGTATGTCTATTAAAGAAAGCCTTCTATGTTAGGATCGCTCAACAACGCACACACTCGATCAAGATGAACACAAAGAACAGGAGAGAGAAAATACAAGGAGGAATATTGGCTAAAGGTTTTATTGATGACTTTAGGTATGTACAACAAGAGAGAATACCGGGAATGAAGAAAGTACATTTTGAGAGCCATATTGGCTAAAGATTTTATTGATGACTTCAGGTATATACAACAACAGAAAATATAGAGAATGAATAAAAGTACATTTTGGATGCACTACCTAACGGAGTATATATATGGTTTCAATTTATTAAATATAGCTTTCAAAGATTCAAACCTACGAGATATAATCTACCAAATATATCTCTATCAGATCTCTACGAAATATTTTTCAAATATATATCTATCAGATCTAGGCATCAGGCTTCATATCCCAACAATCTCCCACTTGGAGACTAATACAGTCAACCCCAACAATCTCCAATTGGAGACGGATCCAGTCAACCCCAAAAATCTCCCACTTGGAGACTGATCCAGTCAACCTAGAATTTTATTCTCAATCTGTACCATACCACTTGAGGCTTTGCACAACCTCAATTTTCCAACATCAACACAAAATGTTTGCTGGATTCCTTGCACCCTCTATCTTCTCCAAACACATCATCATCTTCCACTAACCTCCGAGTGAAATGGTATCACCTTTTTTGTTTTGTCTTTGAATGATAGATCGAGTTCCTCGCCAACTGCATGACACTCTAACTATCTACCTAAAGAATCTTCTCGCGCTGCTTCTTGCCTAATACTTCTAAATAGCTTTCATCCATATCATCTCATTTCCAGCTTCAGTTATTGCCACGTACTCAGCCTCAGCAGATGAAAGAGCAACGCATTTCTGAAGCCTAGACATCCCATCATCCATGACTTGCTCCCACTTGGTTGTATCCTCCAACTGTAGGGCCTCATCAAGGGGCTCTTGTTCCCCTTCATCAGTCACCAACCGATAGTGTAAATAAGGTACATACATATCTGGTACTCTAATGGCTCTGGATGATCTTTTCAACACCTGTTCAGGTGTCACTTGCTCAGCTTCTGGTTCCTCAGCGATAGTCTTAGGAGTTTCTTGAGTATCCGCTACAACATCACTAGGTGAATCTTTCAGCAACTCAACCTCAACTCCCACTTGCTTCATTGTCCCAGTACTTTTCTTCAATTCTCTAGCAGTCTTTGTGAAACTAACTCGTTTCTGTTTGCTCATAACGCAGTTCTCACAAGGACTCATATCAACAGATTTCAGACCATCCAAAACTCCTTCCGCAACTAGCATCTTCATTTCTTTAACACTCATATGTCAAAGTCTATTATGCCATAGACTTGTATTTGAAGCCCTCTCAGCAATAGCAGCTATGTTCATACACCCTGCAGTGGTGTATAAAGTTCCAGATTTTGTGTCACGTGCTACCACCATAGAACCCTTCACAATCTTCCACGAACTCTTCCAAAACTTTGTTGCATAACATGTGCTATCCAACTGACCAATAGAAATCAGGTTCTTCTTGAGATTAGGAATATATCTGACATCCTTTAATGTCCACGGATTTCCTGCCGGAGTTTTTATGTAGACATCTCATTTTCCTTCAATCTTTAAATCTTTGTTGTCGGCAAGATACACCTTCTCAAAACTTCCAGACTTGAAATTTCGAAACAGCTCTTTATTTGGAGACGAATGAAAATATGCACCTGAATCCAAAATCCAGGATTCAATCGGACTGTCCACGCTGAGGATTAGAGCATCTCCAATGTCTTCTGCTGAATTTACCGAATCATCGTCATCCTTTGATTTGTGATTCTACTTCCTCTTGGTACAATCTGCCCGAAAGTGACATTTTTCTCCACAACTCCAACACTTTACGTTTGGTTTGTTTGGAGTTTTTCCTCGATTCCTTGATTTTGATCGCCCATTATTTGGGCCCTTTGATTTACTTCTTCCCTTTCGATCAACACTGTGAGCATTGCCTGATGAATCTCCGATTTCCCGTTTGCGAATACTTTCACTGAGAACTACATCTCGAATTTCATCGAACTTCAGTTTATCAGATCCTCGTTGTAAATGTTTGTTGAAACCACCACTCCTAAATAGTGGTGAGAGTTCTCTTATTTATAATCATTTACATAATAAGAAATATGGTAAATTACAAATAATATGAAAATAACAAAAAGGAAAGAATAATAAATGAATACAATATATTTGCCTTTAGTAAAAGGGCAAATATGGTAAGTCGTAATGGAAGGCAAATATCTGCCTTATAATAAACGGTCAACTTTCCTTAACACCCCTCCGCAAGCTGAGCGTCGGATTTGAACGAACGTGAAACTTTGATCTGAAAAAATCAAAGAGAGGTCGAGAAATTGGCTTTTCCAAAGAAGATAATTGGAGGAAGAAAGTTTGATGGTGATCATATGGATTAGAGTGTTGAAAGGAAGAAGATGATAAGAGGATTCATAAGCCATAGAGAAGAAAGGATCAGGGTTGTTACACCGAAAAGGCTCTGATACCATGTAAATGTTTGCTGAAACCACCACTCCTAAATAGTGGTGAGAGTTCTCTCTTTATAATCATTTACATAATAAGAAATATGGTAAATTACAAATAATATGGAAATAACAAAAAGAAAAGAATAATAAATGAATACAATATATTTGCCTTTAGTAAAAGGGCAAATATGGTAAGCAGTAATGTAAGGCAAATATCTAGATATTTGCCTTATAATAAACGGTCAACTTTCCTTAACACTCGTGAACTGCTGATTGCGGCAACAACAGTATCCCACGACTCGGGTAAAGATGACATCAAAATCAATGCCTTAATTTCATCTTCGAAATTGATATCCACCAAACTCAGATAACTTGTAATCATATTGAATTCGTTTATATGACCAGCAACAGATCCACCTTCAGACATTTGTAGATTAAATAGTCTTCGCATCAAATACACCTTGTTCATAGCCGACGGTTGCTCGTACATATTCAACAGCGCCTTCAACAAATCTAACGTTGTCTTCTGCTTGATGATATTGAACGCCACGTTTTTGGACAGCGTCATTCGGATCAACCCTAAGGCCTGACGATCCTTGAGCTTCTACTGCTCCGTGGTCATAGTATCTGGCTTCACCCCCAACAGGGGTTCGTGAAGATCTTTCTGGTACAGACAATTTTCAATCTGCATCTTCCAGAAACTAAAATCGGATCCATCAAACTTTTCAATTCCAATCTTTGAAATTTCCATCTTCACAAATCGTGGTGAATTTTTCCTCACTCTGATACCAGTTGTTAGGATCGTTCAACAACGCACACACTCGATCGAGATGAACACAGAGAATAGGAGAGAGAAAATACAAGGAGGAATATTGGCTAAAGGTTTTATTGATGACTTCAGATATGTACAACAACAGAGAATACCGAGAATGAAGAAAGTACATTTTGGAAGCACTGCTTAATGGGGTATATATATGGTTTCAATTTACTAAATATAGCTTTCAAAGATTTAAACCTACGAGATATAATCTACCAAATATATCTTTATCAAATCTTTACCAAATATCTATCATATATATCTCTATTAGATCTTTACGAAATATCTTCCAAATATATCCCTACCAGATCTAGGCATCAGGCTCTCTATCCCAACACTTTATGGCTTAAAGCAAGCTCCTCATGCCTGGTTTCAGCGTTTTAGCTCATTTCTTCTAACACTTGATTTTTCTTGCAGTCGCGCTGAAACATCTATTTTTGTCTTTCATCAGCAATCTAACCTCATCTATTTGCTTCTTTATGTTGATGACATTATTGTTACCGGCAACAACTCATCTCTTATTAATAGCTTTACTCGTAAGCTTCATTCTGAGTTTGTTACCAAGGATTTGGGTTCTCTCAATTACTTTCTTGGTCTCAAAGCTTCACCCACTCATGATGATCTCTTTATTAGTCAGTTAAAATATGCTCAAGATATTCTTACTCGTGCTCAGTTGTTCGATAGAAAACCAGTCCACACTCCCATGGTTGTTTATCAACACCTGATTGTTGATGATTCTCCTTTTTTTGATCCTACTCTCTATAGATCTCTTGTTGGCGCACTTCAGTACTTGACCATTACGCGCCCAGATATTGCCCATGCTGTCAATTCTGTCAGTCCATTTTTGCATGCCTCTACTATTATTCGGATGCTGGCTAGTGTCCCGATACTCGTCATTCAACATCCAGCTATTCTATTTATCTTGGTAACAATCTCGTTTCTTGGAGTGCCAAAAAAAGCAACCTACTATCTCACGCTCCAGCTGTGAATCTGAGTATCGTGCTCTTGCCCCGACTGCTGCTGAACTTCTTTGGGTTACGCATCTTTTGCAAGACCTCAAGGTCCCTATTTCACAGTAGCCCTTACTCTTATGTGACAACAAAAGTGCTACTTTGTTTTAGCTCTAATCTCGTTTCTCACAAGCTGGCCAAACATGTTGAATTAGATTATCATTTCCTTCGAGAACTTGTTATCGCTAGCAAACTTTGCACACAATTTGTACCTTCCCATCTCCAAGTTTCTGACATCTTCACAAAAACTGTTTTTGTACCTCTTTTTGAATTTTTCATATCCAAGCTTCACGTTCGTTCAAATCCGACGCTTAGCTTGCGGGTTTGTTAAGGATATTTAGCCTTGAATTACGGTTAACCATATGTATCATATTTGACCGTTAATTATAGGCAAATATCTAGATATTTGTGTTACATTATGCTTACCATATTTTCCATTTTATTAAATGCAAATATCTTGTATCCATTTATTATTCTCTCCATATCATTTGTAATTTACCATAATTCTCTATTATGTAAATGATTATAAATAGAGAACTTTCACCCCATTTAGGTGCGGTTGTTTTAACAAATATTCTCACTTACAACCGGTAGCTACCACCAACAACCATCACCAATGACCACTTTGATAGTAGTAGTCAGTTGATCATTGTGTTTTTAATATAGATACAAAATTATTATGCTATAAAATTATAAAAACCATAGGAGAATACCATAAAATTATATCATTTACCTGTCCGGAGATTAAAAGTCTCTACATAATCAAGAATATGGCATTTTCGAACTTCACAAACATGAATTGAATTTAAAATTTGAAATACATTTGTAAAATTGATATTTAGCTCTACGTATTAATAAATAATATGCACATTTCATGCTTTGTTTATTGTTATATGCACCCGTGGTCGGATCTTGGCTCAATTTTCACATAGTTTCATGGAAGATCGAGGGAGTTTCTAGGTTTTAACTAATTTACTTTGTTGATCCCTTCTCCAACTTTGATGAGCTCCCTCTCTCAAATCTATACGTAGAGTTATGAATTGTGGAATGCACCCCATTCACCATTCAGATTTTCTAGTGTAACACTCTAGCCCCGATAATAATTAATTTTCTGATCTTTACTCTCAAGTTCAAACTTCTAGAATTTTAGGAAGGATCTTAGAGGCTAAATTTCAAGATTGTTAAAGATCACTTGTTTTAGATTGTTCTCACTTAGATTTTCTGTTAATGTTTCTGATTAAATCTCCTTGGAGTTGATTTAGTTTTGATTTGTTTACGGCTTGTTATCAGATTTTCTGCAGATTTTTAGGTAGATTTTTTAAATATCTTATTATATTCTCGGTATAGATATATAGAGTCTTCTTGCTCTTTATAATATATCTTCTTATCAATCATTCAATCACTCATTCTTTCACTAACAAATTGGTATCAGAGCCGTCTTCTTAAGGGATCTGTGAGATCAAAATGGAAGGAGAATCCAGTTTTTCAGTTGTTGCACCACCAGTCTTCGATGAAGACAATTATCAAATATGGGCAGTTCGTATGGAGACTTATCCGGAGGCTTTGGATCTTTGGGAAGCAATAAAAGAGGATTATGAGGTCCCTCCACTTCCAGCAAATCCTACTATAGCACAAATCAAAGCACAAAGGAAAAGAATCAAAGGCAAAAGCTTGCCTATTTGCAGTTGTATCTCAAATGATCTTCATGCGAATAATATCCCTCAAAACGGTAAAGAAAATCTGGGATTACCTCAAGGCTGAATATGAGAAGGAGATGAGAGGATTCGTGGAATGAAAGTCCTAATTTGATTAGGAATTTCGAGTTGCAGAAGATGAAGGAGTCTGAGTCGGTGCAAGAGTACTTTGACAGACTTCTCAGCATTGCTAACAAGGTGAGATTGCTTGGTTCGTTGTTAAATGATTCCAGGATCGTTGAAAAGCTGTTGTTCACTGTTCCAGAGAAGTTTGAAGTCACCATTACTACTTTGGAGAACACCAAAGACCTGTCAAAGATTTCTCTTATAGAACTCTTGAATGCTTTACAAGCACAAGAGCAAAGGAGGTCTATGAGGCAAGAAGGGGTAATGGAAGGTGTCTTACCTATTAAGCATCAAGACAACAACAGGTATAAAAACAAGAAAATTTTCAAAAGCCAATTGACGAATGGAGATTCATCTGCCATATATCAGAAGACAAAAGAAGGAGGTTCCAAAACATCCTATCCACCTTGCCGCCATTGTGAGAAGAAAGGTCATCCACTATACAAGTGTTGGAGAAGACTTGACGCCAAATGCTCCAAATGCAATCAACTTGGACATGAAGCTGTGATCTACCATACAATTGTTTGTGGTCACTTGTTTCTCAGGCAAAAAATCAAACGAGAGCTGGTTGATTGACAGTGGGTGCACAAATCATATGACATATGACAAGGAGTTTTTTTAGGAACTAAGAGACACTGAAGTCAAGAGAGTGAGGATTGGCAATGGTGAACACTTGGAAGTCAAGGAAAAAGGCATAGTAGCTATAACAAGCTATGAAGGTACAAAATTTATTCCAAATGTTTTATTTGTACCTAAAATACATCAAAATCTCTTAAGTGTTGGTCAGTTACTTGATAAAGGCTATAAAGTGTTGTTTGAGAATAAGTAGTGTTTGATCAGAAATGCTAGTAGCAAAGACTTGTTCAATGTCAAAATGAAAGGAAAAAGCTTTGCTCTAAATCCGATGGAGAAAGAGCAGATGGCCTTTATATCCAGAGCTAGTGCCACTGAGATTTGGCACAAAAGATGGCCTTCATCATCGAGGTTTGCTTCAGATGCAGTCAAAGAAGCTGGTAGAAGGACTCGCTGACATTGATGATGACATGCATCTTTGTCGCGCTTGTAATTTTGGGAAGCAACATAGGCAACCCTTTCCTAAACTGGCATGGAGAGCCTCGAAAAAGTGGAGCTGGTTCATACTAATCTTTGTGGTCCTCAGCGAACACCATCATTAAATGGTAATCTTTATTACATTGTTTTTATTGATGATCTAACAAGAATGTGTTGGATCTTCTTGTTGAAGCAAAAGTTAGAAGTTGTGGATGTATTTTAGAAATTTAAAGCCAGAGTTGAGAATGAAAGTGCATGCTTGATTCAGACTATGAGATCAGATAATGGCAAGGAGTACACTTCAGAAACTTTTAACCGGTTCTGTGAAGAGGCTGGAATTGAACATCAATTATCAACACCATACACTCTTCAACAGAATGGCGTCAGTGAAGGGAGGAATAGATTCATAATGGAGATGACGAGATGCATGCTTCATGAGAAGAATCTTCCAAAACATTTTTGGGTAGAAGCAGCAAACACTGTTAAATAAAAGTTATGGTTTCCTTAGATTTCTTAAGTTATTTTTCACTTTTGAGATAATCTGAATTAACGCTCCCCGTTGAATGGAAGAGCGTAATTTTGGCTGGCCATTTTGGCCAACTTTGGGCGCAAGTTTTTGCCCACTCCTTTCCATTTTTAGGATTAAAGTTGTTATTTAAGTATTCAACTGAATTAGAAATAAATCATCGGTATTCAGTAAATCTCTCCCTCTCTCCTTTTACTTTCAATTATTTTTTTCTTAAAGAAATTTTCCTTCGGCCGTTTTTTCGTCGACGTTTGTTCTCGCAATTGCCAGGAGTCAACAAGTGGTATCAAAAGTAAAATGCAAAAGTAAAATGCTAGAATATGGAAAGACATAAAGGGTTTGGCTTGTCATGGGCATGCGGCCATGGGCAACACGCCTTGGACAAGCATGACCATGACACTCGGCATGCAATGGCAACTAACAGTACCCTACTCCCCCCAAACAGAACAGAGTGGTGGAGCGCCAAAATCAGACCATCGTCGGGACAGCAAGGTCATTGCTGATGACGGTCGGGATGCCCGGAAGATTCTTGGGAGAGGCAGTAATGACGGCTGCCTATCTCCTCAATCGGTCGCCAACGCAAAGTCTCGACGGGAAGACGCCACACGAGGCCTGGTACAACAAGAAGCCAGCGGTACATCATCTCCGAGTGTTCGGCTGCGTTGCATACATGAAGGTAGCGCGTCCCCACCTCGCCAAGCTCGATCCTAGGGTGCTGAAAGTCGTCTTCATCGGCTACGAACCCAGGAGCAAGACATACAGACTCTATGATCCTGCGGGGGGGGCGAGCTCACGTGTCTCGTGACGTCATCTTCGACGAAGGCACCTTCTGGCAGTGGAACGATGTGATCGTGGCAGATCACAACCCAAATTAATTCATGATGGAGTACCTCGTCACCGAGCCGGAAGAAGGAGGAGTCCAGCATCAGGAACCGTCACCGCCGCCAGCAGCTACACCACCTAGACCAGTAGAGTTTGCAACACCACGGACTGTGGACTCGACGCTGGATGCCGATCATGATGATGATCTGGTGCCCAGGTACCGAAGGATGGACGACCTAGTGGGAGGAGGTGAACCACCTGGACTGGCAGCTCGCGAACTCGAATAAGAGGTGGCCGAACTACATGCCATCAGCGCAGATGAACCGAACACCTTCACCGAAGAAGAAAGGAACCCGTGCTGGCTGAAGGCAATGCAGGAGGAGATGACATCCATCACCGAGAACCAAATGTGGAGTTTGGAGGATATGCCTCTAGGACACCGAGACATAGGGCTCAAATGGGTCTTCAAACTGAAGCGCAACGAAAAGGGAGAAGTTGTGAAGCACAAGGCCCGTCTGGTAGCGAAGGGTTACGTCCAGAAGCAAGGGGTGGACTTCGAAGAGGTATTTGCGCCGGTGGCAAGGTTAGAATCTGTCTGCCTTTTGCTGGCAATCGCGGCATATTGCTCTTGGGAGGTCCACCACATGGACGTGAAGTCCGCTTTCCTTAATGGAGAGCTGAAGGAGACCGTCTACGTCCGACAACCACCTGGCTTCCTGGACAACGACAACCCGGGTAAGGTACTGTGCCTGCACAAGGCACACCACGGGCTTCGGCAAGCACCACGAGCCTGGAATGCGAGGCTTGACCGTACCCTACTGTCACTAAAGTTCAAGCGTTGTGCCTCTGAGCATGGCATGTACACGCACGACCACGGCGAGCAGCGACTGATTGTGGGAGTGTACGTCGACGACCTCATAATCACTAGAGGCGACATGGAAGTCCTCCGAAGGTTCAAGAGGGAGATGTCAAAGAACTTCAAGATGAGCGATCTCAGCGTACTCAGCTACTACCTCGGCATCGAAGTGCAATACAGTACTACCGGCATCACCATCTGCCAAAGAGCGTACGCAAAAAAGCTGCTGGACACAACTGGGCTTGCGGACAGTAACCCTACAAGGACGCCAATGGAGGCCCGACTCCAGCTAAGGAAGACCAACACTACGACGACAGTCGACGCCACCAATTACCGTAGCATTATCGGGAGCCTGCGCTATCTGGTAAATACACGCCCTGACCTTGCTTACTTAGTTGGATATGTGAGTAGATTCATGGAAGCACCTAGGGAGGAGCATCTTGTGGCTGTCAAGCGCATCCTGCACTATGTGGCTAGAACTAAAGGCTGGGGTGTGAGATACAGCGCAGGAAAAGGAAAGACGAAGCTTGAGCTGGTCGGCTATAGTGATAGTGACATGGCCGGCGACGTTGATGATCGTAAGAGCACCAGCGGGATGATCTACTTCCTCTCAGGCGGCGCGATCTGCTGGCAATCAACAAAACAAAAGATAGTTGCTTTATCTTCTTGCGAAGCAGAATACATCGCCGCTTCGACGGCAGCAACACAGAGGGTCTGGCTTGCGCGACTGATGGAAGAACTCATTGGAAGAGAAAGCGATCCACCAATGCTATACGTGGACAACAAAGCTACGATCTCCCTGATCAAAAATCTAGTTTTGCATGACCGGAGCAAGCACATAGAAATCAAATTCCACTACATCCGAGAATGTGTAGATCGATGGCTCATCAAGATAGATTTCATCCGAAAAGAGGAACAACTTGGAGACATTTTCACCAAGTCCCTGGCGCGGGTAAAATTTGAAGAACTACGCTCAAAGATCGGTGTTAAAATAATAAGGTAGATATACCACAACTTTTAGGAGGAGATTGTTAAATAAAAGTTATGGTTTCCTTAGATTTTGTTAGTTATTTTTTACTTTTGAGATAATCTGAATTAACGCTCCCCGTTGAATGGAAGAGCGTAATTTTGGCTGGTCATTTTGGCCAACTTTGGGCGCAAGTTTTTGCCCACTCCTTTCCATTTTTTGGATTAAAGTTGTTATTTAAGTATTCAACTGAATTAGAAATAAATCATCGGTATTAAGTAAATCTCTCCCTCTCTCCTTTTACTTTTAGTTATTTTTTTCTTAAAGAAATTTTCCTTCGGCCGTTTTTTCGTCGACGTTTGTTCTCGCAATTGCCAGGAGTCAACAAACACTACTGTGTACTTGCAAAATCGAATTTCAACAAAAGCTATGAAGGACCTGACACCATTTAAAGCTTGGTATGGTTACAAACTTTCTTTAAAGTTTCTTAGAGTATTTTGGTGTCTTTGTTTCACCTACATTCCACAGGTCAAGCGTGATAAACTTGACAAAAAGGCAGAAGCTGGCATCTTTGTTGGGTATAACACTATATCCAAAGCTTACAGAGCTTTTCAACCACACACTAGTCGTGTTATTGTGAGCCGAGAAGTTCATTTTGTTGAAAATGAGCAATGGAATTGGGAAGAACTGATGAAGGTGAATCAGATTTCTAATGAACCAAACAATTTAATCTTTGGTAGCATGTTAGAAGAGTCTGAAGATGAACGACTAGAAGAGTCTGAAGATGAACGACAAGAAGAGTTTGAAGATGAACGACAAGAAGAGTCTGAAGATGAACGACAAGATGCCACATTTTCTCCGGACGGTAGATTTTTTAAATATCTTTTTATACTCTATGCATATATACAGAGTGCTCTTCATAATATATATTCTTATCAACCCTTCAATCTCTCATTCTTTCGCTAACAAAGATGATATAGAAGAAAAAATGCATATAAAATTTCTAAAAACTCAAAAAAAAAATAGTAGAAAATTAAAAAAAAAATCAAACACAATCTTGGTCAATTCAATCTTCCTTTCCTAACAAGGTGTCTGTGAAAGGTAGAAATAGTTTTTAGGGAAGAAGGAAAAGAAAGAAGAAAAGGAAAGAAAAAAAAGGAGGAGTTGGGGTTTGAAGGAAAAGAAAAAGGGAAAAAAAAAATCTACTCTAAACGACAGCTTAGAGTCTGAATGTGGCAAAAGTTCCTTTAAAAAAATTGTTCAGAGGCTTTGGAAAAACATACGGATCACTCAAATTTATCAAGAACCATGGAAGAATGGGAGCTATTCCTCATATATTAGAGATTTTGGAGGAGTTGGATTGAAAAAAACTTAGATGTTATCCTAAAGAAGATTTTTATACACTTTTGTGAAGGAACCCTGAGTCGAAACATGCTAGAAGATGGAGCTCCAGTTTTACATCAAGAACGATCCATTTTCATGTCTCAATATAACTTGGATGAATGGATGTTTGAGATATCCTGATGATATGAATGACACATGGGTTCGTTCTCGATGACCAGGACTTGGAATTGCATTAAGACATGGGCCATGTTAATTGGGAGCCTAGATGACGAGTTGAGATGCGACATTGCATTGTTAGATCTTGGCCTCGAGTAGAGGCAAGGTCGAGCCGAATGACTTGGCCTAGTGTAGAGGCAAGTCCTATAAGCCGCAAACGATTAAACATGCATGCACGGGTGACATGTGTGGCAGAACGAGTTTGGATTCCACACAAGTTGTGTTGAGCTAGTGAAGACAAACCTCGCCTAAGAATCAATGAATCTACAAAGGCGAACAAAAAATGTATATGAGACTTGGGTTCTCCATTAAGGTTTGTCGTGAGCGTGTCAAGATCACGATGTTGCATGGTTGAAAATGTACGACCATGACAGTTATTAGAGCAACTTTTTGTGTATCTAGTTGAACCAGATGATTAAGAAAAGAACCCGAGGGTAGAATGAAGGCAATACAAGTGTGTTAAGAATGTCAGTATCTACAGGTAATTGTGTTGTCAAGCATCGAAAACAGTTGTGGGTTAAGCCAAGACCTCTCCAAGTTCATCAGTACCATGTGTCGACACCTCAATGAGAGGAGTTTTACCAGTCAGTAAGCATGAACCAAGCTCATTTGTCAAGGGTTTGGAGTTCAAGAATTAAATAACGTTTGAAAAATGTATATGACATCTAATGGCTTTGATATTCTCATGTATCTCCCACGACTTAGATATTGTTGGAGTTTCTGACTTGGTCTGCAACGTTATAGCTAATTAATAGGCCGTAGTTTTCTATTTGTTTTCAAATAGCTAATTTGTAGGAGTTGATTTATTTTTTTATTCTGTTTGTTTGTTATTTTGTTTTGTAAGGATTTATAAAAGCCGTAGTTATCCTTCAAATAAGATAATCAGTTCCATTTATTTGGTATTAGAGTGAGTAAGGACCTCAAAGAAGAAATACACAAATTGAGTGTCTGAGAGGAAAAACACTGAACAAATGGCAAGTGATTCAGGAAGCTTTGCTACACCATGTGTTCCTAAATTCGATGGAGACTACGAGCATTGGAGTTTGGTCATGGAAAATCTCTTGCGTTCCAAGGAATATTGGAGTGCTATTCAATCTGGTTTCGAGGAACCAAAAGGAAATGAAGCACTAAGCGCAGCCCAGCAAAAGGAAATCGATGAAGCAAGGCTCAAAGATCTCAAAGTAAAGAATTATCTCTTTCAATCCATTGATAAGAGTATTCTGAAAACTATCATTCAAAAGGATACTGCCAAGCAAGTGTGGGATTCAATGAAACTCAAGTATCAAGAAAATGCTAGAGTGAAGTGAATCCAATACCAATGATCTGTGCCTAGAATGCGTTGCTAGATCTCTGCTCTATCAAGCTATACAGGCAACAACAAAGGCGGTTTGATTGGGGGCTTCCTTTTCATTACTTCTTTCACGACGAGGGAACCGCGTTCGCATCCGCATCAGTCAAAGTGGTGGAACGCCCTCCTGAGTCAAAGAGAGAGCTTATGCACCTCTCTCCAAGAGATACGATTCGGTATCATAATCGGCTAAAGCCCAGCTACAACGACTTCGCAGAACATTCGAAACTTTAGAGATGAAAGCAGGAGAAGGTATTTCTGAGTATTTTACAAGAGTTATGTCTACTACTAATGACATGAGGAATTGCGAAGAAGATATGCCGGATGTCAAAATTGTTGAGAAAATACTTCGTAGTATGCTCAATTGAAGAATCCAAGGACATTGACCAATTAACAGTCGATGAATTACAGGCATCTTTGCTTGTACATGAACAAAAGGTGATTGATAAGAGGAGTGAAGAGTAGGTTCTGCAGGTGGAGAATGTACCAAGGTATGGACAAGGAAGAGGCAGAGGGACATTTCAGAGAGGAAGAGGTTACACTAGAGGACAGGGAAGAGGTAGATCTTTTGTGAACCGGTCGGCCATCAACTGTTTTCGATGTGAAAAGCAAGGACATTACCAATTTGAATGTGCGAGCTTAGAAAAAGAAGTTGTCAATTCTGCTAAATTTGACGAGGATGAAGAACTGCTATTGATGGCGTACACAAAGAAAAGTAAAGTTGAAAGAGAAGGCATTTGGTTTCTCGATTCCGAGTGCTCAAATCATATGACAGGGGACAAAATATGTTTCGTTGAGCTTGACAAAAGTTTCAAACACACTGACAGGTTGGGAAATAACTCAAAATTGGCAGTTGAAGAAAGAGGCAGTGTCAGATTCGAAGTTGAAGGTATCACACAAACCGTGACAAATGTCTACTATGTCCCCAATCTCACCAACAATTTGCTAAGCATAGGGCAGCTACAGGAGAAGCGCTTGGTGATCTTAATCAAAGAAGGAACCTGTAGAATCTATCATCAACAAAGGGGCCTGATAATGAACACACAAATGACGGCGAATCGCATGTTCTCAGTTCATGCAAAGATGAAGCCATTGGTTGACAAATGTTTGAAAATAGAAGATGAAGACTTGGAGGCTCTGTGGCACAAGAGGTATGGGCATTTGAATAGTAAATCTATTCAAATCATGCAGCAAAAACAAATGGTGGAAGGATACCCAAATTAAAGGAAGCTGTCAAAGTTTGCACAGTTTGCAATGTTGGGAAGCAACAACGGCAAAAATTTCTAAAGAAAAGCAAATGGAGAGCATCAAACAAACTGAAATTGATTCATGGAGATTTTTGTGGACCCATCACTCCAACCTCTCACAGTGCTAAAAGGTACTTGCTAGGTACTTGCTGGTACTTGTAGATGATTTTTCTCGCAAGACATGCATTTATTTTCTTGCAGATAAATTATAAGCTTTTGAAACATTCAAAAACTTCAAAAATCTTGTTGAAAATGAAGAAAAAACAGTCATACGTGGACTCAGAACTGACCAGGGAGGAAAATTTACGTCAAATGAATTCAACAAGTTCTGCAAAAATAACGGGATCAAGCGACAACTAACAGATGCTTACACTCCCCAGCAAAACGAAGTTGCAGAAAGAAGGAATCGGACCATCATGAATATGGTACGGTGTCTTTTATCTGAGAAAGAGATGTCGAAGAAGTTGTGGCCGGAAGCAGCTAGATGGACAGCTCATGTTCTGAATCGCAGTTACACAAAGGAAATCAAGGACATGGTTCCTGAGGAGAAGTGGTCGGGCATAAAACCAAATGTGGAATACTTCAGAGTATTTGGTTCAATTGCACATGTCCATATTCCCAAACAGAAGAGGACCAAACTTGATGATCGAAGTCTCAAATGCGTCTTACTTGGAGTTAGTGATGAATCTAAGGCCTATCGCCTGTATGATCCAGCAACAAAGAAGATAATTGTGAGCAAGGATGTCATATTTGAAGAAGGTGCAAAATGGGACTGGAATTCAAGTACAAAAAATGCAGAGCAGGATGTGTTGGCTTGGGGAGATGATGATAATATTGCTGCAGAAGAATCGGAAGGAGGAGAGACTTATGGAGAAGAAGATTCAAATGAAGAAGCAAATGACAGGTTAGAAGAAATCCAAGAAATGAATGAATCTTCCTTAGAGTTGCCACAACAAACAAGACAAAGAAGAGAGCCAGTTTGGATGCGCGATTATAAAACAGGTGAACACCTATTTGAAGAAGAAGTAGTCGAGGAGGGGTTTGCTTTTCACATCTCCAATGAAGATCTTGTGAACTTTAAAGAAGCAGTTTCTATTGTGCAGGCCCATGACTTCATTTGAAGATGTTTTATATTAAATTCCCGCATATGTTATTTAAGGTATGCATGTGGTGAAATCTCTAATATAGGCAAGAAAATTAGGGGCGTTACAACGCGCATAAGAGACCCTCCAGACACGTGTAATGTGCGTGTGAGTCCTCTTTTTACCCGTTTGACCTTTGTTAGATTGTTTTTCACTAGAAAGTTTAGATAATTTGTAGCGCAAAAAAAAAACTAGTTCGGAGCACGCTTCATCAAAGTAGTTATTAGAAAATGCATGATAAAGTCTCTAAATAGGTAATTTTGGATAACGGTACAATATATATTATCGAAAATAATTAAAAGCCCCTAGAAAAGTACAATACATATTATCGAAAATAATTAAAAGCCCCTAGAAAGAGAATTTAATATGTATGTCTGTATAAATGTTTTCCTTATGATTTGTGCTTCAAGTGATTGGATGTTAACTCCACAGAGTTTGCATGAATATTTTATAAAAAGTTTGTGAAGTTCCTAAAAATTGAAAAATAACTTGTTTTTGCCCTTTAAGCTTACTTTTTTTTCATTTCGATCCTTTAATAAAGATTCTATAATTCTTGATCGCTTGATCATTGAAATTACTCACTTGCTTGGATCCCTTAATTCTTATCTTTGTATCCTTTAAATCTTACATAGATAATTTAAGCTTACTTAAGTTAGGTTAATCTCTTCGTGTAATTATGATATCTTTTACAAAAAATCTAAATACTCATTATACATGCTTCATATATACAAACTAGAATGACAAGTTAAATTTGTATCTACTATAGTTTTAGTGTTAGAGTTCTCATTAGCTAACTCTAACAATTCTTCATAGTATCCTAATAACAAAGTCTATAAATATGAATCACATATCTAGAACACGGTAAATTGCATAACTAAATATCGTGTCATGCTTTCAATTTTATAGGCTCACATGATATATATTAATTAATTAATCAATATCGTGTACTTTTACATACTATCAACCACTTGACATATTTCAATAAGTCAAACTTAGTCAATGCAATCATATTTCAAACATATATTCAATAATATAACATAACCAAACTCATCCTACAAACCAAAACCAAATCACACATAGAATTACCATAAGCATACCTCGATCAAGGCATGTTTCTAGCAAAATTAAAGCTTTAAATTCTCCAACATCTCCTATTTAGCCCATAAAATCATACTAAGTATTAGAACGGTTGAAATGAATTCGAAAAATAGAGAAAAACATGTCATGTTAGATCCAATCAAATTAGATCCTCAAGAAGGGTAGATAAGCTTTTTTACTCTATGCGAGTACTCACAATAGTGGGCGAGTATCCATCAATGCTCCATTCTCAATCATTTGAAAACTCTTAAAATTAATGAAAATCATGAAAACTAATTAAAAAAAAAAGTGAATTTATTACTGAAATCCAAAATCTCATAACAAAACTAAGGAAAATCTAAGATTTATTGTGCGGAGAAAAAGAAGAAATAATGTAGAAGAAGCCTAATTAATTGGAGGGAGGGAAGAAGATAGCATCAGAAGCCCTTTTGGAAGAGAATCGCTTCACCAAATCAGCATCGACGTTGAATGCGGCCTCCATGACTTCCGGCGACAGAGCTTTCCAGACCCCAATGCTTCCGGCCAAGTGAGTGAACACAGGATTGGGAGTGCTGATAATGGAGAACCACTCCATTCCTTCCGGATCTCCGATCTTCGACACCACAAAGAATCTCGGCACTATGAACAGATTCCCCGCCTTCACTCTCGTCTCCAATACCTTCTTCCCGTCCACTCCCACAACCTCTGCTCTCCCGCTCCCCTTCACTATGTACGTCACTTGCAGAGCAGAATCGCACGAGAATCCTGGCGAGCACATCGCGCTCCGGTCCAATCGCACTAGATCCGCCCCTAGCCCTACCTCCCCTACTAGCGGCAGGTTTTTCGTGTTCAGAACCACCACTCGTCCCCCGTTCTTCACGTCCACGTCTAGCGGCGCCTCCTCGCAGTTCAGCGCCATTCCGTCTCGGTGCTCCTTTTTCGGCTCTGCCATTTTTGCTCCCTCCTTCAATTTTACGATTCCGGTTCCGGTTTGGTTTTTTACCAGAGATTTCACGGACGCTTCATCCAGATCCCAGGCTCGGCAAACGAACTCGGTGCAGAATCCGTTGAAGATTCCGTTGGCGCCGGTTAGGAAGAGGTCGGTGAACTCGCCGGATTTGTGAGCTTTAGAAGTGTCGCCTAAGAACAGAACCACCAGATCGGTGGCTTCCTTGTTGAACCACCATGTGACGACGCCGAATGGAAGCGCGATTGCATCTCCTTTTCTGATTGCTATTACTTTCTCCTCTTTCTCTGGTAGAACGATTCCGGCGACTCCATTGCCTGAAACAGAGGAAAAACAAGAGAAACGTTGGGTACTGAAATTTGAGTTTGAAACAGAGGAGAAAAAGAAGAATTAAAATGTACCTTGAAGAACGTAAGCGACCTTGGCGGAATCGGAGTAGCGAGGGAGGGCGAAGCCATTCTTCTCGAGGGCAAGCTTGGCAGCGCCGATGTTTCCATGACGGAGCATGGGAAGCTCGGCGGGAGACCAGGAGTAGTAGGAGCCTCCATCGCCGCCGTACAGCTTCTTCGGCAATTGAGGGGTCAAATCGATATCCATAGCGACTGAGAAGAGAATTGAAGATTGAGAAGAGAATTGAAGATTGAGAAGAGAATTGAAGATTGAGAAGAGAATTGGAGTGGGTTTGTGAAATGTGTGGAAAGTGTGATGGATTTATAGAGAGGAGGAGGAGAAGATTATTAGGAAATCGGTTGAATCTGTTGGGATTCTGTGAGCGAATATTACGTATCACTCCCCACTAATTCTCACCAATATAAAAATACCTAATAATATTTATTGTTAATGAAAAATGAGTTTAAAATTTAAAAGTTTAAAAAATGTCATCAAATTTAAAAAAAAACGTTAAAAATATACTTTTTACCATTCAATTTTTAATTGGTAAGTTTTATTAATACTTATAACTCATTGCTTTTGGTCTGACATTTTCTGGTCTGACATTTTCAATACCAATCAAAAGATCGTTATTTCATTGAAACATTATTCTATCTACAGTATATGTGACCAATGTTTATAACAACTATAGATACAACAATTACGTAACGATCAAAAGACGGCATTATGATGAGACATTATTCTACCTACAATATATGTGACCAAATTTAGGTAACAACGATAGTTACAACCATTAACTCTGAGGTTGCAATAAAATCACATATTTTCTTCCCTTGCACACACGTTTTAGTGTCCTCATTCCATTATTACTACTTCACTTCGTGCCTGAGGATTAGTGTCCTCATTCCATTATTACTGCTTCACTTCGTGCCTGAGGATATTGTGAATTTGTATAAAATCTCACCATGAAAATATTTAGCTCTCTTTATAAATTCATCAATATTTTCGTGCCTGAGGATATTGTGAATTGGTATAAAATCTCACCATGAAAATATTTAGCTCTCTTTATAAATTCATCAATATTTCACAAAATTATCATATGCGACTTAATCTTAATATTTAGTGAGTTATAGAATTCTCTTTATAAATTCATCAATATTTTACAAAATTATCATATGCGACTCAATCTTAATATTAAGTGAGTTAGATCAATATTTTACAAAATTATCATATGCGACTCAATCTTAATATTAAGTGAGTTATGGTGAGTTATGGAGTTTTGAGGGGCTAATTTTGAGAGTTGAGCAATGATATCTCACCCTCTCATTAGCAAAAAAGCAATAATTAAAGGTAGTTGGTATAAAAAATAATTACAGGAAAAAAGAAACTGGTACAAATGATTGACTATTAATATAATTATTTCTTTTAGCATTATTGTTCTACTTCGATTTTGAATATGATGAACTTTAGTTTAATGACATAATTTGGGTTCATTTTGAAGAGTTAAGTTAATGATGGTGATCCAATAGCGTCCAATGATGTTGTAGTAAAGGTTCTAAACATATACTAGCATGAGTAGTGGAGGTTCAAGAAAATCACTACTTGTAAAATTAGTTACAAAACATGCCCTAATAATCAATCTATCTACCTCATCCAAATTTCCAAAACTGAGTATCAAAATTGCATTCTCCTATTATTGCTCAATAACAGAGAAAGGTCTGTCTGCTAATATACTTGAAATGCTCAATCAATCAGAGATGGCCACTGTCAAAGCTTCATGCTGCCTGTGTTACATTTCTGGCACACCTTCTCAATTTCAGCATGGAATTCCTGAGACTAATCAATTCCAGAAAACCAAACCAAAAACAAATTAATGATAACCGGAGTAGATGCTACAACTTTCCAACTTTGCATTCCGAGTACCTATTCATTATAGCCCTAAAACCTTCTTCATACGTTTCTGGTGAACACATAATTGTCAAATCAAGGTGGGCGTATACCACAAATAAGAATTCTCACTAAATCTGTTGACACTCTCTGATAGATCAGACCAATCTATCTGCAATACTGTACAGTACTTGGAGTTGGTACAAATCCAAGTGAGAAGAAGCCCATGCTGACTTTTTATCTTCATTTGCAAGTCTATGCCACCCCTCCTATCATAGAAGATTGACCTGATTCCATTCTATCAATGATGCCTATGGCGTTCTTTATCGCGGGAAGAATATGATGAGCCATGGTAATCAAGATCTGAAAAGGATCAAAGGATTGCCATCGTGTTAATCATAATGACGAACCAAGTATTTTTCTTGTCATTCACTACCATTCAGGAAGCAGTGAAGTTTCATTAACATGGAAAGGAAAAATAAACTAACCAATACCTCGTGATGAGTGGTGCCTTGATTTCTCCAAATGCCCTCCTGCATTTATTATTGCAAATACTATTATTTAAATTCAACTCCATGTATTCTGTTCGTCTCAAAGAGCAGGAAATAATCATATTCAAAACTTACCCAACTCCTTGCTCCTATCCTTCGAGCGATGAGCTCGATCCTTGACTTTCTCTCTGTCTGCATCCTCTCTCTCACGTTCTCTGTCAGATTCTCGTCCCCTATCTCGATCTCGAGACTTGGTTCTGTCTCTTTCCCTCTCTCTTTCCCTATCCCTATCTCTTTCTCTCTCCTTGTTCTTTTCACCATTCTCAGCTCTTCGGTCAGGTTTCGATTTAGGCACAAGCTCCTCCCTAGAAGTGGCTTCAAGCAGAACGCTCTTGGAGTCATCATCACACTTCTTAGATTCCTTGAGCTTGTGTAAGGATGACTTAACCATCTCATCTTTGGACCCACCTGATTCAGGATTAGTTCCCGGGATGGCTTTTGCAATAGAAGCATCATCGTTAGCTGTTGGGCTGCTCCGTGGAACTTCCTGAAAAATGAAAGATGCAAAATTCAACTTATACAGCCATAAAAGATCAGACAACAAGGATAGACAATGAAATATACATAAAGTAAGCATAGCAATAAATTAAAACACCTTGGAGACCGGAAGAGATTGTGAATCTAGTGACTTATTAGAAAATGTAAATGTGTCTCCATCCTTGCAGACTGGGATATATTGTGCCTTAGGAAGGGTATAGAGGTGGGCCAAAACTCGACAGACTTCATCGATTCCCAACTTCTCTGCATCAAATGCCTTCCACCAAGGTGGATTTTCAGGAAGGGGTACTTGAAATCTTCGAGCAGCAGCATATACAACCCCACAAGCCACAACCTCACTCTTGAATCGAACGCACAATGTTGTACGTAAACTGCTCCATAAAAAATAAAAATTAAAATTAACAAATTCTCATAGAATATGTAAGAAGATTTACATAAAATCTAGACATTTTGTTAACAGTGCTATCCATGTAATAATATCAGGTACATACAGTACATGTATGCCATATTACCTAACATAGTTCGCATTCCAATGGTTAAATGATAGGATCAATAATCAACTGAACGGCGGATAGAAGCAAGCCAAATAAAGCTAAAATAAGAAATCACATCTCACAGAAAGGTGGATGAAAAAGGGACTCCCATCACACAAAATTATCGATCTACAACCTGGAAGCGGATCTCCCAAAAGAAACTGACCAACATCGAACTAGAAAAAATATAACTCCCATAAAGATGGTCAAAATCCTCAGTCGCGCCTCTGCAAAGAACAAACACTGCAGACTGATCAAGTAGGCCAAAACCTCAAAACACGATCTAGCGTATTAATTTTTCCATGCAAGACTTGCACCATCTTGAGAATTTTAACCCTCCACAACAGGGAGAAAACCGAAGCGAGACAACAGAGGGGTTCACCAAAGGCTCAAAAGAGTTTTATAAGAGAATCCTCCGAAATGCTAGGACTCCAAAGTCAAAGATCCCCTCTCCCAAGATTAACAGAAGCCCCCTACAGGGGGACAATAATACAATATAGAATTTTTGTTTTCAAGTATTAAAAGAACTTCAATTTTCTAAACGTTCACATTTTTTTATGTATCCATCCTAGAATTAGGCATAGGAAAACCTCCAAAGTTAAATGCCAACCAATGCTACCTTTGCAAAGAAAACTAAGAATCTCAACGCCATGTCTTCTTCACACCTCTTTTATCTTGGAATTTCGGAAGTCTATATTTACCACCTTTGATTGGGCTACTCCTCTTCAAGGCAACAACAAAGATATGCTTACTCCTATTTTGTAGGTTTCTCTTCAAAATAAAGTCAAAACCCTCTAGCTCATGAGAAATTTGAAGTTATCAGAAAGAGTGAAGAGAAGACTGAGATTTAATTGATTGATGTCAAATCCGATTCAGGCTCTATTTCTTCACAAGATTTGAGTCTTCCATCTTTGGAGGAAGGAGAATTAATGAAACTTTACTTAGACCAAGAAAGAAATATGATTAAAAAAGAAGTATAAACTTCAATGCTTTTGTGAGGGGAATGAGAATACTTCTGTTTCACAAAGTTTTTGCTGCAAAAAAGAGAACTTTTCTTTGTTCTTCTGCCATCGTGATTATATACAGTAACTTCTAGTAGGTCCTTTGTTGGCGTTCAAGTCGAATAGTTGTGGTTAAATGGGGCTAAAACTATAATTTCGAAATTTCAGTTGGAAAGGAATCTGAGAATCTTTGAAGATAAGCATTCACTTGGTAGAATCGGTTTGAATTAGCAAAGACTTGAGGCTTCTTCACTCCAAACCTTTTGTCAACTTTTCTTTTAGTGATTTATGTTTAAATAGGGATGCCTTTAAATTCCTTTGTAATACTTTCTTTTCTTTTTCACTCTTCCGTGGGGTTTGTCTCTTTTGACCATTAGTTTTTTTCCATTTCTGATAAAAAAAATAAAAAATATAGCCTACCTAGAATACAACTATGACAATAATGATCTCGCAAATCTATCTGACTTTGTCTTGAAGCTACTAAGAAAAAGAAATTCATGTACATACTTTTCTACCTTGAACAAGATAAAAATCCCTCAAACGTGAAATCTGAGAAGAGAATCATTCGGGAGTTGTTAAAGGAAATGTTAAAAAGTTCATCCAAGGACCCTGATGGTTGGTCACAAGAGACTTAATTGAAATTAGGTTCTCAAGGAAAAAACTTGGTGGAAGACAATGAAATGGCAGGGTTCTACTTACTCCTGCAACATGTTCATAATTGACATGAAATTTTTTTAAGCTCTGGAGGACCTTAAAAGTCACGGGCAACTTTGGTCACGTAGCAACTTGCCTAAAAGATTGATGGAGAACTGTAGGAAGGTTGGACAATTGTCTATTTAATGTGGATTGGATACAAGGCATAAAACAAAGTTTTGTTACTTATGGGTTTGTATGAATAAGTGAATGCACCAGCTACATTGCATGTTCATTTATCATTGTGGAAGAGGGTTTTTCACCAAAAACAAAAAGCTTTCCTGATCAAGGAAACAACTGGCAACAAGAGAGGGTCCCCGTGTATTAATCCCTTTTGGCTTATGCTTCTAAGGCTTTTTAAATTATCCTTTAGGCTTTATCCTCATGAATTGAACCCCTTTTCATATAGCTAGTTGGGGGTTTGAGCATTCCTTCTTGGGCCTTCTTTTTTTTTTTTTCTGTATGTCCTCCTATATGAAAGCAAGTGTTCTTTTTGGGATTAAAAGAGGGTGGCCAATGGTCCAGAAGTAGGTTCAAAGTGAAACAATACCTCTTTCCACCATGACCCAATTGAAGACCTCCTAAAAAATTCAACAAGAAAATTATATTTCAATTCACCAAATTACTACCTCCCAGTGTAATGTATCTATGTAGATAGACAACATGTACACGAACATATAAAAGCATTTGAAATAAACAAGGCAGTCACTAAGATACAATCAAGATAAGATTCAAAAGTCAAGGCAACAAAACTTTTTGATTATTATACCTGTCATTGGCTAGATTCCAAGCTTCTTGCCTCAGTTCTGGAGGTGTTCCAAGCGTTGCAAGGTAGTTAGATATGAATTTATGCGGATGTTCAACATGACAAATGAAACCCATCTCTTTCAATATATGTCTCTCTGTTCTACTTAACTCCGTTTTCAAGTCTGCATATTTCTGCAAAATATTACAAAAAATAAACTAGGAGGTCATTTACGTGAAAAATATAAAGAGTAATGAAACAGCTATAACATAGCCCAGAAGGGGACAAAATCAATACATGTGAATATATTAGCAAAAGATCAATGATTTAAAACCTTTTTTACTTGGCAACTGATAACCAACCCTCTGCTTAAAAAAAGAAGAGAGTAAGGATCCTAAGATTCAAAACTGGAACCTGAAGTTCAAACCTTGAGAGTAGGGTCCAAGAACTCAATGGGTAAGTTCTCTCTCCTACATTCCATTCTATGAAAAACAATAAATACTTGTCTGGCTTTCCTAGGGTTTTCCTCCAACTTCGAGGCAAGCCACACGCAACTAGCAGCAACTTTCTGCAGGAAATTATCATAACCAGAGAAGCATCACATCAGAAAAAATAATCAAAAGAAATTTTAAGAAGAAGAGGAATCAAATTGTACAACCTTATCATTTTTTTGTAATGAAAAAGCCGTACTTTCATAGGTGAAATCCTTAATTTTTTTATGAGCTTATTACAACAAGTAGAGTTAATTAATTGTAAGTATTCTAAAAAATTGAAGATCATAAACAAGCACAAGAAATGATTTTTTTAAGATGATTGACCCATTCTTGAACAAATGGAAGGTTTAGAGAGAAAGGAAGAGAGAGGTAATAGAAGGAAACAACCAAAGGATAACCAAAAAAAGAGAGACATCAAGCAGGCTAGAATAACTATGAGAGACAGTCCAAGTAGAATTTAAAATTTTTAAATAGTATTTCTTTGGCATTCAATTAAGAAAAATTAATTGATGTGCTCACAGAAAAACTGATAATTGTAACAACAATAACCTTGACATTGAAGCGGGCAAATGATTTCTTGCAATAGAAACGATGGAATAGAACTTGTCCAGTAGCCATGACTGCTTGAGGCCTGAAAGAAGAAATGTATTATATATATACATACAGTCTTGCTCGCATGTGGTAAAGGAAACCCATGAAATAGTTATGAAATTACAATTTAAGCAATATGCCAGCCTCCTGGATGAGATCGCAACCATAGATTCTCAGGGAGGTTTCAGTAGCTTCATCAATCCCATCCTTCCTCGAAGGTGAGTTCGTTAACTGCTCATCAGTGAGATAAAAGGTGTCGATGGCTGTGTAAATCATCAGACCTGTGAATAAAGAAATAACTAACAGAAATCAAGACAACCTCAATAAGAAATCACCAGGTACGACTGATGGAGAACAACTTTTTTCAGATTAGTTTTCATAATTAAACCATTTACGGGTAAGGCCCCCAAAATTCAGCCTACTTTACGGAAGGTCACTAAGCTAATAATATTAATTGATTTTGAAAGGTTCTAAGCAGATCTTTACCACCTATATCTTACCGAAACGAACTGGAACGCTTGGCTGGTTGGTGTTGGAATAGGTTCGATTCTGCCAATGCAAACCTAACAGGATTTGAGTGAACCGATTTGGGGATGTCCGGCCTGTGGGTGTTCGAATCTGACGTCGATTAGAGCGTGGAGATTGTCGAACTCCCAAGAAGCACTCAACTGATGTGCAGATGAACACGCCACCACGAATCACGTCGCTCGCTGGCTCGTGGGTCAGAACCACCGGAGGCTGAGTACGGCAGCGCTACTAGAGCAGTTTCCGAAGAGGAGTTTCCGTAGCGCGAAGGACGGGAAGAAGAAGAGAGCGAATGTAAAGAGGAAACGCAAAATGATACCAAATTTAGCGCCAATTAAAACCACGGTTTGAGTTCTACAGAGCCCGTTCGGTCGGTTCAGTTTTGGTTTCGGTTCGGTTTAATTTGGTTTGGTTTGAGGAATTCAAGACCTAAATGGGAATAGAATTTTAAAACTCGTGTTTGGTATTAAGTTTTGTAAATATTTGTCCTGGACAATCTTATCTTTTTATTTAATTGTTACAAATATGTTAAAATTAAATTTATAATTATTAACAATTATTAAAATTAATTATACTAAATTATTCCATTATTATAAATTAATATAGTTATATTTGCTCAAAATATATATTAACATAATAAGTTATTTATTTAAATTATTAATTAATATCTTGTTAAATATATTATTTATTTTATTAATAATAAGATAAAGTTAAATTTATCCTAGTCAAGTAAAATTATAGAAGTGTTTTTTTTTTTAATTATTGTTAAATTTTTAACTAAAAATATTATTTGATGATTTAAAATTAATTACTTCACATCAATATCTTATCTATCTATTAATCTAATTAATGGGTTATTTTATCATATAATTATATTATCTATCTATCATATCAATATCATATTAAAATTAATGATGGCCAGTTTAAATATTTTCTCTTTCTTTTTTACTTTAATTTTGTAAATTTAAAAATTATATTTATTAATGAATGAAAATTCAATTTAATTTTATTGGTTAAAATTATTTTAATAATTTGACTTAATAAAAATAAAACAAACGAGCACAAAAAATTATGTAAAATTGTTGGAATTAATTGAGAGAATGGAACAAAAATTTATTTATTTATACAAAATTTTTACATCATTCTCATTGCAACACCAAATACATCTATTTTATTCTTAGACTTTATTCTCGGGCATCATAAGTAAAACCTTAAATCAAACGGACCCTTAGTCTATCCATTAGGAGTGTGCAAAAATTGACCCAAACAAATAACTGATTCAAACTGAGCCAAACGAACTAATTCTGTATCACTAGCCCAATAGGGTCAAGCCCAATAATTGTATGAGTTCATATTCATTCTAGTAAAATGATTTAGATATTTTAGGAATATAGTCTTTGCTATAAATACCTTTTCACTCTACCTAGGTTTTCATCCCAAAAGAAATACAAATCACGAAGTTAAGTAGTTTAGTAGAGTGTTTTGTAATCTCTTCTCGATTGATGTTAATAAAAAGTGAGAGTATTTCCAACAAAGTTGTGTTCAACAATCTGGTATCAGATCGAGGTTAGTGTAGGTTGTCTGATCTCTTGGAAGTATGTTATGTAGTTGCAGCTCGGTTTGATCTTCCACATAAAAAATGATTTCTTGAGATTATTAGTGAGTGCCTTTTTTGTGTTGTGAATAGTATGTGTGATATCTCACATTGGTTGGAGAGGAGACGAAACACCATTTATAACGGTGTGGAAACCTTTCTCTATCAGGCGCGTTTTAAAGCCTTGAGGGGAAGCTCGAAAGTAAAAGCCCAAAGAGGACAATATATGCTAGCAGTGGGCTTGGACCGTTACAAATGGTATCAAAGCTAGACACCGGGCGATGTGCCAGCGAGGAGGCTGTTCCCCGAAGGGGGTAGACACGAGGCGGTGTACCAGTAAGGACGCTGGGCCCCGAAGGGGGTGGATTTGGTGGGGATCCCACATCAATTGGAGAAAGGAACGAGTGCCAGCGAGGACGCTAAGCCCTGAAGGGGGGTGGATTGTGATATTTGGGGAGGAGAACGAATGTAACGATCCAAAATTTTCTTCTTAATTTAAGGTCGTTACTGTATACATATCCTAAACATTGAATGCGGAAGACTTCATTTAAATTCCATAAAACATATCCTTTACCTTAAAACATAGCCATGGACTTACGTGTTTCGAAAACATCTTTAAAACGACACAACAAAAGACTAAATAAAATAAATAAGCGTTTAAGTTAAAAACATCCTATTCTAGCCTAAGTCTAAAAAAATAAATATCACTATCCTATGCATGTATCATGGTCTCGAGTTGCGATGTCGTCGTCAGCCGTACAGGAATGTCTTGCCTTAACCCGAAAAATGTAATAGCACATGGCTTGAGTATTTAAAGAAATACTCAATAAGTGACCCCACTATTGGGGTTAAATGCAAGAACATGCGAATGCAATGACGGGACCTATCCTTTCAATCTATTTTTCTACGGTGCTATCCTAACGGGTAATTTGGACGTGTACCATACTACACACAACCCATACGTGCAAGTATGGGCTCACCAGTCAGTTCGCACACCGCTGGGCCACTTTCCTTGTCGGGCGAGCATACTCTAGGAGCTCCTTAGGCCGGACACCCGTTAGAACTAGTAACCGTCACGGCAGCGCTATGCAAAACATAACGATCGTTGTCCTGCCATTGGATGTACGCATCCATACCCTCATGATGGAATAGGGGTATCCCCCAAATGCATGAGCACACATAATGCATGAGGTCCCCAATATTTCTACTTTTATCATTAATGAATATAACCCGGCTATCATCTTTCATGCTTAACATGTCCTTTCTCATTTTTCAGTCTACGTATCACACATAATCCTAACGGGGTTACATTTCATTTCATTTATCGTGATATCATGTCATTCATAACATGCTTTATACATACAATTTAGAAAACATAACATAACGCTCCATGCTTTTAATATGTCATTTCATAACGTGCAATTCATACAACAACTACCTCAATGGTCACACAAAACAATCTAAACATAACACATCACATCACAATATATCGTATCATAAACATGTCATATCGTAAACACTTCGTGGTCATATCATTCCCTAACTTATCATAGCCTTAACGTTTTTATACCTATCACAGTCATATCGTTACGTGAACGTACCTTAGTCATTTCATCACAGGAACGTATCCTAACGCTATCGTTCTATCAAGCTATCACAAACCTATCCCTTTCTACCCATATCCTAACCATATTCTTTCATCAATCTCTCCTATCCATAGCACTCTGGTATGTAACCTAACCTTAACGTTTCATGAACGTATCTTACTCCTATCGTTACATTTCGTTTTGTGCATCCTTCTCGTATCCTATTTCAAACATATCCTTGAACACATCGTACCACCATTATTATCATACAATTCACATATTATAACATAACATAAACATAATATAAGCATACCGATTCACAGATAATTCACACACATCAGTATATATGACACGTGCAGAACCACAGACACGTGTCAACATTAAATATAATCATGCCGATAGTAAGGCCACTTACCTGATTAGCTTAGGCTAATGTCATGAAGTTATCCTTGATGAAAGTTCGATTTTGTCCATTGAACTCCAAGTCAACCTATGTGAGCCCATAACATCAGTTTCAAGTTCGAAGTTCTACAAAATTATTTTTGTAATTTATATTGGTCTATGTGTTATACTTTATGCGAACGTTAGAGTAATGACTTAAGTCTTGAAATATTTATATAGGTTTGTTATAGTATTATTTTCATACAAACCATTTAATGCCCTTTAATATTTTCCACATATTCTATTTTGTCTTACTGTATTTAATACCCTTCAACATTTCTACGTCTAGCTGCGTTTCCCTTTTTTAGTAGTATTCTCTCATTTTGTATTTCATTTTTCTTTCCTTTGATTCTGTTAGCTTTGTTTCTGTATTTCCTTATCTTTCTTTTATCTCGTTAACAGTTATATTCTTGGTTTTTAATTTAATCCATTCATTTTTTTATTCTTTTACCATAATTCATATAATATTACGTTGTGATTTCCTAAAAAGGAAATTGGTATAAAAGAAAGAAAGATTTAATATATACCTTAAGAAACGGACAAGATCTCTCCTTGCTATCTCTCTTCCAGTAATTTTGAGTTGACCATTTTTTAGTTTTCTCAAATCTGACATTTTTGTTTTCTGTTTCATTTAATAGGATTTCAGATTCTTGCCTAAAAATTGGTTTGAGGAGGGATGATGGGAATTAGTGGGGAGGAATAGGGGAGGGTTGTTTTTTTTGTTTATTTATTTTATTATAATTTTTTTTTAAACGTAATTCTTTTTTTATAATTTTTTTTATTTGTTTATTTCTTTGTTTACTTATTTATTTATTTTTGGGCCGTTACAACGAAACACCCTTTATAATATAATAGTGTGGAAACCTTTCCCTACCAGATGCGTTTTAAAACCTTGAGGGAAGTCCGGAAAGCCCAAAGAGGACAATATTTGATGTTCTATTTACAAGGAGAGGACCTTTGGGAGGTCGTTGGCGGGAGTTAAATTACGTGAAACTGTCGATCGCGCTTGCGAAACTTAAGAGATCATTGAGGCTATCTGAGCAATCTAAGTTCCACATACCCCAAGGAATCTCAAGAGATCATTGAGGAGTCTCGGTTCCTTTGAGATTCAAGAAGTTTGATCCACCCACATTCAATGGAGGAAAGGTTAATCCTTGGTTGGAATCCATTGAAACGACATTTCAATATATGAATTGTCCTAAGAATTATAAAATTCATTGTGCAACGTACATGTTAAAGAAAGAGGTACATTTCTATAGAAAATTGCCTCCAAGACACTAAACACTAGAGAAGGGGCCTTGGGACTGTTTTAGGGAGACATGTGTTGAAAAGTACTACTCCACCATAGCAATATACTAGAACCATGAAGTGTTCCTATGCCTCAAACAAGAAAATATGATGGTGGGGGAGTACGACCTAAAACCCTAAACTCACGAGGCACTCTAGGTTCGCAAGAAGACCTTGTTGAACACAACTCTCTGTGGGACACACTCGCACTCTTTATTAAGATCAATCGAGAAGAGATTACAAGACACTGGGTAGAATACTACTACTTTGTATTTATTGGGATGAAAACCTAGGTAGTGAAGTGTATTTATAGTAGAGCCTACCCAATCTACTCCTAAAAAATCTAAATCTTTTTTCTAAAATATCTAGGTATTTTTATTCTAAGATTGGATTGGTGGACAGATAGGTGGCACCAATGTTGTCACACCATAGGCTAGGCGCTCGCGCTTGCGAGATCCCGAGCTCACGCAAGAGGACTTGGATCCAGATTAATTTGGCAGTGGCATCAGCAACCGCCTTGTATTCGGCCTCCGTACTAGAACAAGAAACTGTCGATTGTTTCCTTGAACTCTAGGAGATAAGATTGTCACGAAAGAAGATCGCATAGCCTCCAATGCTTCGACGGTCATCAGGATTCCCGGCCCAATCAGCATCTGAGAAGGCACTCAGCAAATTAGTGCTGGACTTTGTAAGAAACAAGCCCATATCAATAGTGTCATGTAGATAACGGAGAATTCGTTTGACCGTCGCCCAATGTACAGAAGTCGGGGAGGACATGAACTGACACACTCTGTTGACACAGAAGGATATATCAGGACATGTTAGAGAAAAATATTGGAGAGCACCAACGACACTTCGATAGCGAGTAGTATCCTCAGGCGAGAGTTTTTCACCACCATCCAATAACAACTTCTCACTAGGAAACATAGGTGTGGACACACCTTTGGAGGTGAGCATATTGGTTCTGGACAATAAATCTTGAATGTATTTATGTTGTGTCAGAACAAGTTCATTGGAAGTATGGTGGACCTCAATCCCAAGAAAATAACTCAAAGTGCCAAGATCCTTGACGACAAAATCATCCCGAAGCTGTGTAAGAAGTTTCTCAGTAGCCGTAGAAGACAAGCTGATGATAATAATGTCATCAACATAGATGAGGATATACATTTGAATGCCTGTCTTGTTAAAAATGAAAAAAGAGACATCAACCTTTGAAAGTGTAAAACCCAATTGTAATAGTTTGGAGCTAAGGCGAGAAAACCAGGCACACGGAGCTTGTTTGAGGCCATAAAGCGACTTATCCAGCTTGCAGAGATAAGCAGGATATTGATAATCCACAAATCTAGGGGGCTGCTTCATATAAACATCTTCATTAAGAAAAGCATTTTGGATATCAATATGCCAAATAGCCCAACCACGAGAAATAACAAAAGAAAATAAGAGTCGAATGGTAGTGGGCTTAACAATTGGACTAAAGGTATCATCACAATCAACGTCATACTGCTGTTTAAATCCTTTAGCAACCAGGCGTGCTTTGTAGCGATCAATAAAGCCATCTGGCTTTTGCTTGAGTTTGAAAACTCATTCGCAACCAATAACGTTAAGACCAGCACGAGGAGGAACTAAGTGTCATGTCTTATTTTTTAGAAGTGCGTGAAATTCATCATTCATTGTCCGCTAGAGGGGATGCTCCATAGTAGTAATATGTGAAGTAGGTTCAGAGGCAGATGACCGAACCACAGAATATGTTACTGTTCCATCTGTACGCATCTTGGGTTGCTTGATATTGTGCTTCAATCGAGTACCATACGGATGAGTAGTAGGTGCAGGATCCACAACTGAGGTGACAGTCATACCAGCCATTGCGAGGGGAGCAACCGGTGCTACAGTAGTCGGTCGACCAGCGGCCGAGGATCCGACTGGGGATTGCGCAATATCATCTGCTGGCGGAGGATCCGAGGCCCCAATCATTAGCAGAACAACCAATACCGATTCGCGCGGCAGCGATGCGGAGGATTGCGGCGGCAATCCCGAAGCTGATGTGGTGTAATACCCACTGGGTAAGTATATAAAATAAATAGATTAATTTAAAAAATAAAAAAAATTTAAAAGGAAACGTGTGGCAGACACTACCGTATACTGCCTTCAGCCGTGCGTCAGAAGTTTGGCGGCGAGAGGACTAGTCAGCAGCTGATTTTCAAGGCCAGTTTACAAAAAAAAAGAGAGAAGAGACAAGGATTTTGTAGGAAATAAATTTGCTCTGATACGAATTTGTAGAAAATAAACGCCGCTCTAATACGAACTTGTAGAAAAATAGACGCTCGCTCTGAATCTAACTCGTTTAGATAACTCACACGAAAACTGTGAAGGGGTGGCGAGAGGGGAGAGACAAGAAGACAAAGAATTCTCAAATGCCTTTCTCTATTACACACGGTACAAAAAATGAATTTGCTCTCTCTAGCTCTCTCTATTTCCTCTACTATTACATCGATAAGTGAAGCCCCTTTTATGAGTTTTCCTAAGGCCAAAATTGGCCTTAACTACCCATAATTTTCTCACCCATTAGCTCTCATTTCCTCAAATAATTATGTCATTTTGACTGAATTAAATAACTACTCACTTTTTTTTCTTCTCTCTCATTTAAGTTTATTTTCCAACAAAACTACCCCATAAACTTAAATGCTCTATTCAATGATTTCACTTGCGCCGTTTTCGTTTTCTCGAGCAAGTCGTGGTTTCTTCAATTTTTTCTCCTTTTCCTCTAGCGGCAAACTAAAGTTGTCCTTCTCTAATGAGACTTCATTTGGATCTTCTCGAGAACAGCCCATCTAAGACACCAACTCTTCATTTCTCCCGTTCTCAGCCACGCTTGACTCAGACATCATGGCTTCGTTCAGTTTACTCAATTTCCTTCGCAAGTCCACAACGACATTTACAGCTAGCATTTTTGTTTCCTCCAATTTGGTTTTATCACGAGTGAGTGTCTCAATCGTATGTCGTAAATTCACTACCTCCTGTTGAACTTGATTCAGGTTCACGTCGAGTGAGTCTCTCTATTGAGTTATCATTTCTATATCTTTCTCCTCCCTCACTAGCTCGTCCACTAGACCCTCAATCTCCATGAACAAGCCTTTCTCTTTCTCCACGCCTTCTTCAACTTTCTTCGTAAGATCGGAGATTATCTTCTTATTCTTTTCCTTCTCCTGTTTTAGATAAAAGAAACTCTTACTCAACTCAACCATTTCTTTCTCTAACTTTTCAACTTTTGTTTCTAACTCTTTCTTTTCTTCTTCAATTTTCATCCTCTTTCTTCTTTCTTCCTCGAATTGCCTTTCTCGCCATTGGAGCTCTCTCTCTTCGAGCTCGGGCTCTCTATTATTCGGTTGTTCATCTTTATTCGATTTACTCGTCTCAGCTATCAGGATTTCGTCACATCCGCTGTGCATCACCTCATTTCTAACAGTATCTACCACCTCAAGACTACCGCCATCATCTTTCGCGCCGCCGTCTTCTTTTGTGTTCGGCTCTTTGTTCTGGGCCACCAAGAGAATGTCTCCCTTTGTTGTGTCATCCAAGGCCAGTTGATGGTTTCTTCCACCTTTTCTTCGGCTCGACAATCTCTCGCATAGTGACCCATTCTGCCACAATTGTAACATCTGTCGGAGTTACAATTATTTGCATAGTGGCCATATTTCTGACATTTATAGCACTGGATGTTGGAATTGTATCCTTGACCCTGTCCTTGATTGCGTCCTCTTCCACGCCAATTTGCTTGGCTAGATAGTCTCTTCTTCTGGTAGTTTTCTTCATAAGTGTTGCCTTGACCACCTCCACCATTCCCGCGGCTTCCACGACCTCTACTTTGAACATTTTGTGAATAGAATACTTTTCCATCCTTTATTGATGCCTTTGTCTGAAGCGCTTGATCGAGTGGCTCCTTCTTTTTCTTACGTTGCTCATGTGCCTCGAGAGAATCGGCAAGTTCATCGACTGTGAACTTCGTCAGGTCCTTTGACTCTTCTATGGCACATACGACATTCTCGAAGTTGTATGTTAATGACCTCAAGATTTTTTTTCACAACTCGCGTCTCGGGTAACATTTCTCCGTTTCGATTTAGCTGATTCGCTACGGTCTGTACACGTGTAATGTAGTCAGGTACATTTTCTGACTCCTTCATCTTCATGCTCTCCAACTCGCCATGCAGAGTCTGTAGACGCACCTGCTTGACTCGGTCGGTTCCTTTGAACACCTTTTCTAGAGTGTCCCACGCTTCTTTTGAAGTAGTTGCCCTTGCAATCTTCTCAAAGCCCGACTTGTCAATAGCCCGGAACAGCATTTATAATGTTGCCTTATCCTTTGATCGTGCTTCCTTTAGCGCCTTATTTTGCGCTGCCGTATAACCCGTGGTATCATTCGGTTCTTCGAAACCTTCTTTGACCACCTCCCATGCGTCTTGCGAACCGAGAAGAACTTTCATTTGGATGCTCCAATTCTCGTAGTTCGTCTTCGTCAATCGTGGTAGCGGCATTTGTCCCATCATGTTCGCCATTGGCTCTGATACCAATTTGTAGGAAATAAATTTGCTTTGATACGAATTTGTAGAAAATAAACGCCACTCCAATACCAACTTGTAGAAAAATAGACGCTCGCTTTGAATCTAACTCGTTTAGATAACTCACACGAAAACTGTGAAGGGGGTGGCGAGAGGGCAGAGACAAGAAGACAAAGATTTCTCAAATGCCTTTCTCTATTACACACTGTACAAAAAATGAATTTGCTCTCTGCTGCTCTCTCTAGCTCTCTCTATTTCTTCTGCTATTACATCGATAAGTGAAGCCCCTTTTATAAGTTTTCTTAAGGCCAAAATTGGTCTTAACTACTCATAATTTTCTCACCATTAGCTCTCCTTTCATGAAATAATTATGCTTTTTGACTGAATTAAAAAAACGAAATTAATATCTGCCTTCACTTTTTTTCTTCTCTCTCATTTAAGTTTATTTTCCAACAGATTTAAGGAGGGGTCGAGTGAGAGGAAGGACACCATTCATCAAGAAGCCTTGCGTCTGAGAACGTCGGAAAGCTTGAGTTGTGTGTGAACGGGGAGAAGTAAAAGATTGGAGTTTCGTCTAGATCTACTAGGTTTAAGGACAATGACTGTTAGAAGAGTCGAGAAGGGAGGCAGAAGGAAAAAAGAGTCGGCGATCTCAGAGGTAAGGGAAGGAGAGAAAAAAAAAAAGAGAAAAAAAAGAGAGGAAATCGGGGAACAGGGAGGCCGCCCTTTTTCCCCCGCCCAGCCTGACAAGGGCGCTCGGCCGGGCATGGGTGCGCGGCCCAGTAGAGGCCCGGCCTGCGACAGCCGGCCTAGTGCGGTCTGATTGGCTGAGCTCTTTTTGTGTAATTCATATGTTTTAACTCCGATTTTGGCACCGTTTTCACCTGTATTTCTAGTTTTTACTAACGTATGTATTATTTGAGGAGTTTGACAAATTTTGGAACTCCCTAAAGATATAAAGTCGAACAAAAAAAAAAAAGAATATCAGGCTGTCCAGGTAAGTGGCACCTCGGAACCTTGGATTTTAGCTATGCTCATAGTATGCATGAAATTTATGATATAAGAAGTATGTTTTAGGAGATTGAGCATATAATAAGTTGAGATGACACATGTTGAATGAGATTATGTATGTTGGCTGAAATGTTACTGAAACGCGTATGCACTACCTTATGAACTGGGATTCATGACTAGCTTTCCATGATTAGATCATTATGTTATGCCTCCGTCACATATGTTACAGTATTAGCGGTTACCCGGGGATGGTTAGGGGTTCGCCAACTAGCCTCTATTTGTAAACCTGACTCGATTGTCAGGGGTCCGCGTAACTATAGAACTGGCCATTTTATTGATGATGGTACCTTGTGGGGACTTATAGGAAGTTTGCCAGTTAATTTCTTATTAGTGAACCTGTCACGAGTGACAGGGGTCCACGTTGGTACATTAGAGTTGGTCGAGATTTATTGTTCATGCATATGAGTTAGCGATTATCCGGGGACGATTAGGGGTTCGCCAACTAACCTCTAATCGTAAACCTGACTCGATTGTCAGGGGTCCGCGTAACCATAGAATTGGCCATTTTATTGTTGACGGTACTTTGTAGGGACTTATAGGAAGCTTGCCAGTTAGTTTCTTTTAAGTGAACCTGTCACAAGTGACAAGGGTCTACAGTAGTACACTGAGAGTTGGTCGATTCCTAAAATGCATGAACCTTGGGTACCGAGGTCGCGCCTCGAGGACCTTGAGATTTGGTGACAAAGACGAGAGACTAGTAGAGACAATTAGTTTAGTGACCTAGAGGAACTTAAGAGTATTCCAAGGGCTGGAGGTCCAGATAAGACCATGAACCAAGAGAAACTAGGATGAGAAGAACCTAGGGTGTAGCCTAGGGGGAACCCACACGAGGGAAATAAACCCCCACAGAAAATAAGATAACAAACATATAAACAAGATCAATAAGACTTACAAACCAAATATGAACTACTAGCAAGCTGCTTACTGAGTATATCTTATATACTCATTCTTGCTACTTTGTCTTTCTTTCAAACGAGGCATGATGGAGCGGTTGAGGCGGAGGCGTACACGAGCTGGGGGGGGGGGGGGGGGGGGGGGCGGGGTTATGGAGTTTTGGGCTAGTGTCATGTGTCTCATTAATATGCTTTCTTACGAACTCTTTACGTTTTGTTGGTATGGTTAGGTTTTATGAACTACCTGTGTAGAGTCCCTTTGTATGTACGTATTGTGGAGTGTCGGTTTGTGAAGTGTTGTCAGACGTTGACGTAGATGAACTGAATTTCCTTATATGCATGCATGATCAAAAGTTTTAAATTTTACGCATTTTTCATTATTTCCTAGTAAGAAAGGTAACGACTTGTGGCTCGAGTCCCTCAAAAAGCGGGTCGTTACATGTGGGCACCAGATTTCCTGGTGCCAAAGAGTTAGTAGGCACAAATATATGCACATAATCATTTTTCAAATTAGTACTGTTGTTACCCAAATGCAAGGTGCACAAAGCAGGGGCATTGTGCGTCGGCTGCAAGGTTGGAGAAGAACTGGGTGGGGCTCTCTTGAATGGAAAAACATTCTCATCAAATATGACGTCTTTAGAGATATAAATACGACCAGAATCGGTGTCAAGACACTTATACCCTTTATGTAAAGAACTGTAGCCTAGAAAGACACATTCCTTGAATCGAAAAGAGAGCTTTTATTTGTTATAAGGGCGAAGATGAGGCCAACAAGCACACCCAAAAACTTTTAATAAGGAGTAATTTTGTGGTGTATGAAAAGACGCTCTAATGGGCATTTGTTATTGATGTCACGATTAAGAAGACGATTGATGAGATATGTGGGTGTAAGAAACGCGTCATCCCAAAATATAATAGGTACATCAGCATGAGCTAGAAGGGCTAAGCCAGTTTCAACAATATGATGGTGCTTGCGTTCAACAAACCCATTTTGTTGATGCATGTGAGAGCACGAAACACGATGAGCAAATCCAAGGGACGAAAGAATGTGTTATGAATTTTCTGATTTCCCACCCCAATCAGACTGGACACACTTGATTTTAGTATATAGGAGGCGCTCAACATGAGCTTCGAAGTGCAAAAGTATACGAGGAGCTTCTGTACGATCATGCATCAAATAGATCCACGAAAATTTACTGAAATCATCAATGAAGCTAATATAATATTTAAAGCCCCCAACAGGTGGAGGTGTAAGGCCCCAAACATCCGAAAAAATCAGTTCCAAAGGTGACGAAGAACTATGAAAAGAACTAGTGTATGGTAACGGATGACTTTTTGCTAACTGACAAGCATTACAAACTGGCAAAGGTGACTCACCAGCACACGAAATATTATTGAGACGTAAAATTGACTTTACTACTTGAGATGAAGGATGTCCAAGACGTGCATACTATTGGGCGTGAGTAGTAGATCTGCTCACTAAGGCGTGCTTGAGATCATCAACATCAGATAGCTTAATAGGCTAGAGACCATACTCTCACCTCCCATCTAGAAGACTTTTCCTCGACCGTCGATCCTTAATAGAAAAATGTCAAGGATGGTATTCAAAGAATACGTCATTATCACGAGAAAATTTATGAACGGAAAGAAGATGTTTGGAAATTTCAGGCACATGCAAAATATTACGCAATGCGAGAGGACGAGCATCAGTATTAATTGAAGAATGACCAGTATGAAAAATATGCAAACCTGCTCCATTGCCGACTCGAACTTGTTCACCTCCATGATAGCGTTCACGCACAATGAGACGATCCAGGTCACTGGTGATCTGATTAGTGGCGCCTGTGTATCTGTACTAATTTGGATCAATCTTGTAAGAGGAAGTAGCCGCTAGTGCCACAGAAGGAGGTTCATCTTGATAGGACTCATCCATCCTATGCCAGTAGCGAACGACAGTGTGCCCCACTTTGCCGCAGATCTTGCAGGAAGGACGAGCAGAAAGGTCACAATGATCACCTGCAGGACGAGAGGGCGCGCCACCTTGAGAACGGCCACGACCACGATCCCTACACCCATGGTTCTTCTGCTGACCACCACGACCATCATAATTGGCCGAAGATCTAGGATTTAACTTAAGTTCAGTCTGGTGTTGTAGTTGGCGAGCTTCAAATGCCATTAGACGTGCAAATACATCATCAAGCGTGAAGGCTTCACTCTTGGTAGTCATCGAGGTGACGAAGGGATCATAGTCAGGGTCAAGACCAGCGAGGAGATACGCGATCATGTCATCATCCCGCAAGGTAGAGCCGGCGGTGGCCAGCCCTTTGATCTTGCGAAAATAATCTGCAGCAGACAGATCGCGTTTCTTGGACGTGGCGAGCTCAACACAGATCTAAATAGTGCGAGCACGAGTTGATGATGAAAACATCCGCTTCTGGGTATCCCACACCTCCTTGGACGTAGTAGCGGCAACTACATCGTGAAGAATCTCTTCAGATATGGAGGAGAGAAGACCGCTAAGGACCTGTTGATCTTGATCATACCACCGCGGATTAGAGACTAAGTCAGCACCAGCAACGGTTGAGGAAGGGACCGACTTGGCAGGTGCGGCAATGGTGCTATCGAGGTAGCCCATAAGCTTCATACTCCGTAAGTAGGGGAGGAGCTGGGCGCGCCATATGATGAAGTTGTTTTTGGTGAGACGGATTGTGACAGCATGGTGGAGAGAGATTAGGCCAAAGGTCGACGCCATAGTAGATGAGATCGTGTTGGAGATGGTGGATGAGGAGGAGGAAGATATGATAGACATTATTAATGAATAAACCTTGACTCTGATACCATGTTAGATTGAACGACACTATGACCTATATGAATCACGACCTCATGTATTTACAGATGTGTATAATGAGGATTACCTGGTGTGTCTTGATCCATAATAACAAATCAATAAATCATAGATTCTCTTGATCACAAACTAGTAAATCTAGATTCTTTATTGATCTATGTAACAAACCAATAAATATTATCTTAGAGGTATAGATATGACCTATTCTATGTTTAACCATATTAACTGATAAATTATTTATATAAATTATTAAGTAATATCTTGTTAAATATATTATTTATTTCATTAAAATAAGACGAGTTAAATTTATCCTAGTCAAGTAAAATTAGAGAAGTGTTTATTTTTTTATAATTATTATTAAATTTTTAATTAAAAATATTATTTGATGATTTAAAATTAATTACTTCATATATCTTATCTCTCTATTAATCTAATTAATTGCTTATTCTATCATATCAATATATGATCTATCTTATCTATTTATCATATCAATATCTTATTGAGGCTAGTTTAAACAAATATATATATATATTTTTTACTTTAATTTTGTATATTTAAAAATTATATTTATTAATGAATGAAAATTCAATTTAATGTAATTGGTTAAAATTATTTTAACCATTTGATTTAATAAAAATAAAACTAACCAGAAAAAAAAATGTAAAATTATTGGAATTAATGGAGAGAATGGAACACAAATTTATTTATTTATGCAAAATTTTGATATCATTCTCGTGCAACACCAAATCCATCTATTTTATTCTTAGACTTTACTTTTAGGCATCATAAATAAAATTTTAAACTAGTCGACTCAGCCTATCCACTAGAAGTGTGCAAAAATTGACCCAAACAAATAATCGATTCAAACCGAGTCAAACGAACTAATTCATCAGTAGCCCAATAATTGTATGAGCCCAAATTTATAGTAAAATGATTTAGGTATTTTAGGAATAAAGATACAAGATATTTTAGAAAAAATATTGAGATATTTTACGAATAGATTGTCTGGTCTTTGGTATTAATAAAAAGTGAGAGTGTTAATAGAGATGTTGTTTTATAATCTCTTCTCGATTGATGTTAATAAAAAGTGAGAGTGTTTCCCACAAAAAGTTGTGTTCAACAATCTGGTATAAGAGCGAGGTTAGTGTAGGTCTGATCTTTTGGAATTCTTAGTATGCTTTATAGTTGCAGCTTTGTTTGATCTTCCACATCAAAAACGATTTCTTGAGATTATTAGTGAGTGAGTTTTTTGTGTGTCGTGAATAGTCTGTGATTCTGCAAGTTTTGCGTGGAAAGAACTTGTTTGGTATTATTGAGGTATAGCCAACACGATGGGTGATTTCCAAAGAATTTGAGGAATAAAAAACCTAACAACAACAACTACAACGTGCCCAACATGCATGATGTCCTATTTACAACGACAAGACTTTTGGGAGGTCGTTGGCAGGAGTGAAACTACGCCGCCAGAGAAGAATTCTAACGACACCTTGCACAAATGGAGAATCAAAACAGGTAAATCAATGTTTGCCTTAAAGTCCACAATCGGAGAAGAGATGCTAGAGCATATTTGGGGTGACAAGGCACTGAAAGAAGCATGAAACACGTTCGTGATACTGTTCTCAAAGAAGAACGATACGAGGTTACAACTTCTAGAGAACGAATTGTTATCAATTTCACAATGTAACATGACAATTGCTCAGTACTTTTATAGGGTCAAGCCGATCTGCCGAGAGATTACTGAACTAGACCCAAAGTCCACCATTGAAGAAGCTCGAACGAAGAGGATCATTATCCACAGATTGCGACCAAAATATAGAAACTTCGTTATTGTTATACAAGGATGGCCCGCTCATCCATCCCTTATAGAGTTTGAAAATTTGTTAGTAAGTCAAGAAATTATGACTAAACAAATAGGAGACATCACATTAAATGATGAAGAAGAAGCACTCTACACAAGTGAAAGGCAGAGTAACAATAAACCGTCTACCAAACGATAAGGAAGAAAAATTGTTTTCTTTTATTTATAAAAAATTAATAATAAATTTGATTGGTTGGGACCCAACCAAGTCTTAAGGAAATTATGAACCAATCTAATTCATACAATTTGTATTTATTTGAAGACAACCTAAATAAAAATAAATCCATAATCCAATTCAAAGCGGATTTGGGTTGGGGTCATGAGTTCTTCTGAACACCTCAAACTTTCAACCTTGAAAAAAGTTAGTAATTTTTTTTTGGCTAAATTAATAAAAATATTTCTAAACTTTCAAAAGAGTAAAAAAGATACCCGTTAGTTTTGGATGAAAAAGTATTTTATTTCAAAAATAGCCTTTTAACTTTAATTTTTTTTATTAATACTTTTCTAACTTTTTAAAAAATTTTAAAAATACTCTCTCATGTTGGCACGGTGTTTTAAAAATACCCATGAAATTTTAAAAATAACATTAACGCCCTTTATTTTTATAAAAAAATTTCAAAAAAATTATTACGGTCTATTAACCCTTCATACATTATTTTTAAATTTTGTAATGTTGCATTTTTTGTTATTTTTCAAAAGGCAAAATTGAGAGTAGAACACATTAGCCTAATTTGTACGCCAATCCGATAATCAGAAAGAAGTTTCATCCTTTTAGAGTCAAAACCCTATAATATATATACTTAAAAAGCCCAGCCCAAAACAGAGAGAAAACAAACCAAATCATCAATCAAATACACGCAAACAAAAACAATAAAACTTTTTCCCTTCAAAGAACAGGAAGAAATAATAAGCTTTTTGAACAATTTCCGAAGCTGAAGCCGTGTGCATGAACCTTTCTCTTCTCCTCTTCACCCCTCGATTCATCCCTTCCAAGCGCTTCTCAAATCTCTACACAATTCTCCTCCAAAGGTGACCTAAATCCCTTGATCTTCCCCTTTTTCTTCTCTCTCTCTGTTTCTCAAGGGTTTTCAGGGTTTTTATCCACACTCTGTTCATGGGTTTTCGTTTCATTTTGATGGGTTTTCGTTGAATTTTGATGGGTTTCGTTTCTTTTTTTATTTCGCATTTAGGGCTTTTTCCGTCGATCCTTTCTTTTACTCTATTGCCCTCTTATGTTCCTCATCCTTTAGCATTCAAAATTGTGCGTTTCTCCTTACGAGTTATGAGTTTTAGACTGAATTTTTGTTTTCGTTATGTGTTCCCTTCAATTTAATTTTAATGGTAGCTTATTGGGTATATCGCCCATAGGGAACTGAGCGTTTATTTGCTTCATTGAAGGCAGACCCTGATCTACAAGGTGTCATGGCTTCCAGACGCATTGCCAAAGAGTTGAAAGACCTCCAAAAGGATCCTCCAGTTTCTTGCAGTGCTGGTTTGTTCTGAGCATTTTTCTGTATTTTCAATGCAAACCCATTTGTGCACTGTTGCGATATTGAATTATTTGTAATGCTAATTGATGTATGGATCATATCTCTGCCTCTGCTTGCAAGTAGTTTGGGTCAGTTTTGTGGATTTATGGCATGCCCTTGATGTTAATTTTGATAACATTATTTACAGGCCCTGTTGGTCAAGACATGTTTCATTGGCAGGCAACAATTATGGGTCCAGCTGATAGCCCTTATGCTGGAGGTGTATTTTCAGTGAACATTCACTTTCCTCCAGACTATCCCTTTAAACCACCAAAGGTATGTATTCATTAATGAATTCCTTGTAATTGTAATAGTAATGAGAATCATATTGTGTGTTTGAGCAGGTTTCTTTTAAAACCAAAGTTTATCACCCTAACATCAATAACAATGGAAGTATCTGCCTCGACATTTTGAAAGAGCAATGGAGCCCCGCTCTTACGGTTTCTAAGGTAACGCCATCTTTGGTTTAATACCAATCTTGTGTCTAATACCATGGAAGTGTAATGATTTGTTAGGTGCTGAATTGTGTAGGTGCTGCTGTCTGTATGCTCATTGCTGACAGACCCGAACCCAGACGATCCGTTGGTGCCTGAGATAGCTCATATGTACAAGAATGACCGAACCAAGTATGAAAGTAACGCTCGATCTTGGACCCAGAAGTATGCTATGGGCTAAAGCACCAGTTCCAGGTTCATTGTTTTTTCCTTGGATCAAAAGAAAATGCAAATAGCCCTTTTGTTTTGTGGACAGACCTGACAGCCTTCCTTTTGGATTTTGAGTGTAGGCTATGTGCTCGAACTTAGTTGGATATCAAATACTATTTTCTCATTGCTATCGTAGCTTTTACAGTTTAACTAATTTGGTAGCTGCTGCTGAATTGTGCCTTGCTTATTTTATTTTTATACACTGCTACTCGATTCTGCGTCGAATGGGTTGGGTTGGGTTGGGTTGGGTTGAAATAATTTGTTACTTTATAAAGGTTCGTGAGTTTGTTTCTTCGTCGGTTGTTTCTCGTCTGTAACAACTACATTACCAAAATATTTGTTTTAGGCTTTTCTTTACGGTTCTGCCACTGAAACGTCGTTAGAAAGTGATTAGGAAGTGTCCATAAAGTGGTTCGAAAAAGGGAAGTATTGCGGAAAATTGTTAAAGTAGAACTAGACTGCATACCAAGCATTAGGTTTGGAAACTATACCACCATCTGGGCCACGGGTTCGGATTCGAAGTTGCCTATCAGCTTTAGGTCCACGAGCGAAGCTCGAACAACTAGCCTTCACGGGTCCACGAAGTGAAGTTCACAAGTAGCCTAACCTCACACATTGCTCTCGGCTTAAGAATGCACATGCCCAATCCGATAAGTGCGTAGAGGACAATATCTATTAATGGTGGACTTGAGCTATTACAAATGGTATAAAAACTAGACATCGGGTGGTGTGCTTGTGAGGACGTTGGGCCCCCAAAGGAGGTGGATTGTGAGATCCCACATCGGTTGAAGAGGGAAACGAAACATTCCTTATAAGGGTGTGGAAACTTAATCGGTTGAAGTTTGGGTTGACATGGCCGGTACTACTGAATGACCACGTTGTCGTCCTCTTCCTTGTAAGGAAGAAGACGCGCTCGACCGTGGTCGTTGCCGCCTGAAACTCTGCCTCTCCAACTCTGTTTACTACATTTATCCTCTCGTTTTCTTCATGAAACTTAAGATAGTGTTACAAGGAAGAGCTAGGGATTGATTTCATACTTTTTCGTGGATGGTAGCCTAAGTAATTCTCCTCCAAAGTTTGTCCAAAATTGTTTTCCTCGTTGGAGCTGAACCCAGAAAAATCTTATTGGGCAACTGTTGCTAGAGGTTTTCAGGGCCCGATTCCTTATGGAACTTCTTCCTCATTCTTCCCTCTAGCTAAAGAAATTGTTTTGGAGGAATGTCTTTTAAGTGTGTGGCCTTAATTTTGAGGATTTTTTCTCGGTTTGCAACTCACCGAAAATGCAGAAGTTCCTTTTCTTGGGCAGCTTGTTCTAGAGCGTGTTAGCTCTCGATTTCTTCATCAAAGCTACTCAATTCAATCCTCTGAAGCTAAAGGAATGCTCAATTTTAAGAAAAATGGACCGTAGATGGGAATTCGATACTTACCCCCAAATTATACTCGAAGTTGATTTCCTTCCATTGGGCACGTTCTTGGGACTAATTTTCTTCATGTTCTTCTATGGAAATACTTCTTTAATGGCGGACAGGATTTGAGGAATGAGTTTTAGGCTCTTTCAGCGCTTGGTTCCTCTATAAAACTTGTGAGTAATTTTGTTTAGATGCGGTAGGAACAAGTTTGAAGGGAAATGGTGGACAATTGCTCTAAACTCAAGAGTAGAAAACCAAAAAACTAAACGGCTATAACTCACGATTGAAAGTTCGACTTAACTCAATTCTTGTTTCATATGAATGCCCCAACTTCAGACTTTATAGAGGAAGCTTACCGACATTGAAATCTCTAGAATCGTCGTGATTTGGAGATTGAGTTTTTTGGATTTCTCGTCGGCACAATATCTTCTCCGATCAACATGCAACCAACCTTGAATTATGACCGTTGGATATGATGAGGTGTGTCTCCTCTAGAACGTACTCAAATTTGGTGAAGATCCAACGGTTGGAATTGAGGATACAAAGGAATTGCCGAATTATCTCAAAGTTCAGGGGTAATTTGGTAATTTTCCATTTAAAAAAAATATTTATAACCTAAGCCTCCACAACCATTGAAGCCTCCATGAAATTCCCTAAATCTGGAGTTATATATACTTTTTTTTTTTTTTTTAATGTTTTTTTGCTCCGTCTAGGCCTCTACCGACTTCACCTTGCAATCCTAGTCGTTGGATGTGAGCGTCGCAAAGGCTGAGATAATGTAATTTGAGATAATGTGGACGGTTACATAAGTTTGAAAAAAGTATTAGTCTAGCGTAAATTTGTGCAACTATCCTAGGTTTTGCAGCTAATTTTTTAAATTTCAGATCTTTTAAAGCTATTTCTAAGATAAATTATTTTTCAAAATCTCTATGTTTGAGTTTTCAATATATATATATATACACACATGCCTCATCTATCACTCCATTTTAAGTCGTTGAGATGCTCCACTGATTGAGGTCAATGTTGATTAGAAAGATAGGAACAATCGAAAAAATATCTTACGAGCAACACCAAGCGACACGCACACGATCGAGAGTGAGAGATAGGGTTGAGAGGGACCAAATCCAAAAGATTCGTGAGGGAAGGAGAAAGAATGATTCGGATGCAGACCAAAATCCTGGAGGGTTGGAGAGTGAAGTTGCGACCGACCAAAATTTGTGAGAGAGGAAATTCTATTTTAAAAGTTTTTTTTCTTCATCTCTTCCTATTCAACTACATGACTATTTGTGTAAATGATTTCAATTATAAGAAACGTTCATGCTCAAACGCACACATCGTGCTTACAGGTTTGCATATTCTTTCCTAACGTATAGATCATGAGACAACCTAATTTAACATATACTTGTTTACCTAATCTAACATACATATTTATATCCTTGATCATCACGCGGGCTTAAATATTCGTACTATAATCATCAATTTCACACATACTATTTACAAGATAATTGCACTTTGTTAATATCATTAACACGAACAAACATTGTTTCCTGCCAGTTACTTGAAACTATACTTGTCATATAATACATTATAGCTGTATAATGTCATATTCTTACTTAACTTCATGACACATAAGACTACTAACGCACTCTAACACGCAACTATGTCATGCTTAACCTAAACGTGCTCAAAAAGTTTAGTTGAGAAAATTTTAGCATGGTTGGTGTAAACTTAAAAGACTCGTTTTATTTCTTATATTCTCTCTTTTACCAATACCAAGGATGAGGTCAATTCTTACATTTTTAATTCTTTAATTATCTTGATAATTAATTGAATCTGAAAAAGGTTTAGTTGAACCTGAGGTACGAGTTATGATGGGTCTTAAACAAGCATGACTAAGCAAACTTGTTAAAGCTTGGCCAATGATGAGCTTGAAAGATTGATTAAGCTCTCAAAAGAGGTTTGGTTGGTTAATCTAGCTGACCCAAAAACTCGAAACCTCTTTTGGGATGAGTTTTCTAAAATACAAAAGGTGCAAAATTTGGTTATGTCCCATCAGAAATGGATTGGCAAGCCAAAAAAAAGTTAACTTAGTAGACTTGATGAGTCGTTCCAAAATTAAATTTGGTGTCTACACCAAACTTTTAATTTTATAGATAGTAAATCCAAAACATAAATCTAATAGGCTTGATAAGTTGGAGTAAAAAAAAATTATACTCGGTTAAATCTTAAATTGTTTTTGGGGTCTAGTTCGAAGTTCATACTTTAAGCCTTAAAAAGTCGAAACCTCAGTTCAATAAGGTTGATGGCTCGACCAAAGCCCAAAAAAAATACTACGACCTACTTGTAATAGAGTAAATACAATTCATTAAGGACAAATTAACCAATAAATTTCTAACTTCTAAATTGGGTTTTGAGTGTTAGAATTAATACAATACTACTAAAAGACCAAATTGAAATTATACCTGACTCAACGAAAAAAGGAACGAGGAATGATCAACGAAAAAAGGAACGAAAAAAGGAACGTGAAAGTTGTTTTCGTGTTGGGAAAGTCTTCGTCTGGAGCAGCCGCGACACGAAGTTCCTTACCCTTCCACTTTCCCTTTTTTCCCTGTTTTCGCAAGCGGACACTTTTCTACCGTCCTTAATAGAACCGATCTGATTCTTTGAACAATCGAAGCAACAAAGTCGAGAGAGAAGTTTGAACGGTTGATAGATCCTTGTTAAGTAAGTTTTATGTTGAGGTGAACTTAAAATTAAGCTATATTTGTAACCATCGTCAAATATTTTACCATTATGAAATGTACCTAAAAACATAAATTCCAAAACTACCCCCGATTCATTGAGGTAGATACCAGAAGTCCACATTTCTCCCAACCACATTTACCCTTTTTACAATGAATGAAGAACATTTGAAATATTTTCAATGGTGGAAAAAGAAAGATAAAATCAATCATGTATTAATTTGTGAATTCATATTAATTTAATACATTTTGAGAAAAATAAATCCGACGCGTTGTTCACCCTGATCGAGTTTCCAGATTCCGGCGGGAAGTGTTCTGCATCAAGAAAAGCTTCTTCAAAACCTTAACAATCCCCGTCGTCTTCTTCCTCCTCGTCGCCGTGTTCGTCGAAGTTTCCGACGGATTCAATTCGGCTATCTCAACCGATTCCATTTCCGCCGATTTCATCAACCTCGATCTTCGATTCCTCGATAAGTCCTCGTTGAGATTCTCCCAGAGCACATCCATCTTCTCCTCGTCGTCGTCCGTCGCCTCATCTGTCTCGAGTCTCCTCCTCCTCTGCAACGAGGACGTAAATGTGACGAGGGCGGCGAAGCGATCGGTCCTCTCAGAATGGGCCGTGGTGTCTCTGAAGTTGGAATCGGAAATGGGAGATGCGGCGGGAGAGAGGCGCCAGAGCGGCGGGGAATCGATGCTGCAGCGGGTGAGGGAGTCGAAGGCGGTGGGAAAACTGAAGTCATCTTCAACCGCCATGGATTTGGATTGAAATGAAAATTGAGAAATTAGGGAAAAGAAATTGGAAATTGGAGAGAGGATTTGGGATTTGGGATTTGGGAATTAGGATTTGGTGGTGGAGGTGATTTGTATGTGGAATTTGCAGTTCAACTGCTTCAACAAAGTGCTATAATTCCTCTTTCTTTCCTGTTTATATTGTTATTTTTTTTTTCATTTTCCATTTAACTTTAAAAAAAATATATATATTTATTATAGGGTTCATCTTATTCTATCTTCCGTCTACTTTATATGACATAGTTTATGTCCTCGAACATTAATGATACTTTTTTCTTTTTGTTGAACATTGTGGAAAGTAATGGATAAAGCTTGAGAAATCTCATTTGGACTTAATTGGGACTTAATTGAAAAAGTATTTTTTACCAATCCTGAAATGTTGGGTTTGGTGACTCCGGCTAGTTCATACCCTAACTCGGTTGAGTTATTTGTTTTTTTTTTTTAATTATTTTAAAAATTCTATATCACCTATACACATTATATTAATAACTAAAATTTCATAAAACTCAAATTCACCGTTAAATATTTTTAATTTTTATAATAATATTAAAAATAGAATAGGATTAGATTGAATTTGAGGGGAGGAACACTCTGGTTATGGTCTCCTCAAGTCTTAGGGACTTCTATGCATTTTTAGATCGACTTCTTTTTTAATATTTTACTCTTTAATTTTTCTTTGATTGGGCTAGTTCTACTCGTTATTAATAATCTAATTTTCGAGTTTTGAATTAGGAATTTTCAATTCAAGTCTCAAATTCATAATCTTAAAAATTTAATATCTCATGGATTAAAATACAAGTTTGAAAAGTCTAATTCTTGTCCATTTGACGGCACAATTCTCGAGTGCTCCTCCATTTCTATCGGCATCTTGCGAACACCTAACATAAAAGAAATAGGAAATAGGAAAGAGCTGAGTATAAAATACTCAGTAAGCAATCTATTTGTAGACTCTCATCGCATCCTCTAACCTAATAGGTATCCACATGTTTTACTTTTGGCTCTAGGAAGTTCGGGTCTAACCTCTACTACTACCGGACCCACTCTGGTATGAAGGATGTGCTTCACCCATTTTTGGCATCACAAGTCTTCTGAGTGACAAATCTCTTCTCTGGCGTTGTAACTTGCTTTGCCTAAGCCGTGTGTAACTTAAATGATCTATAGTTTACGGATAAACTTGAGTGTCTTGTCCTTGTAACTACTAATTCAACTAACTTTATAATTGTTACCAATATTTTGATTCAAACGTTCATGTAAAGGTATTTGAATGGAAGTATTGTCACAACTCAATTTTCGAGTTCTTTGAAGCAAATATCGCAACGTGGATTGACGCAAAAGAGTTATGAAAATACAAACAAAAAATTTTGCTTCAAGAAAATGAAAAGAAAAAACATGCACAAAATATACATATATATATTTGCATTATACAAAAATATCTGGGGGCTTTGGGTGTGCCACTCTAGGGCCCCCTCTCCCGTTCAATACTCTCTTATTCTAACGAGGGACTTAACATGATTTCTTGACATAAGGATCTTAGTCTTAGGGCATTCATCTTGAATCATGGTTCTTAGTCAACTCGGTAGCTATCTCTAACATGTTCCAAGATTACTCCCCGTGAAAAACTTAGAAGATCACATGTTTCATGAATACCATGAACGTAAAATGTGTTATCGAGTAAGAAACATGCCCAAAACATCCTAAAACATAGGGAAAAGAGCCTACAATAACGTATGGAAGGATAACCTGCAAAAACATGGGTGAGCATCGGGGTAGGACATTCTATCTAGGTGAGGAAAAACATGAAACATGAAACATAAAACATGACATCATTCTAAAAAAACATGGCACATGACATCTCACCTAGATGAGGAAAATATGAAACCATATGCACCGCGTGGTGGGAGGTCAAAGGTCATTTAAGGCATGGTTTAGATTGTACCTAGCAATCTTAAGGTGTTCGAGATTTATGCCCTAAAGTCTCATAATTAATTATTCAGTTTTTAATAATAATTTTGATTATTTTATTTACAATTTAATATTATTCATTGGAAGAAAAATCGAAGTTTATTATTGTAATCTTGAACAATATGTGATTGACATACGTGAAGATCATGTTCAAATAATAACCTAAAGGGTTTAGTATATGGACAAGGATACATGTCTTATCCTAGTAATACTGTTGATACAACCCACTTTGTCATTATTATAAATGATTTGATCCAAATCGTTCATGTGAAAACATGTGAGTAGGAGTATCCTATACAATGAGTTTGTATAATACTAGACCACAAAACATTTAATCTCTTTGTAAATCTATTAATTGGAAAGATTACTATTTCACAGGCTGATCATAATCCTGAGTGAGTTATGAACTCTTGTCTGTGAAGGCTTGTCCTTTGATTTGCATGGGTGAGAATGACTTTTGTAACCGAGTCACTATAATATATCTATTATTTTTTGGACTTGACTCAATAGGGAGCTGAGAACATAATTTCATAAGATAGAATTCACTCATTCCCATATAGGTAAGTACATAAGTAGTTCCAGTGCTGATTTCGAGACTTAAACAATGGGGCCCACCTTCTCATTGTTTCGAGAGGGACTTAGTTTATGATTGTATCATAAACAAATTATTTATTAGAGAATTAGTGCTATTTAAGGTAAAAAAAAATGCAATTACAAAGGTAGAATGGACTTTTGACCAAGATGTAGTTACAAACAACTTGTGAATGATAGACTTACTTGTAATGTTTATATCAATGGACACAACTTATACTACCGTGCATAAGAGTGCAACTCTAAGTATATAATAGATGATCAATGAATGAAAATTGATTAATTAAATAATTTAATTAATTAAGTTCGTATCATTGGAGCTTATAATCTACTAGTCTATAAGGCCCCTTACTAACTCATATTAATACTAAAAAGTTCAATTTAGTTGAAAACAAATTTGAAATATTCAAATTAGATATATTAAATATAAAGGAGAAATTATATTTTAATTTGAAAGGTTCAAATTAATATTTAATATATTAGATATATTAAATACACAAAGAGAAAAATATATTTAATTTAAAGGGTTTAAATTTATATTTAATATATTAAATATAAATGGAGAAAAATTATTTAATTTGAAGGACCTAATTTAATTTAATATATATTAAATATTAAAGAGAGAAAAAAAAAATATTTATTGTATTTGATAGAACCAAATTGTACCAAAGTCCTTGTAAATAGAATCATTGGGTTGAGCCAAAAAGATCCAACCCTTTCTCCTTTATATAAATTCAAACTATTCTTCTCCTATCCAGACTCTCCCACGAGCCTAAATCTTGTGTTCGAGTCATAGCAAAAAAGATCTTGTGGAATAACTTCTATGTTGTTGGAATACACCAAAATTCATAGCCCTAAGGTAGCATCATGATTCATGATTCATATTCTGTGAGCTAACCATAAAGTAAACATATAAGTCATATTCATGTCAACACGTCATTCACATATGCTAAGTCAATCACAATATCATACATTAGAGTTATATTAAGTTTCAAACACATTGGAATTTATTAGGTCTTTAAATTCTCGTGTTTTAGGTATTAGAGATATTTTGGTCATTGTCCACTTAAATCATGATTTTCATGCTCCAATTGTCTTAGAAATCATAAATTTAGATCTCATTTGGTTAATAGATATTTAGACATCAAAGGGCTTTTTGGTCATTTTATCCATATCTTTAGTTTAAACCCTATCATGTCATAATAAGTCTTCAATTAAGATTTTATGAGGAGCACACGGTATGTAGTAAGTCATTTTAAACTATCATGATTTCTGAACAAAACGTTTAACTTTTGTATTTAGTTCTTGGCCTAAATCTTCCATATTTCTTTACATCTTACTGATCTTCAGGTTCATGTTTGATGGCCTCGATTTTTGTGCATTGATTATTTGAATTGTTCTTAATTTTCTTATGTAGGATTCTAATGGAGTTTATTTTATGGAACAAAAAAGAAATTGGTGAGAGCTAGTTTGATGGGGGCTTAACTCAATAGAAATTGAAAAGTGATCGAATTTAGGGGTGACGACTTGCCACGTCATCATCTTCCTTCGAAAATCGTCTTCCAAAGCTCCATACGTTGAGCTTTAGCCCTTAATATCTTTTATAAAGTTGTAGAGGGAAATGCATGGAAGAAGAAGGGACCAACCTCGTGCTCTATCTTCGGATCATGGCCAAGATAAACGTCGTTAGAATACCTTTGAAAATCAGCTTTCTTGCCGG